>CM049597.1:7883336-8388336 GCA_026979955.1 Megalurothrips usitatus | reverse complement strand
CGCGCCGCCACTTCTGCTTCCTCCGTGCCAAATAAACGACTCGCATTCACCCGCTTCCAAATTTTTAAATCCTTTTTTGTCTTTCCTGAAATTTTCTTGATTTTAAAAAAATTATGCGTCAGCTGTGTTTCAGCTGTGTTTGAGCTCACTGGCCCCCCGCCGGACTGCCCGCCGCGTTGCTGACCGCAGCCCCACTAAACTGCTCGGCCCCGCTCTGCCGCCGCCGCCGCTCGCACGGAACAACTTACCCCGCCTCGCAACACAAGTTTTCACTGCCGACTATTTAGGCAAATGACGCGCAGGTTCGGCGCGGGGCCGCGGCGGGCTCGGCGGGCCGGCGGTAGTAAAAACTCGGCCCAGATATTGTGCGCGACATTTCCATTCTGTCCCCTCGGCGCCCTCCCCTTTACAGGCTATATTTATCAGAAGGGCGGCGGCGGCGGCGAGACGACGGCGGCGCGGCGGCGGGAGGAAACGCGGAGGAGGCGCGGGGGGGGGGGGGGGGGGGGGGGGGGGGGGGGGGGGGAGGGGGGGGCAGGGGGTGTACAGTGTGGGGCCGTGGGGCTGCTGTGGCGAGAAAGCGGGGATCACAAGTAGTGTGGAATGGGACCAGGAAGGGCCGCCGAGTCCGCCGGGCTCTGCCGGGCTCCCGGATAACGTACAGAGTCTCCGCCGCGAAAGGCTATGAATTATTTTCGGCTGCCCCGCTCTACGCTCCGCGCCCCCCCCCCCCCCCCCCCCCGCCCCTTCCGCTGCACAGCGCGGCTACGACGCCAGGCCGCACCACGCCGCCACCCCTCATGGCGGCAGCGCAGCGGGGCACCAGACGACCTCCCCCCCCCCCTACCCCTCTTCCCTCATCCCCTCACTCCCCCCCCCCTTCTACTCTCTTTTTGGTCTCTTTCTTGCACTCATTACAAGCACGATTCAAGGGAACGCGCCCGAAGTAAAAGAGAGCGAGAGAGAGAGAGGGGGGGGGGGAGAAGGGAAGAGAGGGGCGGCGCCGTTATGCGCGTCTCTTCTGGACCTCATTCGGCCTCCTTTCAACCCATTTCCCCGCACACCTGCCCGGGCCGCCGCGGTCTCCGTGATGCCCCCTCCCATCTCCCCTAGGGACTGCAGCCGGGGGGGGGGGGGGGGGAAGAGAATATAGTGGGGAGGCGTCGGGGGCAGTAAGTACACCGTCCCAGCCCAGGTCCAGAGGCTCGGGCAGGGGAGCAGCGGCTGCAGCGGCAGCAGCAGCGGCAGCATCAGCGGCAACGGGGAGCGGAGCCGAGCCCCTGCAGAGCGCGGGATGCAGTCCCGCCGTGCACCGCCGCCCGCCGGCTCTGCCTACCCGGCCTTCGTAAGGCGCTTCCGTGGGCCTCGGAGGGGACGGCACGGCACGGCACGGCTGGCCTGGGACCGAGGGCCGGGGGCCGGGGGCCGGCGGGGGGCCTCAAATTTGCATCGCCACTGGCTGGCTGCTGCTGCTGCTGCTGCTGTAGGAGGAGGAGGAGGAGGAGGAGGAGGAGGAGGAGGAGGAGGAGGAGGAGGAGGAGGAGGAGGCCGCAGAGTTGCTCCATGCGCGCTCCTCCCGCGCAAATATTTCATTCCGTAGGGCGCTCAGAGCTCAGAGCTCAGAGCGGGAGCTGCCGGGGCAGGGCGGTGTGGCGGAGAGAGGAGACTCGGGGGCCGACAAAGCAAACCACTGGCATGCATCAGTGTGCCGTGGCGAAGCCGGCGAAGCCCACCCGTCTCCCCCATACATACACAAATGTCTTTGTGAGGTCTATCCGAGTCTACCCGTCTGCTGTATCTCTGGATATTTCTTACGCGCTCGTGTCCATCTATCTATCCATCTGCCCGGCCTCACCCCCCTCCCCCTCCCCTCTCTCTCTATTCTGTCTCTCTCATACACACACTCAAAATAAATGAGCCCCCATACCGCTGGCCCTCGCGGGGCAATCGAGACTGGTCATGGTTGTCGCATCTGCGGCGGAATGTGTGCTTCGATCCTTCACGTGAAAAATGATGCGGAGCCGCTCGCCGCCGCTCGATAGCTTTCCATGCCCGCCTCCGCCACCGCCACTCAGGATGTCTCTCACTCAGGATCAAAGAGAACATAATCATCGTCCAATTTTGGGCAATAGGGGGCTTGGCGAGGACAGAACTCGACCTCAGACTCCAGATTTGAGGCCAGAGTCAGTCTCGGCTTGACCCCTCTGGATTCCCCCCCCCCCCTAAAAAAAAGGGGGCCGCGTGACAATTTCGTCGTGGAGTGAAACGCAAGTGTAGAGGACACACGAAGAATAATGTGGTTGATGTTGCTGCGGTGTCCGTCGCCGGATGCGGCGCGCGGCCTTTTGTTGTTGTAGTTGTTGTTGTTGTTGACAAAAAGGAACACGCCACACAGAGCGCAAGGCAATCACGCCAACAGGACTGCATCGACCGCGGCGGAGCCGGCGGAGGCGGCGGAGGCGGCGGTGAGGCGAGGGGGCCGCGGACTGAACGCGTCCGGCCGGCAGCCGTACGGTACGGGCAGGCACACATGCAGGGCCGCCACGCGCCGCCACGCGCCGCCACGCGCCGCCACATACCCATGCATATACACGAGGTGCGCAAACGCGATTAGCGTCACGTCGAGGCAACCGCACAAACACAACGGCCAACTTCAAACAAAAATTTTTTTATGCATATGAAACAAAAACTTTAAAAAAAAAAAAATAAGCTTCGGTTAGCAAAGGGGAGTTTTCGTGAAGGAGAAAAAAAATCCGATCCAGTCGTTCGTGTGCATAATCCGAATTGACCGTGTGTTTCCCAACCGGACTTGACGGCGTGGGGGGGGGGGGGGGGGGATGTGGTTTCTATAATGGCAGGCAAAGCAAACAAAAATTTAAAAAAAAATCCGAAAGGCATAACCTAACCTACTCACCAGATATCCAGGTGCCGTTGAAGCGCATGGGCGTGAAGTCCTGGCCGAGCACCTGCGACAGCTTGAAGCGGGCGCCGCGCACCCGGGGGCCCTCGTCCGGGGGCGTCAGCAGCACCACCGAGGTGACGATGAGCGCCAGCACGGCCAGGATGACCAGCAGCGCGATGAGGATGCCGCGCCAGTTGCGCTGCGTGGGCGACGACGACACCAGCTCCTGGGGGACGAGGAGGAGAGGGCCGGTGAGGCGGGGTCAGTGCCGGCGGCCGACGCCTCGCGGGGGGTCCCTGTTTGTTTTTCATTATCGGCGTTGTTTACGGCGAGGCGATCATTTTCGCCGAGTCGCCTTGCAAAACTCCCAGCATCGAAGTGTGCGGCCGTTCATTAAGACGCCCGCCGCGGGATCAGAGGAGCGAGAGAGAGAGAGAGAGAGAGAGAGAGAGAGGGGGGGGAGAGAGAGAGAGAGAGAGAGAGAGAGAGAGGGGGAGGGAGGGAGGGAGGGACGGAGAGAGAGAGCGCGATGGGGCGAGGGGAAGTCGGGGGAGGAGAAGGAGACGAAATACAGTAAATCGGTGTAAGGTAGGGACGTCGGAATAGCCTTGGGCAGAGTAAAGTCACCGTCCCACGCGCCAGGGGGCGGCGGAAGGGGGGGCGGCGGAGGGCGGCGGGGGGCGGCGGGGGCCCACCCGGCCAGGAAATTGGGTTTGACAGGGGACTCATCTGCACCGCCATGCCATCGAGCAGAGCGGAGCGGCGAGGCTCAGCCACCCTCTCTCTCTCTCTCTCTCTCTCTCTCTCTCTCTCTCTCTCTCTCTCTCTCTCTCTCTCTCTCTCTCTCTCTCTCTCTCTCCTTCCTGGTAATAAAACGGCTGCCCAGTCAGCTGCGCTGCGGGCCACACCAAACGCGGCGCGCCCCCGCCGCGCCCCCGCCGCCCCGCCGCGCTGCTCCGTCCGCCGTCGTTGCTACGCTAGCGCCGCTCCGCTAGCGTTTTCTTGCCCTATGCTAGTAGAGGGAATGGCAGTGGGAGAGAGAGAGAGAGAGAGAGAGAGAGAGAGAGAGAGAGAGAGAGAGAGAGAGCGACGTAAACTGGGCCGTCCCCAGCCAAAATCTGAAGGACGACCTTTCTTTAAATGCGCAGGGAAGGAAGGGGAGGTTGCTGAGCTGGCTGCCGGCTGGCTGCAGGCGCTGCAGGGCATCGTTACGCTACGGCAAGCCCACGGCTAGAGCCGTGCGGATAACCGATTAACCGTTTATTTGCAGTTGGTTCTTTTAATAAACGATGTTTTGGGTTATCGTTCGAGGAACGACAACTCGTTAACAACCGGTTGACCTGCTACCTGCGGTGTAAGAGGCGCATTTTTTTTAAATCGCCGTTTATTGGGAAGATAACTGGTTATTTTCAGATACCGGTCCCCCTCGCCCCGTGGGGTGTAGTCGGTAGTCGGTAGCAGTAGACCCGAGGCAGACAGACAGTCCCAGGTCGACGCCGCCGCCGCCGCCGCGATGCGCCCCTGCCTCACACGCCCCGGGGCGTATCGACAGAGCCGGGGTGTGACGAATGGTGCCCCCGCCCCGCCCTGCCGCGCTCTGCCGCGCCCTCAGCTGCCCCCGCGGGCCGCTGCCGCCGCTACCGCCGCCCGGCCCTGGATTGATTCCGGCGGAGGTCGCGAGGGCTGAAACTGTCTACTACTTTGGGGAGCAAAATTGCCTCGGGGCTTGGCCAGGCTGGGCCAGGCTTGGCCAGACTCGGGGAGCCGAGCCCCCTCCTCCCTCTACCTCCATCCCCCCCCCCCCTCTCTCTCTCTCTCTCTCTCTCTCTCTCTCTCTATTTCTCTCTCTCAGACCGGTGCGCGGCTAATATGTCCCTCTTTTTCATCGAGTCCCCCCCCCCCCTCCCTTCTTTGCCAACGTCATCTCGTGACGTCCACGTCCCGAAACAAAACAAAAAAAAAAGTTGACTCTGAGTGGAAGTTTCAAGGGAGGTGGGAATTCCTGGCGTAGAGGAATATGAGAAATTCGGAGAATATTCATAGCGGCCCCGGAGGGCGGCGGCGTACGGCAATTCATAATGCCGGACATAAGCCCGCCAATTTTATAGCGTCCCGATATCAAGGTCGTATCTCCGTGTGCCTCTTTGTCAACTCCATCCCCACCCCCAACCCCCCCAATCCATTCCCGGCTCCCCCCCCCCCCCTCCCCCTCTCCCTCCGCCAACCCCTTCCTTCTCGGCGCGCATCACCTCTCGAAGGGGTTTATATCACCTGCCTTCGCGAGGCCCGACTCACAATTATTGCTCCGTTTTCAAAACATTTAGTAAAAAAAAACAGGAAACGGGTAAAAAAAAGCGGTGTACGTACCTCATCGTCGAAGTTGGCGTCCGGGTCGGACATGTCGCCGACGCCCTGTCAGTGGGGGGTCCTCAGGAAAGTGTGCGCCGCTTCTGGTGCTGCTGCTGCGTCGTCTGCTGCTGCCGCCTCCCGCCGGCGCGCCAGTGCCCGCCCATTCCCTGCGACAAAGGTCACCGTCACTCCTTACATACTCGTTTTGCTCAACACCCACCGCCTTTCTCCCGACTCTCTCTCTCTCCCCCTTTCCCACACACACACACTCTCTCTTTCTTTCTTTCATGTTGACATTGTCATCTCTAAACATGTTCAGACCTTTGCCTTTCTTCTTTTTCAAAAAAAAAATCAAAGCAAATGCCGGCCTTCCGCGGCGGGCTCTCTTGCATCGTGGGCTCGTGTGTTGACACCGGTTCGGCCCCGGCGGCCCGCCCCAGGCCGACTGGACTCCGACCGCACCGCAGCCGGGACGGAGCCATGGGCGGTCCGCAGGCAGAGGCCAGCCAGGCCGCCTAGAGGAACGGCTTGAATGGATCGTTTGTCCACTCGAGTCAACTTACAGCCACCCCGGCAGTATATGCTGGTGTGGGGGCCCCGGCCTGCCCCGGCCTGCCCCGGCTGGGCCCCTCCAGTGGCTCGTTGATGTGAGAGGTCTGCTCGGCTCAGAAGGGGGAGGGCGGGGGTGGGGTGTCATGTCACGGACCAAGGATGGCGCTGCTCCGAGCCTATTATGGCAGGCCAACACACACACACACACACACACACACACACAAGATCACTACAGTAAACTCCCCTGCCAAGGGCCACGGACTACTCGCATCGAAGTCCGCGTGAGTTTTAGTGCACCCTGAGTGCTCTCTTCCAGCCAGCGGCCGTCTCCTCCCCGGCCTGGACGGGACACCCCGGGACACCCCCTTGAGGACCCGGCCGCCGGGCCGCCGGGCCGCCGGGCCCCGCTTGCATATCGCTGAGTGAGTCATGCCTCGCTGTCCTGTCAGCGGAACGCCCGCGTCGAGGGGCGCCGCAGACCCGACCGGCGCTTCGGTGATGGAGTGCCCGCCGAGTCCCGGACGGTCCCGGACGGTCCCGGCCGCCGCCGCCGTGGCTCTGCACACGACGCCGATAGTTTTCGGGGAGGGCTGAGCATATATTATGACGGGGCGAGGACGGGGCGGACGGGACAGCAGCGGCAGCAGCGGGGCGGCCTCGGCGGCGGAGCGCTGTGAGCGCTGTGAGCGCCGTGGCGGGTAGGCCGCACCGAGGCGCGGCGTGCACGCGTGCGCTGCGGGCCGGCCTACCCGGTCCACCGCAGGCGCTCCCAGCGGCACAGCGGCATAGCGGCACGGGCACAGCGCGGGGAGGACCTCATCTCCGGTGTCAGAGCAACACTCTCGGCGGCAGAAGGGAAAAAAAATGGAGATTCGAACCTCCTCCTCCTCCGCCTCCGCCTCCGCCTCCTCCTCCTCCTCCTCCTCCTCCTCCTCCTCCTCCTCCTCCTCCTCCTCCTCCTCCTCCTCCTCCTCCTCCTCCTCCTCCTCCTCCTCCTCCTCCTCACTGCTCCTGACCGTCATGTTCTCTGGCACAGGTTTTCGCTCACATGTCGCGTCGCCGCAGCCGGCCGCCGCCCGCCCGCGTTGACGAGGTGCCGGGGGAGGGACGAGGCAAACTTTTCCTATCTCCCTTCCTGGCCGCCGCACGGCAACCAGGCGCGGATCCAGAATAGGGGGGGGGGGGGGTGACGAAAATTACCGCCCCCCCCCCCCCCGGGCCCTTAACAGCAGCCTGAAATGTAGGCAACCAGCAGTACTTTCCGTATGAAAATAGGCAAAAAGCAACTACCCCTTTTTTTAAGCAGTTCCTGGATCCGCCCCTGACGGCCACCCGGGTTCCCTCGCGCTCCCGGCCCGCGCCTGCTTGCATGACCGGCTCACAAACTCCATCTGCGAGCGCGCAAATTTATCGTCCTTCATTTAGTCTGTGTTTTTTTTTTCGTCCTCCCCGCCGCCGCCGCCGCCGCTGGTTAATCCGGCCTCGCAGGCAGTCGGGTTAGAGGGGCGGATCGACCACGATGATTATTGTCCCGGTCTGCTGACGCGGTCTGCGCGTCTCCAGCCACTCCAGCGGCGGCGGCGGCGGCTGTACCCCTCCAGCTGAGGCCCCCCCCCCCCCCCCCCCCATCCACTCTCCCGGGTGCTCTTTGCTAACGATGGCTGCCCTTAGCAAACGTTACCATAATGCCCCCCTGACTTTACTGCGAAATCTCCGCGCGCGCGCGCGATGCCCGGCCCGGCCATCCCCGATACGGCGTGGCCTGTGTGCGGTGCAACGGAGCGGCGGTGCGGCGCCAAAACATATTACACGCTTACGGCAGCGGCGGCGGCGGCGGCGCAATGCTGCCAAATCCGCGCCGACTATTTAGTGGTGATGCCGTTTGATACGGTATGAGAGGGCGCAGTGCCAGCGGCTGCACGGCCCGCGGGGCAGCAGGGCGTGCTGGCTGCGCTTGCGCCGCCACGCAGAACGCACGAACCGCGTCGGTTCACCCGATTGCTATCCTCCCAACAAACCTGCTGTCAATCATGTTATCCCCGTTATAATTTTTTTTTCGAGTATACGTTACAGTTTACCAATATGTTACCGTTTCTCGTTTCTTTTTTAGACGCGGGTTTTTTTTTCTGCAGCTACGGATGGTTTTTTTTAAAATGAAGGCAAGATCATCGTAGACTGTGTATCCCGGATTTTTTTTCCTCCTTTTAAATTATACACGAAATAAAAATCATTTTTCCCCTTTTGATAAAAAAAAATGAAAACGCCATTGTGATGCCTTGACGCTTGGAAGCGGACGTCGTAGGGGCACCACCGCCGCTGCCGCCGCCTGGATGCCACTGGATACGCAAAGCGCAGTGCTGGAGTCCGTCCAACAGCCCCGGGGCCCCGGCGGCCCCCGGTGGCCCCCGGGTCCCCGAGCCCCCGCCACGGACCCATAACTTGCCCCGGCGTCCGTCGCGCTTTGGTGCCGGACCGGAGGGGGGCCGTGCTGGCAGAGTGAATCCGAGACAAGCGCAATGATGATGACGATAGTGTGGTGATGATGACGGCAATGCGCATTGAAAACGTCATCAACCCCCCCAGGGGGCCCCGGGGCGAGCCGCGAAGAAGAGCGGAGGCCTCTCTTGAGGGATCGTCTTTACCGCGGGGCTGACGGGGCAAGCATCGAGGCAGCGAGGCGGCGAGGCAGCGGTGCCCTTCGCTTCGACGGACTTGAAATCAGGGCGCGCT
This sequence comes from Megalurothrips usitatus, assembly GCA_026979955.1. Classification (NCBI taxonomy): domain Eukaryota; kingdom Metazoa; phylum Arthropoda; class Insecta; order Thysanoptera; family Thripidae; genus Megalurothrips; species Megalurothrips usitatus. The sequence continues at coordinate 8,379,803 of CM049597.1, read as the reverse complement.
GTTGGCGACCCGGTGGCGGCTGCCGAGCTGCCGAGCTGCCGAGGAGTGCCGCTTCAAAGGCTGAGCCGGGGCTGAGCCCGAGACACCCCCTCTGTATTCCGGAGGAGTAGACAGACAGGTAGCGGCCTCGCGGGACCCTCGGGGTAGCCAGCCCTTTGAAGGGTGGAAGGTGACCCACCCCTCCCTCGAGCTTCTCTCATACAATCGGCTTTTGAACACCGATCCTTCCCCCCCATCCCACTCCCCCTCCCCCACGCTTTCTCGGGGCTGTGGATGGCGAGCGAACGGTAACACAAAAAAGAAGCGGCTACGTGCAGCATTGAGGATGCACTCTCTCTAGAAAGCAAAAGTCGTGACGTGCAGGAAGGCCGCCCCGCTCGGCCGCGCGAAGCAGGCAAGCCTCGTCTGGCTCTGTGCTCAGACGGCGCCTGCCCGGTAGGCAACCCCGAGCGCTGCACGCACGCGTGTCGTGCGGGCTGGCCTGCCTTACGGTTCGCAAGAACTGCCCCCGCCGCCCTCGCGTCAGGAGGCGCGGGGGAGCGCGTGTACATATCGCAAGCTGATCACGACCACCAACGCGTCCTGCAGGGGTGTCCTGCTCAACCTTCGCCGACCGCCGCCACCTGGAGCGCCGTCGGTACTTGAAGGAATCGCTCTGAAGGAGTCGCCCGCGTCCACACGGCCGTCATCAAACAACGCCACCCTGTTTGGCCAGGCACTTATCTTCCCACTGCACTGTGCGTTGTGCGTGTGTGTTAGGGGAGGGGGTGGGGCACCAGCGGAGCAGGTGGTCTGTTAACAGATTTCAGCAGGTGCCAACAGACACGCACGCACGCGCACGCACGCTAGCGCCACGCGCGCTACAGATTAACCTCCGACGCGACGCCCGCCCTGTGCTGTCCCGTCGGGTGCCGCGTGCTGGGGCCGCCACTCACCGAGCGCGGCTCGGGGGGTCCCGGACTCCCGGACCGGACGCAGGCGGGGGACGACGCTGGCCGCCCGGACGCCGACGCGGAGCGGACACTCGCGCGGCGGACCCTCGCCGATGAACGCGGGACGCGGGGAGCAGTGGCCTCGGCGGCGGGAGCAGACCGTCAGCGGGGGTGCTGGGCGCGCACTGGACGCGGACGGGGCGGCACGGCGCGGGACGGTGGCGGCATGGGGGCGGGGCGGAGGTGGTGGATCCAGGGCCTCCAGGGCCCGGGCCGGGGGGGCTGCCTGGCGACCCCTAGCGGCTGGAGCCGCAAGTCCGGCGGGGGGTGGGCGCCAGAGGCAGAGGCAGCGGGGGGGGTGGAGGGAAGACTACTCATCAATTTACAGCATGTGCCGCATCATCTTTATGGGTAATTTCGAACAGTTGCTTTTATCCAAAATCCAAAGTAGGTTCAGAACCTAGGTTCTGTATATTAACCATCGCTCCATAGAATCATCCCACAAGATTCAACGATGTCTCCGAATTTTTTTCCTCAAATTGTGAAAAGTTTCAGATCAAAAATTTTGAGTGCGCAGTTAGTAGGACACTTACATCCTTTATTTTTGCCATTTTTCTTCACCCCAGCATTTACAGTCTCACCCTCAAAATTATCATTTGTAGTCTTTGTTCCCATTACTTGCATTTGTTGTATAAGTGTTAGGTGTTACACGAGTTTGATGGTGTTGGACGGGTATTTTTAAAAAAAAAACATACAAAAGTGAGTAATTATGCACACAATGCTCTTTATTCACTCTGTTTGCAACGCATGAACCATGGCACACCAAGCAACGGTTAAGAAAACTCTCACAATGCAATAACGTAAAATAATTTTTTTTGAAAAAGCCTTATGCAATAAATGCAACCGGCAGGATATCTTTGACACAATGCTTTCACACGTATCTTGCAAGACAACTTTAGTAATGTAAAATGACAACACATACTGCAACAGTATAGAAATAATAATCATGTCAGACAGCAACATTTTGTTCAGAGAAGTCCTTCATCACATCAAAAGTACAATGGGGACAAAATTGTATAGGATAATAAGTGGACTCTATCCCACATCATAAAACATATTGGGCAACACGAGTCCTCAACTTTTCTCCATCCTGGTAACACATCTCTCCCAGAACTGTATCATTACCAGAGATTCATAACAATGAAGTCATGACAACTAAAGAAAAACAAGAGCACAATAGTAACAAAAGAAGCAATACACCACAGACCCTAGAAACAATGGGCATGCAGGTCCACAGGTTGAAAACTTTAATGTCATGCAATTTATTCATTGCAACAATCCCAACCCCAATGAATTTTTTTTTTCTATTGAAACAGAAAACCCACCTTGATCCTCTAACAGCGGCTTAATGCAATATCTTTTCCTAACAAAAAGTCTGTAATATTCAATGGTGACAGTAAAAAATTGAAAAAGGAAAGCAAAAACACAATCACCATTTAAATGAGGAAGTTCGTTAATACCTGGAAGAGTACCAGAGTCTCAAATAAGTCTTCTGTTTTATCGCAGGGCTCTCTACAGAGTTTCAGCTTTTCAAACTTCAGTGAATTGAGGACGTCTCTTAAAGATGAATGACTGATGTGAATGTGATGACAAATAACAATGATAAAAAATAAAAGATATAATACTAATAATAACAAAGATGAGAATGATAATGAAGATGATAAAAATAACAATACAAACTTAAACGCAGACCTATAATGTTTGTGCTATAAATATTGACTTTGGCATGAATCTGACAAAAGAGAAACTATTCCACAGGGCTGATAAAAATTCATTCCAACTTTATGATAGACAATAAATAAATTTAGTGTGATAAAAACCACATAAAGAATCTTATGAGACAATATACATCTATCACATGAAACTTCACTTCTCGAAACGACTGAAATTCATTACAATGAAGGAAACATGAAGTTTTCCAGGCACATACTAATGTGAAGAACAAATGATTTCAGAAATTTTGCCCCAATTTCACTAATGCAAATATCCATGAATAGGAAAGCTTGGCAAGTTGCAAGTATAGCCCCCAAAAGCTCATGAATACCAGGGCTGACCTCACAAATGGAACCTAGACTGAAGACAATTCACATCAACAAGATAGTATAAGTAATACTAAGTACTGTACAGATTCACAACATGCAAGAGAATGGGATGAATCATTTTAGACACATGAACTCTAACAGAAGGTACATGGTTTGCATTATGAGTATGTTGTACAAATGCCACAAGTTTCACGTTCAAGCACAAGCCTTTCTGTTGAACTGGAATGTGTTGTGGCTTCACCTTAATCATATTTCGCCAATTCAATGCAGAGAATCATGAAAACATTGCATATAATTTAAACACCACCACAAAAACAGAAGGATCTGTCCTAAAAAAAGTATACATTTTTGAAAGGATGTATTCCGTGATGTATGTACTCTTAATACATAAACCCTCAGGGTAGGGATAAACAAAAGTGGGCAACACCTACTTCCTTATGTTTGTAAGCAGGATTGACATTACAAGCACAGTGATTTGAAACTTTTAGAGAGAAAAGCAGATCAAATCTCAACAATAAATGTTGGTAGTCGGTAAGAGCAAATTGAAGAGGAGCCATTAGGATAAACATCAAGGTACAATCACTTCAACTACAAGATGCAATGACAAATGCATCGGTACTCAGAAGGGCTACAATTACAAATTTACAATTTGGATTTATAATTATTGCTAGTAGTTGCACCGAAGAGCGTTACTCTCATTTAGACCCGAGTACTCAATTCTAGCACATATCAGAAGATACAATCCTTCAAAAAAAGTATAAACATTTCAAACAAAAACAAAAAAAAATACAGAATTTTCAACAATAGTCTGATGAAAATTTGTCAACCAAAATTAGTCAATTAAAATTTGTCAATGAAAATGTCTCCTTCTGTTCCTTCCCTCCCACATTGCAATAAATATTCATTGTTACACAGAAAGATAAAATTAATGCATCAGAATGAAAGATGGCTTAAATCTCACACACACACAGACGACTTAAGGACGGAGAGAGTTCAGGCAACAAGAAAAACGCTTCTATAAATCAAAACTGAAATTTTCTTCATTGATTTCAAATGAGTGGTTAATAATGATGCAAGTTCCAGGAATAAAAAAGAGAAGTGACTTTAATGATTTCATAACTAGACAGGAGAATAAGTAAAAATGACTGAACTATTGAGGTGAAAGCCAGTACAATGAGGTGTGCATTGTGGTCCACTCGGAAAAAAAAAGGAAGATTCTGCAAAAATCGAAGGTTAAACTGAGAATGCAGATATTAAAAACCAAAAGCTCAAAAGGAAAGGACAAAATCCCCAGTTTGGCACTGCTTGAGCTACTGTGCAATGCAGAAAAGTTAGTACTGCCTTGTTACATTGAGCCTTTAATTACTAATTGGAAGTTGAATTAGCACTGATTAACACACAGGAACAAACGGAAAAATCAACAGCATCCACACTTTGGATCACTGTAAATTCCAATATAATAAAGCAGGGTGACTAATAGCACAGATGTTACCATAGGACAAGTTATTTAATGAAGTTTGGTCCAGCCTTGCTTCTCTGTTGTGTTTGCTGGGAGCGTGTTACATCCTCACATCAATCTGACATAGAAACTTGCTTTCTAAATAAACTCACAAAAAAAAAAATGGCACTAAAACAAGCAGGCAAGTTTTAAAACAAAATCATGTACGTAAATTAAATGAGTTTGTGATGCAGTGCTTATTGACAATAAAATGAAAAATAAAAACAAAACTGAAATCAGAAGGAAAAGATGAAACTGACGCACACCTCCAACAGATAACAATGCTTTGTCTGTATGACAACCATAAAACTGACCTGAGGCAGGTCAAAAGTCTTTCAAGTAAAAAAATTATCTGCTCCATGTAAAAAACAGATGTTAGAATAACAAATCTTCAATTATTGCAAATCTTTGTTCAAACATCACTCCTAGAAGCATTAGTTGTGACTAAACCCTTGACAATATTTAAGGCAAACACAGTTCTTGACACATCATAATCCAACACTATCCAAATGTCATAAGTCAATGACAAAAATCAGTAACATTCAATGGAAAGAGTCAATACAGTTGTTTGAAATTTTGTGCTTGGCTGAGTTCTGTTGAATTCAAGGTACAAATACAAATGCATGTTTCATATCAGCAAAAGAACCTTGATTAATGATTGATTACTACCAGGTCAGACCTTTGAAATTATTTGTTCATCAACAAAGTCACTTTTATAAAAAGAAAACAAATGGACAGAAAAAAAAGAAATGCGTAAGCATCGATCTGGCACAGATTCATGACTACAGATCAGCTTGTATTTATGCCACTTATATGCTTTGACCACGCAATGCTTGCTATGTTGAACCCTGGCTAGGTATATCAAGGAACACTACTTCATTAAATATTTGTGATGTTTCAATTTTTGTGCAAGATAAAATAAATAGACATGAAAATTAAACATACAAATACAGATAACAAGAGAACAGTCCAGCCAATGTGCACACATTCACATTACAAGAGGTAAGACTTATATACACTTTGGTTCTTACTAACGCTGCCTGCCAAAACATCAGGCCAGCCCATCTCTTCCTCTGCCTGTTTAAAATCATTTCACTCTCCATCGATGGTTCATTCATCACATACACAATCATCACTCATTCTGAAACTCAACACAATTTGTTCTTAAATGTCACATTCACACTTATCAGTGTGACACACAAGCAGACACACAAAATACCATTTTACTTACACACATATTTACATATACACATACATGTATACTTATACCAAAGTTCTAGGTATAAGAATACACATACATGTATACATTTTAATAGATACATCATTTATTGATTGATTCATCCATACCCCTTCCCCAGAAAACATAAAACAGTACTATTAAAACTGTGACTAGAGAAAAAGAAAAAGAAACATTGATCAGGTATTAATTTTGAATCGATGACATCACATTTGATCACGGTAACCTAAATTTTGAGAGAAATTGGGACAATAAAGTAAAACCTTCAAGACACATGCATACGTACGTACATTCAGTTCACTAGCATTCACAGGCAGCACTGAGGTTGCGGGCCATCACAATAGCTCGTACTGACGTAGGTGCATACGTTGTATGATGTCACGGCAGTCATTGAACACTCGGCGGATGTTCTCTGTGTCCACAGCACAGGTAAAGTGTGGATAGCAATAGTGTTTTCCATCTCCACTTGCTGTGCTAATGCGCTGTGGAATCAAAATATCATCAATAAGCTAGTCTTAACATGGGATAGATTGACTACAAAGTTCAGGAAATACAACAAATAACGCACCAAAAATTCATCCCTGATGAAGTACTTTGCCCTAACCACTTCAGGGTGGTCTGAGGGCTCTGATGTTGCATCTACAGGAGTCTGATAGCGAGTAAAATCTGCAAAATATTCTTCCAAGCGTGACTTCCCTGCCTTAATTTTCTCCGCTAGCAGATCTTGCTTGTTCAGGAAGAGAATCACAGAGATTGTTCGCAGCCACCTGTACATGAGAAATACACAGGAAAAATTTATTGTTAAACCTCCATTGAAAACTAATGCATGTCTATAGCTTGCAACTAACTAGAAAGCACTTATACTTGCAGTGCACATGTATTTATTTCTCACCTGTTGTTCCAAATGCTCTTAAAGAGGTCTAGGGACTCTCTCAACCGATTTTGGGTTGGGTCTTCTCGAAGCACCATATTGTAGGAGCTGCATGCCGTTACAAAGATGATTGCGGTAACATCATTAAAGCACTGGATCCACTTACGCCGTTCATCACGCTGACCACCAACATCAAACATGCTGCAAGAAAAAAATGTTCATGTTGACTCGCCATTATAGGGCGTAATAACAAAAATTTGGAGACTCTTGATAGTTAAAGGATACTCACTGAAAATTTACTTTATCCACCTGAAATCTGGTCTCAAAGATACCAGAGGTGAGAACACGACACCTTAAAATATCCTGCAAAATTCAAAGTGAGCCATGTAGCAGGGCAAAAGAAGCATGAGCACAGTGTAATAAGATAAGTAGAGTATTGTAGCCTACCTGCTCTGAAGGAGTATAGTCAGGTTGTTTGATTATATGCACTTGGTCTAGGAAGCTGAAAGATTAATGAAAAATGCGATAGAGCACCACCATATTTTAAAACACACAAAAGCAAGACAGAGAAAGAACACCAAACTCACTATTTTGCACAGTCAATGAGCTGGTACTCATTTGATCGCTCAAAACACGCTTGAACACCTCTGTCCTTCCATAAAATCTCAGTATGTTCATAAAATTCCTAGGAAAATAGGAATGGTTAGGAGACATAAAAGTATAACATAATTAAAATTTCTCCACCTAGAGAATTTTGAGCTTTTAAATAATAGACTGTTCATTATGATTGTTTTTATCTTGCTTTAAGCACTTTCACTTACCGGAGGGTAATCAAAATCATGCTGTGATGCAACATCTTGAATGTAGTCAACCCTGCTCTGATTTTCAGGTTTCTCCAAAGAAATTGGGGGAGTGAGAGTGCTCATTGCACCCGTAATCGTCTGAAAATATATATTATAAATTTTTGTGCCAGCAAACGGCTACCAATACATCCAAGTGACAGAACTATACTTACTAATATTGCATCTCGTATATTCTTTTTAATATCTTCTATTTTAAGCATTTTTTCCCTGAAAGAAATCATGGTATTAATGTATAAAAGTTCACAGACCAACAAAAAAAAATTCATATTAAATGAGGAAATTTAATCCACATACTCTGGACTGAAGCCATTGACATGAAGTATCCGCATCTGCTTTACAATAGTACTTTTACCAGACTCTCCTGCGCCTGTAAAGGTAAAGGAAAAAATTAGAACTTTTATTTGTCTAAAGAAAATTCTTAAGCATAACTAAGATAAGATAAGATATGTATGCAGGTGAATGTGGTACACTTGTGGGGAGAATGAGACAGCGCTTCATTTCAGACTGCCCACATTAAGTAAGCATTTCAGTAGATAAACAAATTTCCGTAAAATGAACTGTACAGTGAGGACATCAGATGATCTGTTGCAAAAAAAAAAAATTCTACTTGGGCCACAGGACTTGGATTTTAAATTTAAGACACCTGTCTACAGCAATGTTGGGTGTACGGGTGTAGCGAGCTTGAAGCATCCGTAGTGATATACCGACATGAACATAATTTGTGAGCTGCACACAAACCCACCCAACCCTTGGATCATAGGACCCCCAGAGGTCCGATGAGGTTAAGAAAGCTAGAATTTGAGACGAGCTAGTCGTTGCGGCGAAAGCCCCATGACAGGAAATTGACCAAATCAAGCAGAGGCGAAAAGGGACGGAATCGCGAGGAAAGGTCGAAGACGACTGAGATGGAATGAAGAGTACGACCATAACCTGAGCTGGCGGGCGAATGGCTCATTGCCCAGAAGATTAAAATTTTGAAATACCGAGTCCAGCTGAGGGGCACACCCCTCGATGGGCGGCAGACGGAGAACAGCCCCGTACCGCCCAAAATTTTGCAACAACCGAAAGAATTTGAGTAGATGGAAAAACAAGAGGCCGATTGTCGTGTTTAGCAGCAACATCTCCTCCCCGCCCATAACAACCGCACACACGAAGGACAGCAGAAGATTTTTATTCCATCAAAATAAGGGGCAAAGCGGCGCGCCAGGCGCCTGCCATGAATTTAGTCCACAACCTAAAATCGCTTTAGACGCAGCCAGACAGATAAAAACGCAATCCCAGGCCCAATAAAAGGCCGAAATTAAATATAAACCAAATATGGCTGATGGAGCGGGTGTGGGTCTGAGCCTTACCGAGCAACAAGAGCCTGTGTGTGGCCCTGTACACCTGTTTGTCCCGCTGAATTTGTTGGTTTATCCTTTTGTTGGCTTCCTTCCGTCGTTTACTTTCTTCTTGGTCCGCCTTTGAGCTCGCACTTCCAAAACAACCCATGACATCGGGCCCGATCTCGAGAAATATGGTGGCCAAGCAGCACTGATAAGGATCGCGCTGCCCGTCGCCCGCGGCCGAGTTCCCTATTGTGCCCGGCGATTTTCTTGTCCGCTGGCGAGACGCACGACACTCCTATCTGGTCGACGCGGCGCGAGCCCCGACTTTCCTTGCCATCGCCAGAGCAATCAGAAACTTGTTATTAGTTTACCGATATATCCCCCTCACCCTCAGCGAGAACGCCTTGCATTTCACTGCCAAGGGTGTGCACAGGTGCACTATGGGTAGTCTCTACCGCCTTCTAGTCGCGAAGCGCGAACCCTCTGGGCCCACGGCTGGTCCACCAAAGGTTTTCGACGGTTTTCGCCGCGGTTTTCCGCCGACGGCGGACCGAAGATGGCCTTTTTAACGCGATTTCGCCTCCGCGGCTAGTCCTGTCACGGGACGGCCGGTGGGACGGGGGGCGACGGGAACATCGGTCATTTCGGTCCGATTTATTTCACGTTACTGGTTCAGATGGGTGGGGCTGGCAAGGGGGCGGGGCCGGCGGGGCGGGGCCACGGCCAGGCCCGCGATGGGCGGGCCTTTCGACTGCGATGCCACCATTTGGCGGACGCAGGCGATCAGCGATTGCCTGAAAGTGCGCGTCCCCTTTGGACTTTCCGATTTCTCTGCGATGCGCCCCGAGAGCCGCCTCCCCGAGTCTGGGCAAGGGAATGACAGCCGCCAAGCTGCGCTGCGAGGCGACGGCTCGTCTAGCCCTGAAAAGACGAATACATGAATATTTTCACACTCGCCGGTGATTCGCGCCGCCTCTACAAGTTTGGCGAGCTGTGTTCTGGACACGTGATAATGAAAAGGTACCTGCGGCGTACAGTCCGCTTCGTGTAGCGCGCAGGCCCGCCCGCCGAACGTAACTGCCAGACGGGTTGCCTACCCACGCGGGGGCTCGCAGGGAGTCTGCAGGCGGTATGGGAACCGGGGATTTTTTTTTTGGGGGGGGGGCAGTATAAACGCTCATCTAGTTTGGGCTGCGCCACGACGAGCGACTAGAGTTTCAGTTAAATCTCGTCTCAAATTTCATTCAAAGTATTTTGTATGGGAAGGTGGAAAGTCAGGCTACAGGAAAATTTATCATCAAAGATGTGAATGTTGGGGGAATCGAAACTGCGTTACGTTCTACGCGGACACGTGCCAAAAAGCCCCGTGGGTAGGCAGCCCAACGTGCGCTCACGTTCTCAAGGTTCTCCATTGCCTCGCGTGGGTGGCTGGTACTTCCCTCGCACCCAACGCACTCGTCGGTATTTACCCCCACTCCGCCCCAAAAATCAGCTCGGAGTGCAGGTGATTTGTCTATATTCGTCTTTGGCCCTTTCGATGATTCGCTTTCGAAATAGTGTCATGGGGCCAGAAGAGCCTAGGACCCACTAAATGATCTTCGCCAAACTTCGCGCTAGACGAATCTGAACGAGACAATCGAAACACGTTTTCGAGTCACGGTGACTTGCGCCTTGTTCCGTATAATCGAAACAATCGATATTGCGCAGGATTTTGTTGGTCTGCTATCATCTAGACTGCTGCTTCCAATGCTGATTTCCCTTTCAAAATGTGAATCTTTGATTGTGTACCCAATGTTTTGCTCGCTATAACTGTGATTATTCTCGAGTGAAGGTAGGTCGTCATGGAGACTTAATGTTACAGCTGGGTAGAAGCCGAATTTGTAATCATCTCAGTGTTTGTGAAGTGGGGTTAGGTCTTCACGTATTAGAATGAAAGTATACTTACGGTCTATGAATAATATTTGCTAGTGTCATGGACCGTGTCACTGCTTATTTCCACTCAGTGGTTGGTGTTTCCTTTAATTTGACTGACAATCTCATTTTAAAGTAACCAGCAAGTAGTTCTGATCGTAGATGACATTACCATTTGTTTCTCTCTCTTCAGACATGAATGGCTTTGTTTCTGATTAGTGACGATGACGTCTCCTAAAAAGCCAGTGTTTTCAAACGATTAAGATGAAATGGTATATACTGTCTCAATCAATGAGCCTCTGTCAAATTAACTATTGTTTATAGTCCCTTTTGAAACTGTCATCCCAACTTAAAATTGGAAAGTTATTGCCCTTTAATTTTTATCTGTGAAAACTTTCTCAATGATGCTATTTTGCCTTTATGTGTGTACAGTCTGTTGCAGTATCAAAAATTTTACCCCTTCAAAAAGTCTGATTGCAATTTTCTCATGTGCTTTGCAGTGTGGGAAATGTCAGCCCGAGCCGAAAAATGTCCCCATGTGACCAATGTGCCCCGATGTGCTCAAGCAGAAATAGAGAAGGCCAAAGAGGTTTCGACATGCAAGGAATGTGGGTCCCAGGGACCAAATTTGTGGATATGTCTCCACAAGGATTGTTTTAAAGTGGGCTGTGGAGAAGCACATGGTGATCACAGTACTCTCCATAACAGGGTATGTATCTATTAAGTGTGACTAAAACTTTTTTCTGCTCCATATATAGACATGGTCAATTTTCCAGTTTAGCTGCAGGTATCTTTACTCCATTCCTCTTACTGTTATGCCTTTGCTCTCCCTTTTTCTAGCTTTTGAGGAGCCACTGTGTTCACCTAAATTTGTCCACTCTAAGGGTTTGGTGCTACTTGTGTGAGGCAGAGGTCTTCATGGATCAGACTGTAGATCCTAGTGATTCTAGTGATACAGATGACAACCTGCGAGAAGATGAAGCCAAACCCCGAGGTAAGCCCCAGTAGCCAGATCTAATAGCTTTCAGGTTCGCTTTCCCCTGACCTTTGATTACGGTAATTATTTTATTTGTCCTACACACTTTAGGTCTCACTGGACTTCAAAATATTGGAAACACCTGCTACATGAATTCAGCTATTCAGGCACTGTCCAATTCCCCACCACTTACCCAGTTTTTCTTGGAGTGTGGCAATGCCCTAATAACATCTCGCGGAGGCGACCGCAAGCCTGGTCTGTCTCGCAGTTACCATCGCCTCATTCAGGAAATGTGGCATAAAAAGCGTCCAGGGTATGTGGTGCCCACAGCCATCCTGTATGGAATTCGGAATGTAAGTCCCATCAACTGAGAGAATGCCCAGTTCATGTCTATGTCAGAAAAATTTTTTGTTTCTTCTTTTTCACATCCTCAACCATTTTAATGCTTATTCCATAGGTCCATCCAATGTTCAGAGGCTATCAGCAGCATGACACTCAAGAGTTTTTACGTTGTTTTATGGACCAACTTCATGAAGAACTGAAAGAGCCTGTAAGCCCCACACCAACTCCCACCACTTTACTTCAAGGTAATTGAACTGTCCATTTGTGAAATTGAGTTATATATTTGCATAGTTTGTGGGCTCAAAAATCCTCCTATTGTATCTAATTTTTTTTCTTCAGAAAGTGGACGAGCTGCATCCTTTGAAGATTTATCTGATGATGATGATTCAGAAAAAAAAGAATTTGGTCAACATGAGGGCAGTTGTGGTGGTGCCTCAAGTCAGTCTGAGGGAGAATATGAAACCTGTGATTCTGGAGTGAGTGAGCGCAGTTCGCTCAGTGATGAATGTTTAGAACGACGCAATAGTGGCAGTAAAATCCGAAGGTATGTACCTTTGCTCTGTGTGGTGGCTTGCCAATCACATAGATCTTTTAATCACATAATCTTCAAATCACAAAAAATTTGGTCTTGCAGAGTTTCTCGGTCCCCTTCTCCACCTCTTGATAGGGTGAGACCTAAACTTCCATCAAATCATGGGAATCGCAAAAAACATTTCACCAAACATCGTAGCATTATATCTGATGTATTTGATGGAAAACTTCTCAGTTCTGTGCAGTGCCTCACTTGTGACAGAGTAGGTATTAATTCTTCATACTTTCAGATTTTAATTTATTTGCTCCATTTACCATTGTTACTTTCAACTTCTATCCAGATATCGAATCGTATTGAAACATTCCAAGACTTGTCCCTGCCAATACCATCTAGAGATCACATTCACATGTTACACAAAGGTGGTGGTGCTCTTTCAGCTTGTTCAGATGTGTATGTAGGCGATCAGAACTGGCTGAATTGGTTTATGGATTGGCTACGCTCCTGGTTTTGGGGCCCAACAGTCTCATTACATGACTGCCTAGGAGCGTTTTTTAGTGCTGATGAGTTGAAGGGTGACAATATGTATAGGTAAATTTTCATAAAGCTATTCAAAAAGATAATCAAATGATTAAAGAGATTCATCCATTGATGATAATCTTTTTTCCCAGTTGTGAAAAATGCAATAAATTGAGGAATGGAGTGAAATATTCCAAAGTTATGGAGCTGCCTGAAATATTGTGCATTCATTTGAAGCGCTTCCGTCATGAACTTATGTCATCATCCAAGATAAGCAACTATGTGTCTTTCCCTCTTACTCAGCTGGATATGAGACCCTATTTACACAAAGGTTTGTTTATTATTGCTCCGGAGGAAATTCTCTCTTATCTTTCCATTAGTAATTGGAGTATAATTATCTTCCTTTTCCATTTTGTTGGCAGATTGTACATCATTAGTAACATCGTATGATTTAGTGTCTGTTATCTGTCACCATGGTACTGCTGGTGGAGGGCACTACACTTGCTACTCACTCAACTGTCAAAACCAGCAGTGGTTTGAATTTGATGACCAGTATGTAACACAGGTTTCACCAGAGACTGTTCAGAACTGTGAAGCATATGTTCTGTTCTATAGGTAAGTTCCTGTGTTTAATTTGTTAGTTTTCCTTCAAACAAAGCAAACAAAAAAAAATCATTCTACTAAATGCTGTTTGTGTTCTTTGGATCCATTTTTGGATTTAAAATTATAATTGTTATTTATTTTTTATTGTTTTTAAAGCTGATTTTGTATCTGGGTTGGGTACTATATTCCTTTTATTTTTTCAAACAAAAAAAAAAAACTTTGCTTGTAGGAAGACCTGTGAACATGTGAAGAGATTCAGGTCCCAGGCTGTGGAACTGCTTGAGAGATCAAACAATGAACCATCTTTGATGACATTTTATATATCCAAGCAGTGGCTCAATAAATTAAATACCTTTGCCGAACCTGGACCCATAGACAACTCCGATTTTCTATGTCATCATGGGGGGGTACGGCCGGATAGGGTGAATGTCCTACACCTCATGTATACCACTGTTAGTCATGCAGTGTGGGAATGCTTGTACAACATGTAAGTATTCTAGTGTGTTTTGAAATGTATCAATTAAGTCATACAAATGTAATTATTACAAAGGTGTCAGTTTCCTTCCCTCGGGAAGACGTTTTTATAATCAGTTTCTTTTGTGCTCTTCTCTAATTCCTTTTTCTCTCGTTAAAATGCAAAGGTATGGTGGTGGCCCTGCCTGCAACCGACTTTTCACGTGTGCCACATGTAAGGAGGAGCAGGCTGATTTGCAGTTACGAGTCAGGTGTGAACTGGTTGTGTTCTTGCAGCTGAACAAGCAATTCCTGGTAAGTATGATTTACATTTTGTGTGTTAAAATCTGTGTTCCTATGATTTTAAAAATTCCAACCATTTTGCTCAATTTTACAGGAAGATGAATCAACCTCAAACATATATCTCATCTCGATGCAGTGGTTCAGACAGTGGCACAACTTTGTGCGTGAAAAAGAAACAGAGCCTCCAGGCCCCATTGACAACACACCTATCATATACACTAACAGCAAGACTGGCCAAGTACATCTGAAACAAGGTGACGTTTGTGAGTGGTGTTTTGCCTCTCTGTGTACATTATTTATTGTGTTAACTTACTCTTTCTGTTTCCACACAGGCTCTGACTATGCCCAATTGTCTGAGGAAATGTGGGAATTTTTCCATAGTACTTACGGGGGAGGCCCTGAACTGGTTCTAAGACCTACTGTTCAAAGGAGCTCCTCTAATGCTTCAGCAAGCCGGTCTGGGTTAGTTTTTACACTGCTCTTTAATTTGTAGCTCTTATGAAATTTCTTTTGTGATTTAAATAGAGATCTGCCTGGTACAAGCAGTCAACTGTATTGAACAATTGCAGGTCTCGTGGTTCTGAAAGTTTAAGTGGTGACATCTTGCCCACTAAAACCAACCAAAATACCTTACCATCACTTCAGGGGTGCACACAGTCAACAAGCTTAGAAAATCTAACCCAAAAGGTTAATGTCTATATAGCTCATATTCATTGGTGGCAAACAAAAATTCTTGTATTGCATATTTTTTTTTTAAATAGTTCAAATTTTTAAAATATTATTGTTGTTTACTTTTATTTTTACAGATGGCAACTCTTATTTCATCAGGCCAAACGGGTAGCAATTCAAGTCTAAGTAGCAATACCTGTGGCAGTGCCACTACTAGTGGTATCAGTTCAATGAGCTTCACAAGTGGTCATCACGCAGTGAAAACACCTGGTATGGTTTCTTGAATCTCATTTTAAATGTTATGTTTTTAAGTGTTCGAACATCCTTTTATGTGTTTGATATTTGTACAGGAAAAGACCAAGAGTGTGGTGATGACACATCTCTTCGAAGCTCTTCACCACTACCAGTGCAGGGAAGTCCAAAGCAATCACAGTTCTATAGAGATGAAATTGTCAATCCACTCGAACAGTAAATTGTTAGGCTCACTTCACAAAGATAATTGTTTGGTTTTACAAATAAACTGTGATCAATCGACTACCTCTTGTTCTTGGGTAGAACTGATTTTGAGTCTTAACTTGAAATGAAATTGCTATTTGTGTGGTGAATCAATTACAATGGTGGTTAAATGAAATGTAATATGCGTTTAACATATAGGGGTCATCATTCTTTTGTTATGTAATGTGCTATATTTCCACCAAGGGACGAATATTGTTGAGTCTGAGCTCTGTGATCCTGTTTTAATTGTTTTTCAATTTTCCTACAGTATTACATTTCAACCCAAACATTTTTTTACATGAGTGCTGTATGGAATGTTTTAAGTTCCCTTCTCATCAAGCAGGCTCACTGGGCATCTAGTGTAAGCAGCATTTAGTTATTTTGTTTCCTCATCTCTCTAACACATGTTGATTTTCTACTTTATACGTTGTGTGGGATTTCATGACCTCGGTTGATTTTATTCAGGGGTACAACAGGTCAACTTGTGTAAAGTGGTGATTTGGAACCAAAATAACATTGGCATTCCACAATAGTTATTATTTAACATGGTGGCAACTAAATTGCTATTTTGATAAAACTTTGCATGTGTAATGAGAGGGAATGAAAGAAAGAAAGAAGGGGGGGGGGGGGGGGGGGCTTAATCAGCTGAGTCGATAAAGCAACGTCAGTTTTGGGTGTAAGCTAGTGGACTGTCAGCATCTGCTGGGAGTGGTTTCATGTCACAATTAGCTTTGGAGTGGCTCCAGAATTTTGTTTCGTATGTTTAAGAGTTACCATGGTATCTGTCCTACCATTAGATCCCAGTGGCCACCATGTAATCAATGTGTACTATGAATGTTTTCCTTCTCTTTTCTGTCATGTATGATAAATAAATACGTGTCATTCCATAAAATTGTTATTTTTACCTTTTCCATTTCATTGAATTAAAAAAAAAAAAAAGAAGTTTTGGAATAATCGTCTGGCGACGGGTTCAAAATCATAGCAGTCAGTAGTTCAGATTTAAATCAATAATATTTATTGTACTGCTTATGTAATTATACATAGGAATATTATGTTGATTATCCTCATTACCATTGCAACACTAGTATTTCTACAAGCATCCTGTTACAGACAATACTCATTCACAATACAATCCCATCTGTACACCCTTCTGGCACTGCCAAAGACAGCATCTACAGTAACCACTAAAGAGAACAAGCAAGATTTGCAAATAGGCCCATCAGAGACACTTTTTAAAAAATAAGTAAATGAAATGAGTTGGCAACAAATACTAAATACAGATTGCTCAAATATCCCTTAAATTTATCATTCGCAAATTTTGCCAATCCTTAACCTACACAAACAATTGCACCTTAAGTAACATCACGAGTGGAGCAAACAACCATACTGGGAATAATATGAATTGATACTTATCACAGATTTTCTACAGCTGAAGTACAAGAGGGATTATTCCTAACAACCATGAATCAAAAGAAGAAGACTACTGTCATAATTTCAGACAGGTCAAGATGTGGATGACCACACTGAAAAACTAGCTTTCTCCCCAGAACTACAAACTTGAAATGCACATAATCCTCTCTCTTACTGCTATACTAAGCTAGATCCTTTTTGGCAATTACAATATGAATACCAAATAAGAGTAAGGTGGGTAAAATTGGTGCACTAAAGCCTGAAGGTTTGAACCATCAAGCATAATAGAGATGAATGTATTTTAAGCTGACCAACGACAGCTATGAGAAAAACACTTTAGTTACCAACATCCATTTAGGACTTCACATGCTTTCAGAAAGTACCTATAAAGCTGTGTGGCAAATAGTGAATCAGAAGACCCTTAGAAGCAGGCAAGATAGACCAGCATTCATGAGAGACAAAGAAAATATTACATGTATGATTCGGAGCAGTAAAACATTTCCTTATTTCACAAAACATAAGGCACTGAAAAGATCTGCACAATCATTGCATGACTAGAAATAAAATTTCAGGAGAAAAACAAAACTAAAAGAGAACTTAATTTGTTGTCGCTCTATAAAAGATTGATTTCAAACAATCATAAAAAGGTAGGGTACACTTTCCGCAAAAGAAAAACAATAAGCTGAAATTGACAAAATAAAATCCCCCAATGGGAAAATATCACTGGACGCTGTTGTGGTCATACATATTAGAAGATTTGTTTGTATGCCAATGCAGTACCAAATGCTGAATAAAGAACAATAATAACAAAAAAAAATTAAAAAGAGATAGAGACATGATGTCTCTATTGAAAATCTTTTTGAAGAAGACAAAGGGGAATCTAACTTCAAAAAAGGCTTTAGATGGTCACTCAGCAAGGTACAAAAATATTTTCAGACCAATGAGGGGCCTCGGTTCAAGACAGCCAAGGTCTAAATGGCTGTGCTGGGTGGCTTCTCAACAGTAATAGTTTGGCTTATAGTACTGAGTTGCCCAGACCCCATAATGTTGAGTGCCGAGACCTTTGCACGTTGATATGCCACCACAGTGTGCATACTTAGAAATCTGTAACAACATATACATACAATTAAGGACTCCAGTAGACTTTTAAAAAAAGCTGTTCCTTATAAGCTACAGCAAAGACAACATACCGGACACATAGGTAGACAACTAGAAGTGCCATGCCTACTGCAAGCATACGAATGTACGAATCTTCATACAGTTGGATGGCAACCCAGGCCCCAGCAGCAGACACACACATAATGGTGACCAGAGAGGTGGTTGTGACAATTTGTTGTGATGTAAATCCTTGCTGCCAATCAAGTCTGGCTCCTCTTTCAACTTGATAAGAAACACCACAGACTTTGCAGCGCATGTTATCTGGATTAATTGAGCTCTCCACCAGCCATCGTCGGAGGCAGTCATGATGCACACAGCTGACATCTCCTCTACAATGACAGGGCTGTATTAAGGGTCCAGCATCAGAACGCTCACTGTCGTAGCAGATCCAACAGTCTTTCGACAACGATGTGGTTTCATCTTGAAAAGAAAAAAAAAAAGAGTGGCATGGATTAATTTTGCTATGAATTTCTCAAATAGGAAGAGAAATATTCAGATATTTACCTGAGTCCACATCCCTTTCCGCAGTATCATCTTTGGGAATCGCTCTATGTTTCACATCAACTTCGTACTTTTTCAAGATCCGTTTAGGATTCAAAATCCACAACTGTTCAGGACTGCAGGAAAATGCAAAATAATAAGAACTACTGTAAAAAATGAACTATTGTAATGACAATAATATTTTCAAAAACACATACCTCATACAATTCCACAGTACACATGGAAACCACAGCACCACACCAATTTCAACTACACGGAAAACAAGATCATGCCAGTTTCTTGAGTTCAGAGGTACCCTGGAAAACAAACATTCATGATAAAATTACCATGAGGAAAGAAAATATTCCTTAATTTGCAGCTCTTGAAATCAGTAATACACTTACTTCCATTTCCAAAACTCACTAAGAGTTTCACTAAAGAGAAAGCCCACAATAGTGATAAGCATGAATGCCTGTGAAATAAGGCCAAATCTTGACTGATGAAGCTGTGAGGTATCCACTGTTTCTGATCTTGACCTCCATTTAGAACTCTGAAACAATCAGGTTGGTAAAAACAGCTCGGGTTTGAGCAAGGCCAGAACACTACAGCGCAAAAAAATCGATGGGGAATCTCTTAGTTTACAACATGACAATACCTGGCCGTTAGCAGGCAACGCTGGGTCATCTTCACCCTCTCCATTCTGAGATTCATTTTGCCCTTTGCTTGCTGCTGGTGTCCGACTGCTTGTGGCAATACTGGTCACCCTGGTTTGGTGTTCATACAGGAAACCACCACGAACCTAAGCAATAATTAGGAAACTTACAACAGCACATTCAATAGAAATAAAATACATGTATTTTATAAAAACCATTCCGTACCTTAAAGAAAACCTCAACACCATAGATGAGAAAGAAAATGACCACGATGAACAAAAGAACAGCGTAGCAGCCATTAAATATGTGAGAGTAGTAACTTCTTTGGGCAATATTACTCTCTGACATTTGAGTAGTGATGAATTCTGCCAGAAGGAGGGAATATGTGATGATATTGAAAGTCACAAAAGCCAAGTATGACTTTGAGAGAAATTGTGGCTTTTCCCATCGAATATCACGAAGGTGGAACACCTGAAACAGAGGCATTGATGGATGTATGCAACCATAGTAAGCCATGGTAATGTTAAATATGTAAATAAGTACTTCATAGCCTTTACATACCTCAGCCCAAAAGCACACAATTAGAGATGCACCAGTCAGCAGAAGGGGATAGTATGCACTCAACAAGCTGCTGGACCAGCCTTCCAGCATAGCAGTCTGAAAAGAACAATTATGCCATAAACACTTTTTTTTTCACACAGGCCAATAACAAACAACCAAATTAACAATGTGGAATGTCCAATGAAATCGAAAAGTTTGTAATAGTGAAAATACTCACTGGTGCAGTGAAGTATGCACCTCTGATCATTGCTGCCAGAAAGACCACAAAGTACAGCACCTTCTGTGTGGTTATACGACATGCTCGCAGTAAGGATGGAGCCTTCATGCGCTGCCATTCTGCCACAATGCAAGTAACAAGCTGCACAAGGCATACAAGAGCCAAGAAAAAGAATGCCGAAGCAAACGCAGCAAAATAAGAGAAATTCAATGCATGGCACTCATCTCCGTCAAACTGGATCTGAAAGTAATCAGAAACATGTATAAATTCTGCTTCAACACACGACAAAGTCACATTCAGCCATGACTGAGTCATCATACCTCACACACACATGTGCCGTTGTGGCACTCTCCATGACCAGAGCAGTTTTCTGCACAGTTGGGCATACCCAGCTTAGCTAGAAGAGCTAATGGCTTAGGAGTGGACAGCTTCAGCATGCCCCGCATTATAGTGACGAACTTTCTCGTCTCCCGGGCCTGCAAGCACAACACAGAATACAATTACCCAATGAATGAACAAAATAACAAGCTCCAGTGTTTACCAACCACCAAGAGGTCAGTTGAGGCAGGTTGGAACAAGCAAAAAAAGTAGAGCTTGAAAATAACACAAATTACATAGCAAACAAACAATACTATCCAACGGTATTGTGGGCTCCAGGACGCCGAAAAAGGGAAAACCATCCACTAGTGACAACACACCCCCTAATGTTTAGGCCTATCAAAGCACAACACAGTTGACATAGCAAAGCAAATAGAGGAAAGCGCACAGAGGGCGCACAGATGAAAGCCACACCTTAAAGAGAGGGAGATTCTTTGGACCATGCCCACAAAGTAAAACGCATTTTGCCTAAATTGGCAAGGTGAACAAAGAGTCTCTGAATCAATTAACCTCCAGACGAATAGAACAGCAGACAACCCACCTGATCTGCGACAATATCGAGGCCAGGCTGTCGAGTGCACCGATACCGAGCACGCTAACATCACAGGATGCAGTCCCACTGCATTATTTCAGACGCCCAAATAGTCAAATCTTACTTAACAGATTTGGAAAACTTGGCAACCGAAATGGCAGGGGAGTACCACAGTCCACACACAAACAGACGAGGAGAAGAAAGTAAGAAGGGGCCTTGATGTCACAGGGGGTGGGGAGGGAGGCAGTAAAAGAGAGAGATAGACAGAGAGAAGAAATCAACACGTACGAAAGTGCGAGAGAGAAGGACAAATTTACGTCACAGCAGCCATGTTCGTGTAAAACTCTTCTGCTAGGGCTCATGAGTCAGAGTCCAAACTCTACTTTCGCCGTCGATTGTAGAGTAAAAAATGACACCCGACAGTTTCGCATGAACTAAAATCTACTCAGAGTGCAATTGCGGGTGAAGTACCCGAAATGCATTAACATTAAATTGATAGATTGTCATCAACTGTGCATTAACCCAAAGACCTGCCGACTGCCTAGCTGCCTAACGCGCCCGAGCCAAAGCTGCCGGGTGCCCGTCCCGCTTCGTCACCCGTTGGTTCGTTGGCAAGCTTGGAGACTACCGCTTCCGCTACCCTTCCCTCTTCCGCTCTCCTCCCCCTTCTTCCAAGCCTAGCAGAAGAACTCTTTACCGCCCGCAATGCGAATTTGTTGGAAGGTTTTGTTCAATCGGTATGTAATTTACACCGCATTCAATGTGCTTGTGTCTGGACCAACTTGGGTCTTTCATAAACTCGTCGTTTGCACGCAGTGTCCTTTTCTGTACGATCACCGCCGTGGCTTTTGTAACATACATGTCTGCACACAGGTTATGTGCTTCTATTTCTGTATCGCACGGTTCAGATATTCTAACTTATATGAAGTGGCCTTATTGCCAGTTTTACGTGCAGACTGGACAATTTTTGGCCAGTTTCTGTTTTTACATAAAACGTAACTCGATTTCGTCTTCCGTTTTTGAAAAGGAAAATGTTGAATTTCTAGTAAAGTAGTAAATGTTTGAAAAACTGTTTTTACAGTCCATATCCTTTAGTACATGCTTCCTTCTCTTTATTGCACTATTATAATGATCATTTAGTCCAGCTGACACTTCTTTTGAAGTTATACAATTTCTTTTATTATCTGCAGAAAAGGTTGAACTGTGAGACCTGTGAATCAGTTTTCATATCTGTTGTGCTGCAATTTTTTAAAAGAAAGTCTTCATTGGAGGAGGGGTGAGTTCTACTTTCTCTTATTTTTTATTTTCTATCAGTAGATTTGCTATTCAACTAGAGCTGTCTAACTATTAAAAAGTATTTTGTGTGAAGTCCAGAATGACTAACTTCTTATGTACCCTGTGTAAATAATGATAAGAATGTCAGTGGGTGTAGACTGCTATGCTGCAAAACCTGGCCAGTAATGGTAGTTCAAGAGTAATATCTGGCTTTGGCTTGCACTTGGAACGGCCCCCTTTACACCGTCTCCACATCCCGCCGGCATGGCGCATGGCACGCCCGTGCGGGGGTTGGCTAGCCTGCACGCTGTGTGCCCGAGTCTGTTGGGTTGCCTAGTCGCCAGGCGCTTCCGGGCGCGCACGGGCGCTGCATGCTGCATCATGAAGACAGCGCCGTACGGATGGGCAGCCAAGCCGACACTTCCCCCCACCCGACCGGGGACCAGAGGGACTAGCGCACCGCCCGGACTGACTGGATTGGGTGTGGCATCGAGAAATGCAGACTTCCCTCTGCTCCTGGTGTTCTGTTTTCCTACAGTTTCCCGTCCTATCATTCATCCAGCCGCAGTAGCACCTCCCGTCTCCGATCTGGATTCTGTGTCCGCGTTGTTTCTTTCGCCCGTCCTTTCCACCTCGTTTTTGTTTTGTTTTTTAAAAGAAGGCGCCTTTTTTTTTTACCGAACACATCCTTCCTGACAGGTCGTCGACCGCTGTGCCGCTGCCGGGCAGGGCAGCTGTTTCGAACTGGCACGTGCCACATGGCAGCATCGTGCCCTACAATGTCACGTTTTACCGTGCGACGTCCTCTGTCGGGGTGGTCGAGCTCAAATTCCCGCTGAAATGCTGCTTTCTGGACGTTTGCACAATTAATCATAACGATGCCGGTTTCTCCTGCTGCCCGCTCATGTCGCCCCCCGACTCAGTGACGGTTTGGTTTCGCCATCAGAGTTAAGTGCGACGTTCTATTGAGGGGGGGGGGGGTATTTCGTCACATGTGGGAAAGGGCGGCGCCCCCTGTGTGAACCCGATCGAAAGCCCCGGTCGTCCGTGAGTGTGTGGAAACCGTCGCTTTGGGAATGAGTTTTGCGTGGCAAAGTCTGCGGCGCGCGCGGCGCGGCTCCCGGCCGGCGGAAGTGGCGAGTCTGGCGGACACAGCTATGAGAAATCGCCGCGGCGGAA
This sequence comes from Megalurothrips usitatus, assembly GCA_026979955.1. Taxonomy (NCBI): domain Eukaryota; kingdom Metazoa; phylum Arthropoda; class Insecta; order Thysanoptera; family Thripidae; genus Megalurothrips; species Megalurothrips usitatus. The sequence goes on along the minus strand of CM049597.1, from coordinate 8,356,329 downwards.
GACTTGTGTGAAGACTTTCCTCTGATCAGACCGCCGCCGCCGCGTCGCTCCTGCCGGATGCGGTACGCGCGTGTCGCGGTGAAGATCGCCGCATCATTGGGGGAAAACCCCCACATATCTTTCCATGGGTCCTTCGCCGCCGCAGGAACGGCGGCGGCTTTGCTGGTCATTTCGCGCCGAGCTGGCTGGCGTCTGGCTGCGCGGCTCCAGCCGCTTGGGCCGGGCCGGCCGTAAGACCTGCCGATAACGAGAGAATATGGCGCGTTTTGGAGCATCATAACCTAACAAAAACGAAAATCGGTGCCCGAAACGGAAGGTTTGCGGCGGCGGGGTCATTCTCGAGGTTCCCGCCGAAACGGTCGGATCGGGCGCGGCTCGGGGTTGTCGCTGGCCGCTGCTGCCGCTGCTGCCGCGCAGGCTAAGCTAACCGCAGAGGTAGGAGTGCCGCCGAGCTGCGCGTCACATGCGGCCTGCGGTGCCTGCGGTGCCTGCGGCCGCGCTGCAGACCCATTTCCGAACACTGCGTCGTCTCCTCGGCCCTCTCGCTCGCTCGCTCTCTTATAGAGCGCGCCTCGCAGTGCGACAGGGACGGCGCTACGAAAGCAGTGTTCGGAACAGTTCGGAATCGGCCGACCGCGCGGCCCGAACCGGACCGCGGCGGGCAGACAGGCGGGCGGGCAGGGGGCGTCCGGAGGTGTGTCGTGGCGACGCGAAACAAACACCCAGCCGGGGGGCTGACCGCGGGTGCGCATCACACACGGAAGCGTGGGAATTGTTTATCGCGAACCCATTTATGGAAATAAAAAGAGAACGCCCTGCTTAGAATCTGAAGCAGAGGCCCCGCGGGATAACAACCGCGAGGCCGCAAAACTCGGTGTTAGTGCGAACCGAGCGAGGCTTAATTTGGTTCCGATTTGATGAGGCTTTCGCGAGGAGGAAGTGCGCGCTGCGACGCGGGAGGCGGGCGTGGGAACCGAGCCGCGTGGAGGGGGGCGGGGGACTTCCCTGGCTGGACTCCAGTGGCGGCGGCGGCGGCGGCCGGCCTCCATACCGCGCCACGGCACGGCCGGCTGGGATTGGGGTCCGCCGGGATGAGGCGGGTCGCAATCGTTTGCTCTGCGAACGCTTCCCAGACCCGAGTGGCGATCCTATGTCTTTATCGACGCACCGCTCTCGAAACACGAAACGATTTGTTCGCGTGTCGTCCCGCTCCCGCCGACCCCCGCGGCCCTGCGCGAGGAATTTCAGCGGTCGTCACACACAGCATGCCGGCGCCGGCCCGCACAGCGCTTGTGACCACTTGTGACCGCTCGTGAGCACTTGTGACCCGGCCGCCGGCACGGTGCCGCGGGCAGCGGCTTGCAGAGCTCGCCCCGCCCCGCCCCGCACCGCCGGGTTCACTTTCTTCCCGCAAATGAGACGGGCCGCGCAGGGCGGTGCAGGGCTCGCAGCGCACCCCTCGCCGGGGAATGTGAAAGCACGACGGTGGCCTGGTTGGGCGCGCCGCCGGCCGTGTGTTGGGCCGTCCAGCCGCGCGGCTCCCTCCCCCTCCCCCGCGGCGCCCTTCTCTACCCCCTGCAGCACCGCACCGCGGAGGCGGTCACCCGCGGTGAAAAATATCGCTAACTGTACCGCCGCGGCCTTGAACTCGATGTCCGGCGGCGAACGTTTTGTGCTCCTGGTTCGGCGGCCCGGTCCGCGCGGTCCGCCGCCGGGGACCGAGGTGGTCGGTGGCGGCCAGGGGCTCCGCTCGGCCCGCCCCGGCTAGGCTGCCGCCGACAGCTGGACGGTGCGACGAGACGTTCCGCTGGGACCCACAGAGACGTCGATTAGCGCTGCCCTGTCGTTATGGAGTCGGGTTTTGGCATCGGCATTGGGTCTGCGGGGCGACGGCGGTGGCAGCGGCGGCCGAGCGCGTTAGGAACAACGGCAGCGCCCTAAAGACCCAAATACATATCCCGTTTCCACTCTTTCCTTTTTTTGCGCGCGATACTTTTTCGACGTTTCAACCTTAATTAAACGAGATGAATCGAGCGTCGTGTCGCACAGCGCCGCCAGCAGCCGAAGGGGGCATCCCAATAATACCGCTCGAAACTACACAATGACCCACATTTTGGGTTTCGCGTCTGGTACCGATAGCGAAAAACTGGGAGAAACGAAGGTGGTTTTGCGAAAGGCGTTGGATAGCGATCGCTGTCGTTACGCCGGCCTCGCCGCCGCGGCCGCCGCGACTGCGTCCGCGCGTGCCCCATCTGATGGCGGCGCGTGGCGGGCCGCGCTGCCCGACGGCGCGGTGACGGCATCAGGCTTCCCGACCGTTCAGCGGGCAGATGCCCATCGACAATTTGCACGTGGATGCCGAAGTCCCGCGGGAAACGGAATCCTTTTGAATCGGCGGGTCTTACAGCTACCCGCAATAATAATGTACGTGCAAATTTGAAAATTTTGTGACGCACTTTGCGACGGTCTGCGCATCTGGGATTGGAGCCGCCGCCGCCGCGGGGAAAAGCCGGACCGGGGGGGGGGGGGGGGGGCTGAATCGTTCGCCCATTTTCCTGTAGTTTCGCCGAACCTCGTCCAGCCCACTCTAGACTCTAGACCGTCCTCTCCCGAATGCGGGCACGGCAGGTTCACGTCAACTCCGCGGTGACGCCAATAGGGGTGCTAACAATTTGAGTACTTTTGTTGAATCGCGGATGTGGCTTTTGTCGCGCACACACGGCACCATGCACTCGTGCGCAGCGCAGAAGCCCATTCCGGCTCCTGTTATTTTTTTTGTCCCCCGCTGCCTGCCGATAGTGCGCTTCCTCGTTACGCGACGGAGACACTGCAGAACACTGCGTGGCGCTGTCTCTGTCGCACTCGTAGAGAGGTTTCCTATGAGAGAGAGAGAGAGAGAGAGAGAGAGAGAGAGAGAGAGAGAGAGAGAGATCCGTGTGTTTGGAATCTGCACAGTACTGACAGTGGGGCCTACGCTTCTTTCTTTGGCCGAATGCATCAGTGTCCCCCAACCAGAGCGGCGGTCGGACCACACGGGAGGGCGGTGCGTGCTACACGGCGGTGCGTCTGCCTGGTGTTAACCCGACGGGCAAACAGAAACAGCGGTGCATGTGCGCGTCCTTGTCGGGCACCGGGCGACGGCCGCGGCGGCGGGGGGACAGCTGCAACCGCGGGGGGGCAAATAACGCTCATGATGCGTGGAGGCAGTTTCGGCAGCAGCCGGTCCTGCAGCAGACGACGCGACGACACCAGCCGCCAGACCGCAGCGGGACGATGCGGTGCCGTGGCGGGCGATGCGAGCCGCGGATAGGGAGGGAGGGACGTTGACTTTCGGGGGCCCTCGATACTCATCGGGCTCGTCGCGATGGTGATGTGCCGCGCGGACCGAGGAAGCCGCGGTCGCTTATTGGCAGCACTGCGCGTAAAATCCAACGTCTGAGTTTGTGGCGGCGGGGAGCAAAAAGTGCAGAAAAAGTTTTGCGCGCGGGACGCGGCGGGCGGGCGGCGGACTGGAATCATCCCTGCCACGCAGGGCCACGCGCAGCCACGCGCAGCCACGCGAAGCTCGCCGTACCCAGTAGCTTATAAACGCGCGGCGTTGTTGCTTGGGCACGTGTGCGGTCCTCATTGATAGTGTCAATATCGGAGCGGGAGGCGGCGGCGGCAGCGCGAGGCTGCTGCGGAGCTAACGACATTTAGAAATGCGCTTGCCTTCACGCGCGCGCGCGCGCTTCCGCGAGGGGCCGCCAGGGGCCGCCAGGAGCGTGCTTGCCATGCACCTGACACCGCCTCGACGAGGGTGTCCTGATGGGTTACGAAGAAAGAGCCGCCCAGTGAGTGGTCTGTGAATTGTTGGGGCGCCACAAACAGGGCGGCGCGGCGCGGCGCGGAGCCTAGTCTGGGACTCCACGCCGCGCCCGCTTGACCCCTGGCCGGTAAGGAACTGTGTGAACTGTGCACCGCGCCACATTTCCTCCGCTGCCGCGGCGGCGCTGGCCGCGGGCAGACAGGAAATGAGGGGCCCGCCACCTGACGCACCTGTCGACCCGAGAGGTCGCCCGCGATGGCCGCATTAACTCTCCGCGCAAATGTTTGAGAAGCGATTTGGGCGGCGGAGGCTTTTAGATCGTCGTTCGGCCGCCGACCCGAAACAATGGCGTATCTGGAGGCAGGCGGCCCCCGGCGGGCCCACAGCCGGCTGATACCTCCGGCAGAGATGGCACATCCGGATGCTGCCACCGCCGCTGCCGCGCGCGTCAGGCAGAAAGTTCAAGAATGTTTGCCTTTCCCTCCAATACGACCCCGCTCGGTCCCCGCCCGGTCCCCGCCGCGCGCTGACGTACCTCCCGTGTGCCCCGATCACGGCCGCGCTGACGGTCGGATGTCCTGCTTAGGATATATTTGCATTTTTCTTCTCTAGCTCGCCAAATGAGCATTTGACGGCTCAATTGAGGTGAGAAGGAGGGGGAGGCGGGGGGGGGGGGGATTCTGCAAGGGTTGACGGGCGTTTCGGCAGCGTTTTCTTGCGGCGCGGAGCCCGCGGAGCAGAGGTGAGGGGCACGGGCGGAAACCATCGCGGCGACACGGCGGCGGCACGGCGGCGACGGTCGGGTATCGCGTAAAACCGGCGATAATAAAAGGAAAATAATGGGGCCATTAAACGTGATTGCTCCGATGTACTGCCCACAATTCCCCAGGTATCGCGTTAGGTGCCTGTCGTGGCCGGTCGTGGCCGTTTCAGCAGACGTTTTCGGATTCCCAAATCGCCTCCCCACCTCCTGTTAGGGATGAAGAAAGGGGGGAGGGAGGGTGGGTGGGACTCGCCCTCACACTCCTCCTCCCTTTGAAGAACATCCCTCTCTACCTTCGTTATCTGATATCCAGGTTGCCTACCCTGGATTTTAGCCCCCCCCCCACCCCGCCCTGGCTACGCCCCTGCCCCCTTCTTCGGCGGTCATTGCATTTGTGTCCTTGTTGACTGGGGTCATGGTGCGAGTGGGCGCAGACGCGTATGTACTTACTCATCCCATCGGACGGGAGGGGAGGGGGTCGGCCTGGAAGCCCCCCTCTCCTCCGGGCCGCGAAGTGCACGCCCGTCCACGCCGCACACTCACACACACACACACACCTTGTGCAGCGGCGGCCGGAGGGCGGGAGGGGTTCTCCTCCCCCTCCCCTCCCCCGTCTGTCCGTGACTGCCCCCATGACTGAATGCCTTTGGCAGAAGCCATGCACCGCACCCCGCCGCCCCGTGCCACGCAACCGGGCGGCGGCGGCGGTGGCGACGGCGGTGGCGGCGGCGGCGGCGGCGGCGCACGGATGGGCAGGGCACGGACGACGACGGCGGCGGCGCACGGCGGTGCTTGTCTCTACTCCCAGTCAGTCAGCGAGCGAGTGTCGGCCCGGCCAGTCGAGTCGAGAGTCGAGCTGCTAGGCGAGGCAGTCGAGCGCCTCCCCGCCCCCGTCTCCGTCGCCCACGTGCTGCCCGCGTCGCGACCCGTCGCCGCCGCCGCCGCCAGCGGGGACCTAACCTAAACTCTGTGCCCGGCGACGACAACAAGTGCCGCCGCCTCGTCGTCTGCTGTCCGTTGCCGCCGACTAGGATTGGCCCCGGCGAGCCGCCAGGTGAGGATGGGAGGTGGCGGTGTCGCTTCTGCGCCGGACTGTACGGGGCGTGGCGCTCCCGGCCGTTTCAATGCATGCTCCGAATGAATGAACACGCACACTGTACGTACGTACCCTGCCGGCCGCCGGTTCGAATGAGTATTTTTTTAAAAATAGCTGCGGCGGCGGCTGACCGCTGCTGGGCTGCACTCGCCGCGCTGTCGCCGGCGTTTGAGTTTTAACAAGGACGTGGTGGGCGTGCGGCTCCCCCCTTGCGGGGCGTGGCGTGGCGTGGCGCGGTGCGGCGCGGCGGCGACACGCAGGGCACCTAGGAGGGGTCCTCGTCGTAGCGCACGCGGCATCGCATGCGCGGCGCTCCGCCGTGGTGTGTGCCGCCCCCTCGCCCCCCCGCCCCCCCCCGCCGCCGCCGCCGCCGAGCCGGCCGTTGGCCCGGGCCGCGTAGAGTAACGTGGCGCGTCACACACGAGGAGGCGTCGTGTGGGAGACGCAGGAAGGAGGAGGCCCAGCTGCGCTGGCCGGGCGCAGGATCCGTACACTACTCGTGCCTTTCGCGGTGATGATGTGACGACTACATACGCTGCAAGCGCCGCGTCGCGGGGCGGGGCGGGAGACTTTAATGACCGGCTGATTAGCGGCACGGCAAAATGGGAGGCTCTGGTCTAGCGGGCCGGCCGCCGCCGGTACGCAGATAGCAGGGCCAGGCCGGTGGATCACGGAGAGGGAGAGAGACACAGAGAGGCCAGGCTCCTGGCGGCCGCCGCTATCGCCGTGCGGCCCCCGTGCCGCTATCGGCTGCGTGCCGCACCGCCGGCCCCCCGCCGCCGCCCCGCTCTTTTATTTATTTCCCCCCGCGTTCCGCCCGCCGCGACCACACCACGTGACATAGTCATAGAGATTGGCGGATTTTCCGTTTCATCTTCGAGGCGGGTGCTGTCAGGCCCCGTCCCGCCACACACACACACACGCACGCACGCACGCACTCGCACACACATGCGCTCGTCCCCGGGGGCGCCCCTCTGTGCGTGATTAGCCAGTTGTTGTTTGGCTTGGCGATGTGTGCGGTGCGGCCCGGGGCACCCGTCAGCTCTCTGCCAGCAGGCCAGCAGCCCCGTCGGCGTGCTGCGCAGTGAACGGTTAGAGCGAGAGAGACGGTGATAGGCTGCTCATGTTGGCGCCATGTTTGTGTCCGGCCCCGGCGCCGCGGCGAAAGGGAGCGACGCATAATTTTTGTGTAAAAAGTTAGTCATTCGCACTCTCTCTGAAATAAATTACAAAGAAAGAGAGAGTGAATTAGTAACGACGTCCGTTTGTGGTGCGTGACTGCGGCGTGTTGTACGCTTACCTTGATGCACCCCCCGCCCCGCCCCGCCTCGCCCCGGGTCTCCCACGCGGAAGGGAGGGGAGGGTTGGGGGCGGGGGAGGCCTGCCTGTGGCAGGTGTTTGCCGCTGACCGCACGCGCGTTATAAACTACTGTTAAACCGGTGACATATTTTTCTATAATATTTTCATGACGCTTATTTTTTTTTAAAACAATCGGAGGTGAGGATGGGGGGGGGGGGGGGAGCAATTGTGTGCCGCATGAGGACGCATGTGACACAGGGATTGACCATGTCATGTCGCCCGCGGTGGCCAAGCGAGAGAGTGAGAGAGATAGGGAGGGAGGGAGGGAGGGAGGGGGGGGGTGTAACTAGGCCGAAAAAGCGAACGTGTTAAAATGTCCTCGCGACGTGTCAACACTGCTGCTGCTGCGGCCAGTCCCGCTCGTTGACCCTGGGGCCTTGCCCAACCCCTTGCGCCTGTCTTTCTCCCACGAATCTGCACACAGACTTGACACGCACGCGCGCCGAGCCGAGCCGAGCTGAGCCGAACAGTTGGGCCGGGACTAGCGCCTCCTTAAGCACCCGTCCTCGCTCCTGGTCTGGACTGGTGTTATTACTATATCAAGTCTCCCTCCTGGCCTGGCATATTTGCGCGCGGTTCCGCGCCGCGCTTTGAACGAGTGTGTGTCGTGTGGGAAGAGCGGCCACGTTTTTCCGATCCGCCGGCCGGGGCGCACACTGGCGGTGAGGTGTGTCGAGCAGTTTCTGCCCGCGGCGGCGTCGCGTCGCGTCGCGTCGTCTGCTGGCGGACGCACTCTGCTCTGGCTGTTTGCTTGGCCAAGCGTGAACGAGGCGCGCGCTGGCTGACGTGTCGCGTGCAGCCGCGTGCGCCAGTCAGCAACTTCTGCCTCTCTTGTGTGATTCTCGGATTTTTCTCACCCTCTTCGCTCTCTCTCTCTGTCTCCCTCATTTCACTCTCCCTCTCCTCTCCTCTCTCCCTGCTCTCCCTCCGGCTGTACTGTATGCTGCGGTAGTGTAGTCCTTCCTCTGCTTTCGATTTATCGATCCCGCCGTACCTGTTTTTTTTTTCCATCTTCTTTTCGTTATGCGAATTTCTTTCCCCCCCGCCGGCACCGCCCTCTTTGTGTGCGAGCTCACTTGGGCCGGTCTGAATGGCTGGGTGAGGGGGCGGTGCGCGGTGCGGTCGGGTTGCCGTCGTGCTCCGCTATCTCGAGTGGCACATCGCCCGAGGCGAGGGTCGATCATCGATTCGAAAATTGTAAACGGCGGTTGGGGGGTCGGTTTTGGAAAATCGGCATGTCAAAGCAAGTGGGAACACCCTTGTAAAAAAAAAGATATGACAATCATTATTGTAGTTACAATATTGCCTTCTTTTTTTTTTTGTAAACGGGTGTGGCACTTGCGTGCATCCTCCTCGCGCGGGCGTGATTCACCCGCTGCGTAGAGTTTCCCCGGCACATCCCAGTGACGCACCGGAGGCTGCGGCTGCGCTGCACGTGTGCGCGTAGTGTAAGCCGGGGCCCCGCCGTGCCTCCGCGGCGGCAGCGGCGGCAGCGGCGGCCCACGCCCCTCGTGTGCCCCGCATTCGGGCCGCCGCCGCCGCGGCCAGTTTGAGGTGAACCAACGCATGTAATGTAGATGCCGGTGCCCTGCCGGGCGGTGGCCGCGCCGCGCCGCGCCGCGCCGTCCGCGTCCGTGCGCGTTGCACTACCACACACGCAATCCCGCGGCGCGGGCCGGCTGGCTGCAGCCGTCGCTCCCGGCGGCGCCTCGGCTCCCCGGTGCGGGGCGCGGACGAGGTCCCCGCGGCGCCGGCGTCCTCTCCTCGGCTGGACCCCGCGCCGCTGCCGCTGCCGCTGCTCCCCGCCGCCGCGGCCCGGCTGACCAGAGCCGCCGCCGCGCGGTCTATTTTGATTTTCTGCCAGTTTAAGCACGTGGCCGGAATGCCGGCGCGCGCGGCGGCGGCGGCGACGCGTCAACGGCGCCGCGGTGTCCACACAGTCCACGCCGCCGTCGACGCCTCCCCCCCCCCCCCCTCCCTCCCGTCCCCTCCCCCGCTGCTGCTGCACCGTGCGGTTATGTTCGGCCTTGACGGACGTGATTTGAAAACAATCGTTCTCTCTCTGGCCGGGCCGGCGGGCGGAGTGAGCCCCGAGCGGGCGGGACGGCGGGCCTGGCGGACCCGGCCATCATGTGGGCCGCGAGGTGCACCGCTGCGCTTGACCCCGCCATGAGGGTCACGGTGCCGGTGAGCGGGGCCAGCGGCGCGCCTCCCGGGCCTCCCGGGCCTCCCGGGCCTCCCGGGCCTCCAGGGCCTCCCGGCAATCAAGTCCGCACCACCGCCGCCCCATAAACATTCGGCCTCCAGAAACGACAGAAATCTCCCACGGCGGTACGGGTTGGCAAAGAGACCGAAACTCGCGCACTCAAACACCCCCAAAAAAAGCCAACAAAAAAAACTGTGGGCGTCCTTTTGTGTTACATCTGTTTGAAGGAGGCCACGAGGATGCAACGACGCAAGCTCCATTTGTACAACTCATTGGATAAAGAGCGTAATCTTTTATTTCTCTTGCTTGTCTCTTTCTATCTTTGTCCTTCGGGACGGCAAGCGGTAGTGAAGAAGGAGATAGCGCGCCCGCGTGCGCCCGCGGGTGGGTGGGTCGGAGAGAGAGGGGGCGAGGTAGAGGGGGGTGACAGGTGTCGTTGCTTTGGCGGTGCGGTAAGCCGGCGCGGGGGCGACCCCCCCCCCCCCTTCCCCCCCTCCCCCCCCTCCCCCCTCCCCTCTCGCCGAAGGTGTTGCACCCGATTCACGCGGCGCGGCGCCCGGCGGAAGCGGTGCCCCCCCCCCCCCTGACGGTGAGGTAATTGGGAGACAGTGGCACCGGTTCTGTTTGTCGGAGGCCCTCTTCCCCGGGCTACGTCCGGCCGGCTCCACCACGTGCCGGAGGGGCTGCGGCTCTCGCTGCGTGGCGCTGGCGACGGGGGCCGCCGGGGCTGACGGGGACACGGCTGCCACTAAGTTGCCGTGGATGTGCAGACAGACGCCCCGCGGCCCCCTCCCGCCTGCCCCGGGGACTCCCTTATCTCGCGTGTGATAACCGCGGAAGGGAATCGCGGACCGGGGGGGGGGGGGCAAACACTCTGCTGCATTTCTGTAACGGTGCAGTGGCACGGCGGCGGGCCTCGAATGTCGCCTGCAGATAAGCGGAGGTGTGTGTGCGCGTGTGTGCGTGCGTGCACATGCACGGCGCCTGCAGCGTAGGCAGCCGCCCCCTGCCGCACGCGCGCCTGTCGTGCGGGCCGGCCTACCCCGCCGCTCGCGGGCGCTCGCCGGCACGCGGCGACGACACGACGGGCCGGCGCCTGCCTGCTGTACATGCGGCAAGCATTGCAGACACGCCGTGAAGCATTAGTGTACATGTGGGACCCTTAAATCCCCCTCCCCCCTCTTCCCCCCACGTCTCCTCTCTTTCCGTATCTTTCTGTCTCTGTCTGTCTCTCGCCGTGGGGCGCGGTGTGTGCTGTACGTTGTCGGCGGTCGGGCGCCGCGCCGCCGCCGCTGCCGCCGCTACCGCCGCCTCTTTGCTCGGGGCGGGGAAGTTGGGTTGACACACAATACGGGATGACACTGACCCACTCTCTCCCCCGCCCCGCCGACCGGCCCCCGGCCCCTGGCCACTAGCGGCCTGGCGCGCGCGCGCGCGCGCGTGTGTGTGTGTGTGTGTGTGCGTGTGTGTGTATAGGCGAGGCGTGCAGATTAAATGGGCTAAACGCGTGAGTCGTGTTTGGAAGCTGGTGCTATGCAGAATAAAGGCGACTCGTCAAATATTCCAATGAAAAGAAGAAAAAAAAACTGAACTTAGAATTAAATACTCATTTTAAAATGCCGTCGTACAAAATGTTACGAATATTTTTTGAACCGTAAATTATTACCGTGCGTGCGTGTTTATAGCGCCAAATGAGAGAAGATGAAGACAGCAGGCCGGCGGCTCTGGTTGCGGCAGCGTCCGTGTTCCAGCGGGGTTTGTTGTGCGGCCAACAGATTTGGCGCGGCGGCGGATGCGGCCGGCAGAGTCGTTGGCTGTTCTTTCTTTTTAAACTTCTTACGAAGGCTCGAAAAATGGGGCCGCGTGAAGAGGATGGTGGTACTAACGCCGCTGCTGGTGCCGCATTTCCTTATCTTCATAACGGGTCATGCGTGACTGTTTTTTTTTTCCAAGTTTTTTTTTCGTTTTAGACGGACACAGTGTTTGTACCTCTGTTTTAATCAGGCTCGTGGCTGTAAAGTTGTCGTGGCGGCGGTAGATGACGGGTGGGGGCTGTGTTGGGCAAGCTCTGGCGCTGGCCACGACGAGGGAGGAGGGGGGGGGGGGGGGGGGGGAAGGGCGTGCGGCCCTGTAGGGTGCGGGCGGACCAGCGCAGCCGCAGCGGCAGCAGCAGCAGCCCCGGAGAAAGCCGCGCGGCGTGGCCCAGAATGCACTTGTAAAGCGATGCGTTATGTTGTGCCACGCCCCCGCTGCGTGCTGGGCCGGGTTACGTTACGGTAGGTCAGGTCGGCGCGAGGCTTGTGTTGTGTCGCGCGCCGGGGGGACGTTCTGAAATGACACATGACTGGCCGCGGTGGCGCGGTACGTGATGGCGGCGGTGCGGGCGGACCTTCCCCCCCCCCTCCCCCTCCCCCCCTCCCCCTCCCCCTCCCCCTCCCCCTCCCCCTCCCCGCGCCGTCTCGGAGGGACACTAGTACTTGCCACCCTGACCCTGGGGGTCTGTGCGGGGCGGGGCGGGGCGAGGCGAAGCGGCGCGGAATTATGGAGGAGGACTTCCCGCGCGGCGGCGGCGGCGGCGGCGGCGGCGGCAGCGGCAGCGCGGGTCGATGGGGTGTCCGTCGGCGTGCATGGCACATTCATGCCCCCGCGAACGGCGTGAACCAGTTGCTGGCGCCGGTGTCATGTCGCGTCGCCGCTATTGATCGGCGTCCTCCCGGCCGGCGCCGCCAGACTGTTGCCGTCGGGGGGGGGGGGGGGGGGGGGCGTCCCACGCATGCCATTAGAATCCATTGGGCCGGGAATGGGATCGGTGCCGGCTGCTCCCTTATGCAGATGCCGTTGCCCCTCCGCCGGTCCGGACGTTGCGATACACCCGCCGACGACACCCCAGTGCCTTGAGCTTTCACCCCGCCGCCCGACCCGACCCGACCCGCCCGACCCACCCGACCCGGACCCCGTCCGGGCACAAGGTCCGAAGGTCGGCGGGCGCAGACACCACCCCGTGACGTCACGACTCACCCGGCACACCGCAGGCAGGCGCGTTCGGTTCCGCCTCCAACTCTGAATTCCATCTGTCATTTTAAAAAAAGACCTTTTAATTTTTTTTCCTGACATTTAGTTTTGGGAGATTCTGGTTTGATTTTTGCAAAAAATTGGGATTGGAATATTGGTTTGTAAATATTTTTTTTTCGATTTGAAATTGGGTTAATTTTCTAGTGTGCCTGTCAAGGGCTTCTGCGTTTGGTTGTGGTCCGGGTGGCAGCAGGCGGGTCGGCCCCCGCGTGCAGAGTGGGTCGATGCTTTCGGGGGGGGGGGGGGGGGGCTGCTCTTTTCGCGGGCGTCCCGTGCCCCCGCCTGCGCCGCCACGCTGGCCGTCACGGGAGGGACCTACGGGGACCTGCGGGGGACCTACCGGCGGCGGCACGCGATGCCAATCCGAGCTGAATCCCTGCACAACGGAGCGGAGCGGGTGCCCTTAGACTGTCGCGTGCCGCCGTGCCGGCCGCTGCTGCTGTGCCCCGCTGCCGTGTTCCCGGCACGTGGCGGTCGCGTGGCGCCGGGGCCGGCGGGCTGTGCTGCCCGACGCGGGGGGGGTGACTGCCCTCCCACGTGCTTTCAGGCAGGGCCCACTGAGGGTGTCTCCCCCACAGAGGGTGTCTCCCCCACAGAGGGTGTCTCCCCCACAGAGGGTGTCTCCCCCACAGAGGGTGTGCCCCCCCCCCCCCACAGAGGGTGTCCCGCCCTGTGATTTTGTCTGGCTGTTCATCTACTCGGCCTGGTCCGGCGGTGGCGGCGGCAGGGTGGCGGCCTTGGACCATTTCAGCGCACTTTGTGAGTGCAGCTGGGTGGCGCTGCACTGCAGGAGGCGCACCACCAGCCGGGCGCGTGGGGAGCTGACGTAACCCCCGCCGCCGGCCAGTGTGTGTGCGTGTGCGTGCGTGTGTGCGCGTGTGTGCCCAGGGTCGGGCGTGGCGGGGCGTGGCGAGGACGTGCTGGTCACCCGCGACGCGTCCTCTCTCTCTCTCTCTCTCTCTTTCTTTTTTCTCTCTCTCTCTCTCTTAGTCTCTCTCTCTCTCTCTCTCTCTCTCTTTCTCTCTTTCTCTCTCTCTTTCTCTGGTGCTTCCAGCGGGTACAGACGCGCTCAATAACTGAAAGGTGAAGCTTTTCGGCATCTTCTGGAAAATAAAATCTCGCTTCTATCCCACCCGCCGAAAAAAATAAAAAATAAATAAATGGAAATTGAAAAATTGCTAGTGCTTGTGTGTGTGTGTGTGTGTGTGTGCACTGCGTGCCGGCACGCACCGCGGCGGCGCCGTGCCGGCCAAGGTCCCGTTTTGGCGGGCGAGCGCCTCGGCCGCCGCCGCCTCTGTCCCGACCCGACCGTCACACCCTGCCCAGGCGCTGCCGGGCGCTGCGCCCCGGGGCGGCCGGCTCTTGTGCACTTTTGTTCCGGACGCGGCGCGGGGATTCGAACTCGCGGCGGTCTGCGTGGCAACAGGGCGCTGTGCAGCGCTGTGCCGGGCCGACCGTGACGCCGCGGCACGCATCGTGCGGGACCAGGCTGCTGTCGCGGCGAGTGAAAAAATATGCGGGGCTGCCCCGAAAAAAAATAGATTTTTTTTCCTAGTTGACGTGCTCATAATCCGCGGCTTAAAAGGGCCCGGGAGACGCCGAGAGGACGGGGTGCACGTATCCCCCCCCCCCTCCTCCCCCTGCGATGGATTGATACACGTTTTTTGTATCCATTTTTCCTCATTCCTTTCGCCGTCCACACGATGCCGACGGTGTTTGGTCGTCGTGAAACTCGTTTTATTGAGTCCAGTCGGTGGCGCGTGTGCAGTGATCCCGTTGGTGCGGTTTAGGCCGGGAGCGGCGGCGGCGGCGGCGGCGGCGGCGGCGGCGGCGGCGGCCAGATAAGTCTGTCCGCGTCTCCTCCGCCCGGGTCCAGCACTTACAGTACGGCCGTGCGGTTCTCCTTGGCGCGGCGCGTTGGCCCCTCCGGGTCCCCAGCGCCCGCGGGCGCCCGCGGGCGCCTGTGAGCGTCTGTGAGCGCCTGTGAGCGCCTGTGAGCGCCTGTGAGCGCCTGTGAGCGCCTGTGAGCGCCTGTGAGCGCCTGTGAGCGCCTGTGAGCGCCTGTGAGCGCCTGTGAGCGCCTGTGAGCGCCCGTGAGCGCCTGTGAGGGCCTGTGAGGGCCTGTGAGGGCCTGTGAGGGCCTGTGAGGGCCTGTGAGGGCCTGTGAGGGCCTGTGAGGGCCTGTGAGGGCCTGTGAGGGCCTGTGAGGGCCTGTGAGGGCCTGTGAGGGCCTGTGAGGGCCTGTGAGGGCCTGTGAGGGCCTGTGAGGGCCTGTGAGGGCCTGTGAGGGCCTGTGAGGGCCTGTGAGGGCCTGTGAGGGCCTGTGAGGGCCTGTGAGGGCCTGTGAGGGCCTGTGAGGGCCTGTGAGGGCCTGTGAGGGCCTGTGAGGGCCTGTGAGGGCCTGTGAGGGCCTGTGAGCGCCCGTGAGCGCCCGTGAGCGCCTGTGGTCGCCGGGGTAGGCAGCCCCGCACGGCGGGCGTGCGCGGCGGCCCGGCGGCGCTGCCTACCTTCCGGGGGCTCCCGTCCTCGGCGGCCGCTGCGGGCCGCTGCAATCCCGTCGTGCGTTCAAGTCTCGCCGCGCCTCCGCCCGCCCGCCCGGCTACCGCTGAGGGGGAGCACGGACGGGTGTTTTGTTTTCGCGGTTTTTTCGAGAGGCCGCTGTCGTTTCTTCCTCGCCGAGCACTTCATTTAAATAATTTGAAAACGACAACAAAACATTCGGCCTGACATCCCTCCCCCCCACCCCCCTCCCTCCCCGGGCTATCGGCCGTGGGTAATTGCGCGGGCGTGGAATATTCCTCGGTGCGTATTGGCGGCGTAATCACCAGCGTTTGCTCGCAAACTCCATTCAGAGGGTCGAGGAAGGTTTTGCACCTGCGGCTGCCTTTTTTTTGTTGTTGTTGCCCGCTTGCTTTGCTTCGGTCAGGAGAGAGAAAGAGACAGACAGAGATAGAGAACATGGAAGACACGCACACACACACAGAGGGAGAGAGAGAGGAGAGTGTTTAAACGCCTTTCTATGGCATATGTGCCGTATCGCGGCGTGCGCGTCCTTGCGGGCGTGTCGTGTGGACTTTCTGCGTGCACCGTGCCTCTGTGTGTGTGTGTGTGTATGCGGTGTGTGCAGTGGCGAAACGTCTCTCTCTTTCTCTCTCTCTCTCTCTCTCTCTCTCTCTCTCTCTCTCTCTTTCTCTTTCTCTCTCTTTCTCTTGCTCGCTCCCTCGCTCGCTCGCCCTCTCCGCCGGCTGCAACCGGGGCGGAACCAACCAGCAGCGGCGCTGCCGGGGACCGCCTCGTCTCGTCCTGCGGGTGCCGCGCTGCGCCCCGCCCCGCCCCTGACATTGGCTCCCACTGTGTGGACTTGGCCTTGACCCCTCCCGCCCGCAGGGCCGCGGGGCCGCGGGGCCGCGGGGCCGCAGGACCCCTCCCCTGACGCAGTGTCCTGTCCGTCCCTGACGGAGGGAGTCCGGCGCGCGTCACCCCGCCAGGGACGATGTATGTATGTGTGTGTGTGTGTGTGTGTGTGTGAGTGTGTGTGTGGGTGTGTGTGTACGTGCGTCATGTGCGCGTCGCGGTCCGGGGGTGCGCAAGGGGAGCGCGGCATGGCCGCACGGCGAGGACGCCGCATGTGTGCCTAATGTACTCTGCATACAGTACATGATTTGTGCGTGTTTTATGGTCCTAAAACTTTTTTTTTGTAAAAAAAAATAATAATATTAGAACCACCTACGTTTTCGAGGTTGTACCTTTTTTTGTCCCGAGTCGTTATGTGTTTGAAGGAAGTTTTGCGGATGGGAAACGTCCACGGCTGTATGTATGTATGTACCCCGCTTGGAATTAACCTTGGCAACAAAAAAAAAAAAGGATAACGACGAAAACGTCGCGGAATGGCACATCGTCGGAGTTGTATGGCTGCTTGTTGTTGTTGTTGTTGTTGTGTGCCGTGAGAGAGTCATCTCTCTTTGCGGAGCGTATCGTTCTGAGCGGCACCCAGGGAGGGGGGGGGGGGGGATCCGCGTGTGGTCATCTTACGGGTCTGGGAGTTGGCTGCAGCTGTCGTGTGGCGAAACACGGAGTAGAAGTCTACATACCGGCCTCCCAAAACCCTTTGGGGTCACGCGACGCGGCAGGTCTATATATCGTGATCCGGATGGCGAGACGGCCCGCGTTCTCACACAAAATACCCGCCGCGCGGTGAAATGGGAGAGGCTTCGACCCGTGACGGCGGCGGCGGCGGCGGCGGCGGCGGCGGCCGGTCGCGTGACTCACCTGTTGTCACGCTGGTCACGCTGTGGGTCGCGCACGGCCGCCGCCGCGTTTGAGTTTTTTTTCGCGTTTCGTTTCCTTCTGCTTCCTCGTTGCGTTTTCGGGCGGCGCCGCGACGCCGGCGACACACCCGCGGCCCCGGCCGGCCGCCACCGACCTGCCGGCCCCGGACCGCCATGTAGGGGCAGCAGGGGCGCCGCGGCCCAACCCGCGCAAACCGGAATTTTTTTGTCTCTTTCAAATTATATTTGAAAGAAAAAAAAAACCGCTCGTAGGTAGCATGATAGATGCGTTATCACGGATGCAAATCCGACGGGAAACGCATCGCATTTAGCGCCACCCAAAACTTTTGTAACCCGCTTAAGCAGGAGTTGGTTTTCCAGCTGCAGTGTCGTGATGAGCGTGTTTTGTAAACGGACCCCCCGGCGGCCCCGGAGCACCGCGCGTTCATCGGACGCTGTCATCGGTCCTCTCCCGATTTCTCACTGCCGACGGCGCCTAGGAGAGGGGCAGAGAGGGGCCTCTCTTGTGCGGCGTCAGGCCGCGCCGCGCGGGGAGGTGTTAGTATCGCAGAGGACGGCGTTGTGACACGGCCGGCTCCCATCCTCTGGCGTTGACCTCTGCGGCACGGCGCCCCGGCGGTGCAGACGTGTGGTCGTGGATGACGCCGATAAAAGGGACGAGAGAGAGAGAGAGAGACGTTGCCGAGCAGGGTTCAATCATGTATTTAGCATATGAATGTGTGGCGTCGCCTGCCTATGGACCCGTTGTTTGTATACCTAGTTTGTCAGTGTGACGATCGTTTCGAAAACATCTCCCCCGAGAAAAAGTGGTTCCTTTGATAATTATGGGGGGTGGCAGGTCCTTGGTGCGTGTGCGCGCGCGCGCGCACGTGTGTGTGTGTGTGTGTGTGTGTGTGTTTGCTCGATGAATGCGCGCCCCGGCGCCTCTGTCGCTCCTTTTGCCCTCCGGACTAACCTTTGTACTTTTCCTCTTGGTTTCAGACGCGGAGTGTCGACACGCGATTTCCTGGCAGTCGGTGAGTATGATCTCCCTCCCTCCCTCCCTCCCTCCCTCCCTCCCTCCCTCCCCCCCCCCCCCCCCCCCCCCCCTCCCCCCTCCCCCCTCCCGCCGCCAGCGTCGTGGGAAAGGTGCATAAACTGGGTATTTTGGAGAGGGGCGGGGGAGGGGAGGGGGGGGGGGGGCGTGAACGAACTGTACTGCAAGAGCGCGGGGCGGCGGCGGCAGCGGCGTATGGGAACTCGCTGAGGCGCTTTGGAGTTTTGCTCTTTTCCAAGTGTCGATGGTTATGCGCTTCCCAGTGGGCTGGGTCCCGGCGCGGTAAAAGTGGCGGTTAAAAGCGGCGCGGTGGCCTTCGCCCGCGAGTGCGAGGCTGCCCCTCAGAGGGGGGGGGGGGGGGGGGGGGCTCACACACACGCACACACACGCACACACACACGCACGCACGGTGCGCCGCCTCTGGGTTATTGTCACGGGGGGCGGGCGGAGGATCTGCGCTGCGAAACTGGTGGGTTTTTGCGGTTTGCGCTTGTGTCCCGCTGCGGCCCCCCCGGCAGCAGCAGGAAGACGCTCGCTGCGGTTGTCGCCGCCGGTCGCGGGTTCGATTCCCATTACCGCTCGCTCAAATTTGTTTTTTTTTTTTGCGTCCGCCCGCGCCGCGCAGTCCCGGAGCAGTGCGCCCGACAAACACGGCCGCGTGTAGCGCCTCTGAGTGTGTGTGTGTGTGCGTGTGCGTGTGCGGCGGCGCCGCTCTCTGACGCGTGCCTCTTTATTTTTGTCCCCCCCCCCCCTCCCCAGTCAGCTGCTTGCCTCTCCGGTGTCCGGTTGGTCCGGTCCAGGATTATGGATTTCCGCGTGAGGAGGCAGTGTCGTCTGGCGGGGAGGCCACGGGGGCCACGGGGGCCGCGGCGTGGGCAGCGAGGCCCCCCAATGGGACCCGCCGCGGCATAGACAAACCTTTGTTTCCTCTCTCTCTCTCCCTCTCCTCTCTCCCTCCCTATCTGCCTCCCTCTCTCTACCTCTCTCTCTCCCTCTCTCCCTCTCTCCCTCTCTCCCTCTCTCCCCCTCTCTCTCTCTCTCTCTCTCTCTCTCTCTCTCTCTCTCTCTCTCTCTCTCTCTCTCTCTCTCTCTCTCTCTCTCCCTCTCTCTCTCTCTCTCTCTCTCTCTCTCTCTCTCTCTCTCCTCTCTCTCTCTCTCTCTCTCTCTCTTTCTTTCTTTCTTTCTTTTCGGTAATTGGGTTATTGGCGTGGAAGCGCGCGGTCGTGCGCGTCGCCCGGCGGCGGCACGTAGGTGCTGCCCGGCGGCCGTGCCTCTGCTGTGACGTCCGGGCGGCCGTGCCCTAGCCGGGCTCTAGCCGGGGGGCACCGGGGGCCGTGTCCGTCGGGCACGTGGTCGGCCGGGTTCCACGTTGTGGGCCGATGGCGGAGTGGCCGAGGATCGGCGGTGGCGGCGGCGGCGCCATGCACTCATGCATCATTGAGGAGCGGGGGAGCAGGGCGACCCACACGCGTGCCCCCGCCGCCCTGGTCGCCCTCTGACCCCCCCGCGGCCCCTCGGCCCCTCGGCAGGTAGCGCGGGTGCGGGTCTCTGTGCGTCCTGTGCGTCACCGGCCAGGTATATCGCGCACCGTGTGTGTGTGTGTGTGTGTGTGTGTGTGTGTGTGCCGGGGGGAGGGCAGGGCCGTCTGGCCTGCTCGCGCTGTGCCCGCCCCGCGGTTCCCGACCGACATGCACACCCCCCTCGCGACCGTCCCCGTGGATCACGCCTCCGAACCCAGGTGCGATAATAAATCGCTCCAGAAGCGTTTGGCACGGCTGCGTGTTGTACTGTACACCGCGAGGCGGGTGAGGCCGCCGGCCTCTCTCTGAAATCGGCGCACAGCAAAAGTAAAGGGCTCCGTTTTGGGTAGCCTCAGCTCCAAAGCGGGTGTGTGTGCGACCCCAGAACGGAGCTCTTCTTTAACCGTGTAGCATTCATCCATCGCCGGAGGATGAAAAAAAAATCAAACTCTTTTTTTTTTTTGCTTTTTGCTATTTTTACGACGTGGACACCTGCGCTGCCTGCCGGGCCCTGCCCCGCCCTGCCCCGCCCTGCCCCGCCCTGCCCCGCCCTGCCCCGCCCTGCCCCGCCCTGCCCCGCCCTGCCCCGCCCCACCCTGCCCTGCCCCACCCTGCCCTGCCCTGCCCTGCCCGGTCGGTCGCCCTCGGGAATAGGGACGGGGATTTGGGCCAGCTAATTACTGGCGAATGCCTAATGCGGCGGCGGCGTGACCCGTCGCGGCCCCTCCCCGGCGTGGCAGCGGCGGTCACTCGCACTTTTTGGCCGCGGCGAAGTCCGGCAGGACCCGTCTGAATATTGGCGCGCGGGCCCGAATCTCGTGTGACGAGTATCGTCTTCGGGAACTGGTTCGTCTTCGTCGTAATGAATTGGTATACATCCGTCCGCACGGCGATGCTCACTGTTTGGGAAGAGGGAGTAATTTTGAACTGGCCGTCCTGCAAATGGTCGGGGGCAATTTAAAGGCAACACTCGATACTGTTTTAGAATGGCAAGGTCATCGGTGAATCGCAAATTTGATATGACTGAGCCATTTTGAAATGATTTTTTTGGCTGACTTTGGCCACTATCAATGTTTTGAAAATTATTTTTTAAGTGACTGGCCCACATTCGTGTAGAATAAAAAAAGTCGGCCATTTTCATATCGATGAGCTGCGCTTGCTGCTGCTTAATGCCCTCATTTAAAAAAAAAATAAAGTAATCCGCGCGTAAGTCGGGTGCGGTGACCCTTCTCGCGCGTGTCGCTATCTCCTGGCGTTGCCGGATTCTTATTCGTTATGTACACGCAAAAGCAGGGACGGAGGGGGGAAATAATATTGGGTATGTGGGTACTTCTTATCAGGCTGGCGCTCCCGCGGGGGGGGGGGGGGGGGGGTGTCTCACGCCGGCTCATCAGCTGTGCCCGACGGCCGCGGCTCTGGGTCCGCGTGCGTGCGTGTGGCCGCCGCCGTGCCGCCGCCGTGCCGCCGCCGTGCCGCCGCCGTGCCGCCGCCGTGCCGCCGCCGTGTGGAGTGGTGGGGGGTGCGCGGCTCGCATGTGTGTGCCGCCCGCTGGCCAGCTCGGGCCGCACCGTTTAGTGCGCGATCAGTCAGTCGGTCAGTCTTCGCCGCGACTCCCGTGCGGACGGGTCGGTATATTTGCCTCCCCCTAAAAAAAAAAAAGCCACTCCGATATCTCCTCTTGTCGTGTCTGTGTGAGTGCCTTTGCGCGCGTGTGTGTGTGTGTTGTGTGTTGGTGTGGTGACCGTGACACTGTGTGTGTGTGTGTTGGTGCTGGCCGCCCAGGGCGGTGGGCCGCCTGCCACCTGGCCGCCGTTGCCGGTGCCGCCGGCCCGCACCACCACCAGCACGACGGTGCTGACTGCGTCGGCTGGACTCAGCTCTTTCGCCGCCGCACCGCACCGCGGCACCGCGGAGCGCTGACCGCGCCGCCGCCGCCGCCGCCGCCGCCGCACTGCCCCCTCACTGCCCCTGAGATATCGTGGAAACCGGTTTTTCTGTGTCTAGCCTTTCATTTACTAATTTTTTCCCCGCGCGACGTATATGGATTGCGTCAAATGTGCATAGCGCGGCATATCGCATCAAGCTAATGAGCGTCTAATTTCATTTTTTTTTTTTCGTCGTCGTGAGTGGTCGCGCGCGGGTCAGTCGGTCCGCATCCCGGCGAAGGGGCATAAACTCCGCGGAGAACTGCGGGAGTGGTGGTGGCGGTGGTGGCGGCGGTGGCGGTGGCGGTGGCGGTGGCGGTGGTGGCGGCGGCGGTGGTGGTGGCGGCGGTGACCTTGGTGGGGATCCGCCCCGCGCGGCGTCGCGGCGTCGCGGCGTCGCGGCGTCCAGCCCCGTCCTCGGCCGCCTGTGCCGGGGCCCGTCTTGGCAGTGGCTTCATGAAGGCGACGCTCCGCGCCCCGATGTGTCCGTCCCGGCCGGCCCCGCGCGGGCCCCGTGGACAAAGGCAAAGCCGGGTTGGCCAAGAGGCGCCCCCGGGCGGCGTTGGCCAAGCCGCCCGCAAGGCCGGGCGTGCGCGGGGCGTGCGTGGTACGTGCGCGGGGCGTGCGCGGGGCGTGCGCGGGGCGTGCGCGGGGGTGTCTTGGCGCGCGGCCGGGGGAGGTTGTTTGCCGGGGCGCCGTGCCTCGGCGCCTGCGAGCGGCGGGGTAGGCCGGCCCGCACTGCACGCGCGCGGAGCGGCCGGGTCGGGGTTGCCTACGCGCTGGGCGGCCCGCTGCCTCCGGCCCCCTCCGACCCCCCCGGCGGCGGCGGTGGCGGCGGCGGCTGTCTGTCGATGGTCTGTTGGCGGCCCGCCGGGCTCAAGTGCGAAGTGTCGCCCTTGCAGCTGCCGCCGCTGCAGCTGCCGCGCGGCCGCTGGCCTGGCCCCGGGCAGGCGTTGCGCAAACATTCCTGCAGCTGAGTACCCCGGCGCGGCGTTCGCTCGTACGTCCAGCCAAAACGAGATCCCCGCAACCGTGCCCGAGCCGCCGGGCTTAACACTCGGCACGCCGCGGGGCAGTGCAGTGCTTCTCTCGGCTGATTCATCGCCTGCTGACACTCTCCTTTGCCTTTTTTTTTCTCCTCAGGTTTTCCACAGTCCCGTAAGAGATGGCGCTCGTAGCCCACTACTGGAATGAGTTCCACGACCTCCTCGACAGGCATGCAGGTAAGGCCCGGAGCGGTTGCAACGCCCCGTAAATGTGTGCACCGTAATTTTTTTTTTAAATTGTAGGAAAAATTCGTCACTATTTTTTTTAATTTGCTTACCGTACCAAAAAAAAATAGTTGTTCTAAGAATTATAAGAATCACAAAAATTGTTTTCAATTTTGGAAAAAAAAAACTTTTTTGACACTTCTAAACGATGATCAGGAAGATTTGTGATTCCCAATTGTTTGGAATTTTTTTAAAAAAAAGATTGAATTTGTGGTGCACGCGGGATGCTCCACGGGCCGGGACTGTCACTGGTTGGTTTGCGCAGACAAGCGGACCACCAACTGGTTCCTCATGGGCAGCCCGTTCACGACCGCGGCCATCTGTCTCACCTATGTGTACATCGTCAAAGTCGCCGGGCCGCGGCTGATGGAGAACCGAAAGCCGTTCAACCTCCGCAACGTCCTCATATACTATAATCTGTTCCAAGTGTTGTTCAGCACATGGCTGTTTTACGAGGTATTTATCTTTTACGTTCACGCCGGTATGGCCGATTTTTTTTTTATCATTTTGTCTTGCCGCCACTGTATCGTATGTACACTGTAATGGACACCGGATGGGGAAGATCTTGACTTAGTCTCGAACTGTGATAATCGCGAAAATGATGAACTATAATCGACTTCCAAATCGCGTCGACGATCAGAAAATATTTCGTCTTCCTCATCCTGGTTGTAAGCGGATGGCGGAGTCGTAGTGCATCCCACCGTGTTCGCGTCCCAATCCAAGGAGGAGAGCAGGGGGAACTCGGTCACGTCGCCCGGCTCCTCTACTGTACTTAATTATTCAAGATTGAACGACTCCGCCGTGCCGATTTGACCTTTCTGTCTTCCAGCCGTGTCACCGTGGCCGGACCCGAGCTTCTTGCCGGATCATACTTTGTGTTTTATTTTTCTTTTCTCGTTGACATGTACCTGTGAAGTCTCCTGGACTGTGTGCTACGAGATTGTACGCTGGAGCAGCCGTTCCCCTCGGTGCTTATTTTTCGCAGGGATTTTGAGAGTCTGCGCGTGTGCATCATGTCCCGAGGGTGGTTGGCCGCCGTGTGGCCGCCGTGACCGCCTCCGGCTTGGCCTGGGGCCGCGAGTCGCGGCCTCGTCGCGTCTGCAGCAAAGGCCGCGGCGCGCGTCCAAGGACCGACTGTATACGGATGCGCGCGCCCTCCACTCGGCTTTTGTTGTTTTTGACAGGATTCCGCCATTTCACGTAGAAGAATTGAACCAATTTTAGCTCCCCCCCTCTCTCCCCATATACTGGTTATCTCACTGAATCCCTAGCTTCAGCTTCCGGCATTAGTCGCGTGTGGCACCTCTCGAAGAATGTGGAGCTTGCTGTGGGTCTAGCCTGTAGGGATGAAAGGTTTTGGGGGGATCTGTTCTCGAGATGAGTCTCCAGTAGCTGCCTCTCGCAGGGTTCTGCTTCCCGGCCGTGAAGGCCCTGGCCAGCGTAGGGGTGTCTTTGCTGTGGGCGGGTGAATGTCTGGTAGACCTCGCCTCATGTCTGACTTTCGTCTGAGCGTGACTTACACCTGTGTTGTCAATTACCTTGTGGTTAACCTACGTAACGGCTTGGAGTGCATGTGTAGTTCTTTGTCTTTATCAGAGTGGGAGTGCGTCTGCCCGATTGAGTTGAGACTTGTTTCTTTTTTAAAGTAACCCTGTAAAATTGCTTTAAATGGAGTCTTCCCTGGAAACGACCTTCCGTCCAACGTTTGTTTCTAAATCAAATGCCTTTAACGTGGCGACGCTCCAACTCTCCCCAGAGTGGCAATAATCATTCGATTCCAGTTTTTTTTTTTCGAATTACTTTTTGTCGGTTCAAGCTCACCAAACTTTCGTATCACTAACCACTGACTAATCGATGTTTGCTAATTTTTGTTAAGCTTTCCCCCAAATTTTGCAGCGGAGCCTTGAGCGAAAAAAATGCCGCAGTAGCGAAAAAGTTTGGAATATGCGTCTGCTGACCGGATGAGTGGGTCAAGCCGCTGATCTAGTGAGCCTTTCGCTGGATATCTCATCCTTGTCGTGATGGCCGTTGCTCAATGTTCTGATCCTTCCCGCAGTGCCTGATGGGAGGCTGGTGGAGCGAGTACTCCCTGAGGTGCCAGCCGGTTGACTACTCAGACTCCCCTACTGCCACGAGGGTAATTAAAACCGAAATTCGACTGCCGATTTTGAGTTGGAACCTTATCCGGTTTCTACCTTTTCGAGTTACGGCTCTATGTCGGGACGATACTTTGACTGCGACTGTGACTGGTTGACAACGGACAGAGGAAGTGACGTTGTTTGCATCCGTGCAAGAACGCCGCTCCCAGGATGCGAAGCTGGGGCAAGGGTCAGTCTTAAGATGATCTGCTAACTGGAAGAGTAAACATAGACAGAGGCCGTTGTATCCTCGCTGTTTTATTGTGATATGGCGTTTGCTGTTACGTGCGTCATCGCTTCCTATTCTTCTTTAATTAACGGCTCTCAAGTTTTCTGCGTACCGAGGTATGCCGTGTGACTGGCCTTTACTGCAGCTCGCGTCTGACGGCGGGCAAACCCTCTGTACAAAAGTTGGCTGCTCGTTGGGTTGGGTTGGGTTTGTTTTGCATGTTGGGTGTGCTTGTGGATGGTTGAAGTAAGTGTTTGGCCTTTCTGCTGTTGGGACAAAAAGCCTGTTGGTGTTCGCCTGCGTACGCTGGGATATACATGGATCGCTCATTGCAAATCGCACTGTAAATAATGAAATGTTTCACTCATATCCGGTTCTTGCCATACTGATAACGTATATTTCTTCTTTGCATGATCGCTTGAAATAACATCAGATTCGTCATCACATTTTGGTCATCTCGAGGTGAAAATAAGTTCTCGCTTGCGATTAGCGCGTGATGCTCTTATAATGGTGAGTCGCGCTCTCTTTGCCGTTTACGGCCTCAAGTCCAAGTAGTCTTCATAGCAGCACCACAGCTCGGGATTCACATTACATTCTACATACAATATACAATTGGCTCGCCGGCGATTGCTACTTTGCTTCTTTGTGTGAAGCTTGCCGGCTTAGCCTCGGTCGCCTTCGTAGTTTTGCCGCCTTTCCAGCCTTTTGTTCAAAAGCACTTTCGGTAGCTGCTGAGTCCTTGTTTATAATCATTTAACTCTTATTGATTGAAAGTTATCTTCCAGTTGCTGTAGTAATCGGCTCCGTATTTTTGCTTTTTTGTAATTTTCTATTTTAGGAGCGGCGTGGTTTGCGGATTCATAGCTGTGCTATGCCACTGAAGTTCGTCATGAAGGAATGATTCTTCTTTAGTGCATTTGTCGTGAAATATTGTTCTCCAAAGTAGATGCTTGACGCAATGTGCAAGCTTGGCTCGTGGAGTCATCAGCGCGTCCCATGATGTCCACTTTGTATATATTGCTGCTGCTGGCATGTCTGAGCATCTTCTTGCCCTATGTAAACGTTACCATGTTAGTGAATGAACTGCATTTGTTTCAAGTTTGCTTGGCATGAGTGAGGCAATGTCTTTTCCTCAATATGCCCGTTCGTTGACAAATGCCTCATGTGGTGGTTTCACCTGTATATTTATTTCATGCTGCTGCACGTCTAGCTCATTTTCCATGGAATATTTTCCAGATAGGCATTTCGGGTTGGTTTACGGGCGAGTATAATATCCGATGTCAGCCAGTAGATTATACGGACAGTCCTTCGGCTACCAGGGTAAGTGTTGGCACGACTGTCCCCCATGAATCCGTTGTTTGTACATATCGCGAAGCATCAAACTGTATTTTATCATGTCGTGCATGCGGTGGCAGTGTACCTCTTATACTGTAATCCGAGCTCGATGCGTTATGGAATGAATGCAGCCTTGGTATGGCGAGGTTCATCGCTCTGTATATACCGCGAGCAATTGAATCAAACTCGAATCTGGTGAAGGCACTCGACGTTCACACGAACTTCCGACCAGAAAATTTAACATACTGTATTCATTTATAGAAAAAGTAAAACACCGAGCCGGCCGATTTGGTAACAACTCGTCCCTTCCTTACTATTAAACGCCGTCCGTCCGTTCTAGCCAGTTCATAGTTGATTTTCTTTCCTTCTTAAATTTGATTTCGAGCCCGCCTTGGGCGTAAAATTATCTCCTTTTGACTGCGTCTATTAACCACATGGTCCCGTGAAAAGAAGAGCCGGCGGTCGTGCCTTGACGTGTCTTGTCGACAAAGCAGAAGGTGTGATGCAGCGCGTGCCTCTCCACACGCCACCAGTAACTTTACGCGGAGTGCTTCATCGGCACGCGGCGACTTCTTTTGTACCGAAATGGACGCGTTCTGTCTGTGCGTGGCTTCTGCTCTGTCGGGAGGACGCCGCGGCTCGTCGCCTTCTCATCTCACGGTCCTCTCATCTCCGGATCGGGGAGTTCCTTCCCCGGCCGACCTTCTCGGTCTAGGCTCCCGGGAAGGGGCTGCCCCGCTCCGGCAATGCACTTGAGCGTGTCCTTTCCGACGCTTGCAGATGGTGTACGCTTCGTGGTGGTACTACTTCTCCAAGTTCACGGAGTTCTTCGACACGGTAAGGGCCCGGTAGGGTGTGAAAACTGCTCTCGGGGGGCCGTGCGCATGCGGGAGCCCATGTTAATTTCACTTCCTCGGGGAATGGGTTGTGTTTGTTCTAATGTAGGCGGCTGACTCGGGGATTAGCTTCATTCTGCGGTCATGGGTCGCACAGCACAACAGGTGTTTGCATCTTTTGTGCGTGCGTGTGTGTGTGGGGGGGGGGGGGGGTCTCAAACGGCTCTTACAATATCCGGTCCGTATAGCACGGTCGGCCGTATGCTAATGTGAGATCGTTCGCTGACGTTTCCTCGTCGCGAGCCGTCGGCGGCGGGAACTAGATCAGTCTCTGAGGTCATCGCACTGCGCCGGGTTTTTCCGGAGGCGTTTCGCCCGCCGCTGGCTTCCTGTTTCCCGAATTAATTATTATATTTTGTTTTTGTCGGGTTCGTCCACCTGGGAGGACCGCCGCGCTGTCGTGCAGTCCGTCATCGTTCGGGATTTCACGCAGCTCATTTTTTTTTTTTCACCAGTGGACTTGTGAAAATGGGTTTTCTTTTCGAGGCTCTCGATACGATCTCGCTGCCTCTTTTCAGTATTATTTTTTTTTTACGGGTAACTAAACTTCTGCGGTGGCCGGCGGGAGCCGCGGCGCTGCATATTCCGGCCTCGTGCCTGTCTGCTGCCCGGCACAACTGCTCCTGAATGTGCGATCGCTCTTTTGGCGGAGACGGGTCACTCTCTGGGGATCCCCCCCGCGCGGACAAAGGCCTTCTGGGGCGGCCGGCGCGCGTGCAGCCCGCAGCCGCTGCAGCCGCTGCAGCCGCCTCGCTGGGAATTTCAATCGCGTCTTCAAAAGGCTCTGGACGTCCGGTGAACACGCGCCGTGTCTGTTTGCAGTTCTTCTTCATCCTGCGTAAGAAGCACCGGAACGTGTCCACGCTGCACGTCATCCACCACGGCATCATGCCCTTCAGCGTCTGGTTCGGCGTCAAGTTCACCCCCGGTGAGTTTCGGAGAGATTCGCTCTGTCACGGCGCTCTGCTTGTGCCGCCGCCTCGCGGAGGGGTTTTAATTGTGGCGGAAGGTCAGGATCGCGGCTCGCTAGTGTGTGTGTGGGTGTGTGTGTGTGTGTGTGTGCGCGCGCGCGCCGACGCCGACGCCGCGGACTGCGCCGCGGACACGCGCACGTGCCTGGGCGAGTCGTGGAATGTTTGATATCTATTCGAAGCCTCTGTGTTCCGGCCGCGGTGTTTTTCCTTGTACATTAACTGGCGTTGTGGAGCAGCCACACATACATACACACACGCACGCGCGCACACGCGCCGGCAGTGCGCCCACGTGCGCCGCCTGCCGATTTGAATGTCGTTTATTTACATCAGACGGAACTGGTTATCGCGTAGCACTCGCACCGGCGCGTGTCGCCTCCTAGCCGGATCCGGGCACTTGTGTACCGCCGAACTGGAATCAAGCGGGCTCGGCATTATACTTTATTTTTAAACTGTTCCAGGCGGCCACAGCACCTTCTTCGGCCTGCTCAACACCTTCGTCCACATCATCATGTACTCGTACTACCTGCTGGCCGCCCTCGGACCCGCTATGCAGCCCTACCTGTGGTGGAAGAAATACGTGACGACCCTGCAGATGGTAGGCCGACGCCGGCCGACGCCGGCCTGTCCGTCACTGCCTGCCGCCCCCGCGCACTCACGCGGCGCCCCGCCCTGTTCCAGGCCCAGTTCGTCGCCATCATGGTGCACGCCTTCCAGCTGCTGTTCGTCGAGTGCGACTACCCCCGCGCCTTCGTCTGGTGGATCGGCATGCACGCCGTCATGTTCTGGTTCCTGTTCAAGGAGTACTATGACCAGAGCTACAAGAAGCCCAGGGAGGCCGCCAAGGCCAAGGTGAGCCCCCCCCCCCCCTTCTTCCCTCGCCCTGCAGCGCCCCCCCCCCCCCCCTCATGACCGGCGCACTGACGTTCTTGCTTCTGCTCTGCTGCAGGCACTGGCCGAGGCCAACGCCAACGGCGCCGCCAACGGCTCCGTGAAGAACGGCGCGGCCCCCTCTGCGACGGCGGGCAAGCAGCGCGCGGCCGACTACTACATCAACGGGGACGTGGCCAGCGGCGTGCACTACAGACAGGGCGCCGCCGCCAACGGCAAGACGACCGCCAACGGCTCGGCGTGAGCCGCCCAACCCCCGCGCCACGCCACTGATGGGCCAGGCCGGCCAGGCCTCACTAGCTGCTCCTTGCCGCCAAAACACCCTACCATTTCCCTCGTCTCCTCTTGCTTTCCCTTTTCTTTATTTTCTGTAATAAGGATTCCTTTCTCACTCCCTCCCCTACTCATCTTTCCCTTCTCAGAACATTTTTTTTTTTGTTAATTGTTATTTTAATTCACCACTATTGCGCCACAACCTGAGAACTATTTGCTCATATGTGACTGTGAGAGAAGGTTTAGGAAAGTGTTCAAACGTAACTGCATATGTGCGTGTAACAGTGTGTGTTTGTGTGTGTGCCTCATGTGCCTGTGTGTGAAAGTCTGTGTGTGAATGTGTATTGTATTTGTGATGCCTTAAACTGTATGGACGTATGTTAGGACAGGTAGGTTTTTTCCTTATTGCTCACTTCCCCTTGTCCTCGCCAGATTTTGAATTGCGTTCAATTTATTTATTTGGTAGATATGAGAATGTGGTGGTTGGTTTTGTACGCTCTCAGTTCTCCACAACGTATCAAGTTCCATCCAAATGAATGTGCTATGTTGTCTGTTTTTATTTAGTGCAGCAATTTGTAGTGCATCTTAAGGTCTTAATCACTGATGAAGACTTAATTAACATGGATTTGCTACGTTTTATAGCTCTAACTGTACAATCAATTTGAGTTAGTTGTAAATTAGGTTTTAAAATTAGTTTAGAAAATCATGTCTGAGTCTCTAAGTGAATAACATAGCCAAGATTTCAGTTCTGTTTTGTCAGAAGTCAGTTTGGTTTTTGGAGTGTTTTGTTTTGATGTTTGTCCTTGAGCCAGTCATAATTGTGATGTTAGCCATCGTCATTTTTTTTTATTTGAATTTCTCAATTAAATGTTGTGGGGAGTAAGAACAATGAGTTCCAATCATTATCATTGTGTGTACTGTAAGATGGAGAATACTGAGTTATGCTATGGCCTACGGGTACCTGTAATTCAAAATCTCACCTTGTGGTGAGATTTGGAAGATGTGAATGAACTGCCTATGAAACAGTTAACCATGCGAACCTAAAAGGACTCGCAGCTAGGATAGTGAGTTCATTGTGATATTTATCCATTTCCTCAGATTTGTTTCTGTTACTGGTTACCCTGTTTCACAAAACTATCATTTTTTTCGATTTACATTTAATATCATTCCTTTACATAGCAACTGGTATTTTATTTATTTCAGATTTAAGCCAAACTGAAACATTGTGAGAATCTCTTAACATTTTGTCATTTTGTAGAACCATGAAATGGTTCTGCCTATCCCTTGAAAAATAGGGAAATAAGAGAATATTTTTTGTACTTAAGTCACTGCAAATTTTTAAGCAGATTTTTTAATTTCAAATGTTTTTAATGAATTGCCATCAGTTGTTGTCACGTATGTTGTCCTATTTCGTGTTTTCAAATCAAAAGCAATAATTTGAATGTTATGAAAACCTTATCTCTGTTGTAGTTTTATTTGTTATATGAATGTTCAGTATAAAATTGTATTTAAAAGGGTTTACTTTGAAGAGAAATAAATTTTTACCATAAAATAAAGCACGTTGTCTCGTTGAAAACGACATTCCTCCCCGAGATCCAGTCCTCCTGCTGCCTCCTT
Source organism: Megalurothrips usitatus (assembly GCA_026979955.1). Lineage (NCBI taxonomy): Eukaryota > Metazoa > Arthropoda > Insecta > Thysanoptera > Thripidae > Megalurothrips > Megalurothrips usitatus. The sequence goes on along the minus strand of CM049597.1, from coordinate 8,325,633 downwards.
GAAAATAATCGCCCGGCTGACTCGAGCTGGGGCCAGGGCCGCTAGGGCGCCGACGACAGCCTCGCGAGCACGGCGGCCGCCACGACGGCGGCCACGCACCCGGCCGCGGACGTGGTCGGCGGGGCGCCGGACTTGGACGGCGACGGGGACCTGGTGGTGGCCACGACGCGGACGGCCGCGGCCGCCGCGGCCCGGACCTTGGTCGGCATGACCAGCAGCGAGAACCCCTTGGCTGAGGACACGGCAGAGCGGGGGCAATGATCAAGCGGCGTCACTGCCGACCCTCACGCCCCGCCCGGAGGCTGGGCGCTCGCGGAGCTGGTCGTGGGGCTGGGCGAACACGACGGCCCGAGTCACTGCCACCTCACCGGGCAGCTCGTGGCTGAGGTCCAGGTTGAGCAGGGTGTAGATGTTGGCGGCCGCGAGCGCCCTGGCTGCGGGGTCGGCGCGGCTCTGGCTGCGGCCCCCGTGGCCGGGGACGTTGTCCAGGGCGGGCACGTCCGCGCCGACGCCCACCACGCGGCCCTGCGTCACCAGGTGCGCGGCCGCCTCGCCGGACACGCCTGCGCGCAGAGGCAGACGCGGAGATGAGCCTGGTGGTGGGGCTGGGCGCTGAGCGCCGTGCCGGGTAGGCGGGCCCGCCGCGCACGGCCGCCGGGCAGCCCTGCCTATCTCGCCGTCGGCGGGCGCCAGAGGACACCGAGCTGCCGAGTCAGAGCCGGCGGCGGTGGGGGGAGAGGGGGAAGGGGGCCGTACCAGGCATCGCCGTGGCGTTCCGCGCCGGGCCCGGAGGACCCGGAGGAGGCCAGCCGAACCGGATGACGAGGACCGCGCCGGCGGGCGGCGCGCCGTGCTTCTTCTCCCAGGCGACGAGGTGCTCCGCCGTGAGCACGAAGCTGGCGTTGAGCGCCGCCTCCGGGGACACGTCCTTAGTCACGTCCAGCAGCACTCCTGCGCCGAGCGGGTTACACACACACCGGACCTTATTCTGACGACGGCTGCGTGCTCGCGGCGCCGCGGCCCCGCGCCCTCACCCGACACGAGCAGCCTGTCCAGGGGCAGTTCGTCCACCTTCCAGCCGCGCTCGTTGAGGTGGAACGGCGCCCGGAGGTGCGTGCCCGCCTGGCCGCTGCTGCAGGTCGTCTGCGCGGACGCCCTGCGAGGGGAATAAAACGAAATAACAAACTGTCGAGGCGGCGACGGCGGATCAGAGGCGGGAGTGGGGGCTCCGCGGCCCCGGCGAGGCGCCGGCATCGCAGGCGCCGTGCTGTGGACCGGAGCGGAAGGACGCGACGCGACGGGACGGGACGGCCCGCGTCGGCCGATGCCGCGGGGCGCCACTCGCTGGCTGCGGCTTACGTCACGCGCCGTGCCCAATAGGAGACGCGAGCCTGTTAGTTTGTCGCACGTTGTTTTTTTTTTCCCAGTGCAGCGACAGCCGCGGCGCGACATGCCACCACACACGGCCTAATGCAAGCAGCTCCCCGCGCCCGGACTGGAGCCGCTGGAGCCGCGCGATGCCATCGGATCAGCCCGCGCCATCTCTGCCGCTGGTCCGGCGGCTGCGGTCCAGAACCCGTCGATTCTCGGGAAGCGGAGCGCGTAGAGAAAAGCGCGATGGACGAGCCCACCGGGAGGCAGCTGGCACCTGGGGGACGGGTGGGTCACCTATGGAGACGCACTCCGGGGGGAGAGGGTCCTTCACTCGGGAAAATTAATGCACTTACAATCTCCGAAAATACAAATTTTAAAAGCACGAATCACAACAACAAAGTCAGAAAAAAATAGATCGCGGTAGGCATGCAGCACGAGTTTCCTGGGGAATTGGGCAGATTCTAAGATAAAGCTGGTGTGCCGATAATCGCTCAAATTTAAACATTTTTTTTGTCGACCTCAAAACTGATGACCGCAACAAAAAAAAAGGTTGGTGACCGTACCAGCCGAACTCTCCCCAGGCCGACACGTTCCTGGTGACCTGGAAGGGGAACTCGGCGGGCGTCGAGTTCCTCTCCAGGGGCAGCGTCAGGTCGATGGGCCCGGGCAGGGGCGGCGGCGCGGGGGTGGTGGTGGACGGCGACCCGCGGCCGCGGCCCGCCTCCACGCTGGAACAGAAATAGCGCCGAGCGCGCGCTCTGAAGCAGGCCCGGACCCGGAACCCGCGCTGGGCCGCCGGGGCCGCCGGGGCCGCGGACTCAGGCCACGCCACACCACGCACCGTGCGAGGGCCATGCCCAGGCCGAGCGGGAGCAGGAGCTGCCTCAGGACCATCTCGAGCTGCTGCCACTGCTGCGGCGACACGGACCGGTCACACTCCAGCCGCTACTAGCACTGCTGCGAGGGCCGTGCCCGTCGCTACCTGAAAATACCACACACAAGTGAAATATCCGAAAAATGAAAGCGAATCACCCAAACTAAATATCTGATGGGGCAACAAACCGAACCGTGGTCTGCGTCAGCGGTTGGCCAGGTCGGCGCCAGGGGGGGGACCGACATGGGCGTCTCGGAGGCCGTCAGCGCCGGCGCGGGCGGGGAGGCGTCGTCATCGGCAGCTGCCGCCCTCCGCACACCCACACCTGCAGGTGCAGGAGGCCGCGCTGCGTCGCTGCTCTAATCGCGGTCCCGCGCAGCTGCAGCTGCAGGTGGTCTCGCTGGTCGCGTGCTGATAAAGGCCGTCATTATTCTCTCTTATTTCCGTCGCGTCGCCGCCGCCGCCGCCTTCCTGTTTCACGGTTCCCAGGACACCGCGGCCGTGTCGCCGCCGCCGTGTCGTCCGGGAGGGGGTTTGAAACCGAACCGATCCGCCCCCGACCCTCCTGCCGCCGTCCTGAAGCCCGCTCCGCAGCCCCGCCGACACACACACACACACACACACACATACACACACACTCGAGCGCGCGCCACCCCCCGCCGCTCACTTTGGGAGCAACCAATAATTAACGTCACGTTAAAATGCTTACGCCGCGACGTCGCCGCCTCCACGGAGGGAGTCAGAAGCGCCGCCACGCAGTAGGCAAGCCCGCAACGCACACGCTCCGTCTCTCTCTCTCTCTGTGTCTTACGTCCGATGCGGAAAGAGAGACAGAGGATGTCCCCCCGGCAGGTCCGGCGGCGGCGGGCTCCCATCACCATCACCCACACCACGCGGCACAGACGGACACCCACCGAGGTACAGTCCCCGGTCCCGCCTGCTGCCGTGCGATCCGCCACCGCCAAGCGTTGTTTCGCGCACTGAGTGAGCCGCAACGCGGCGCCCGGCCCTGCTGCTGCTGTGGCCACGGCTACGCGCACCGAGCGGGTACCTCTGTGAGTGTGTGGGAGCGAAGGGAGAGAGGGGGGGGGGGGCTGGGCTGGATACCGACGGCACGGTCGTCACACACAGCCAATTGTTTGGCGCCGCCGGCGGTCATAGCGTATCATACGACCTCAAAGCTGACTATCGCTGCCCGTCAACTGCGTGCCGCGGGGAGTGACGACTGTCGTCGATATCTCGATTGACTTCTCGGTCAAAATGTCTTTTCTTTTTTGGTCTAATCGTAGAGGAATTTGAGTCGTGTTGGTTTATCCGCCTGTATTGTGAGTGTGTTCGGCCACCTGGGACTTCCCTCCCCGACCACTTCCCGCCGTTAGCGTCCGATCGAGAGACGGCCCTCGGCGATTAAGAACCAGGTTTCCGAAATATCAGATTTCGGGCAGTGACGTGACGTGAGGTCGGCGTGGCGAGCGGCCGCGGCCGGCGGAGACCGCGGTGCCAGGCGTGCTCGCGTCGCGGCGGGGGTGGGGCAGTTTGACTGCATTGCGTTCCGCAGCGCGGCCGTCCGCGAGGCGAGACCCGACACAAGAGAACGGACCGGTACCGGTCACTGTGCCCAACGCGCCAGAGACTCTACTATTTGTACCGCGCTTTCTCAGATTTCCTTTGTCACTTTAACAAATTTGTAGTTGACTTATGTTTGAGATTTTTTTTGGGTGTCATTTTTACTTTTTTTATATATGTGTATACAGGAAATGGGGAGTTAAAAATGAAATACGGGTGTTGTAACCAACCTTTCATGTTTCATATGCAATATAAAAAATACATCTCACAATTACCAACTTGCATAAAATAATGGAAAGGCACATTAAACTGAACAATTATAACAGAAAACAAAGTCCACATTCACATGCTTGACTTGTGTCGAAGCACGACAGTTTGGGAAGAAAAGTTTACATACTTTTCTTCCTTTTCTTGGCTGGTGTCTGAGAGTCTATTTCTTGGTAGCCTTCTTTATGTTTCCTCTTCTTTGAACTACCTTCAGAAGTCCCATTGGCATGCCACGTTGCATTCAACTCTTGCTTAATGTCTGAAGGTTTAAGTAACAATTCATTTTTTGACTTTTTCTTTTTTGTACTTGAAAGAGCATTGTCTAGTACACTGACAGGAGCCTCATTAACCTGAGGTATGTGCCATGATGGCTTATGACCATTTTCTCCAGATTTCAAACTATTACTATTATTTACACTTTGGCCATCTTCTCTTAATTTATGAGTCTTCTTTCTATAAGTGTCATTAAGAAAACTACCATCCACAGAATTGTCTGCTAGGCTATTGTTGAGAACCTTGTTCGTACTAGATGATGACTTTTCTTTTTTCTTCTTACCACTCCCACTCTCCTTTCCTATGCTAGGGTCAAAACTCATTTGAACATCAGAATTTTTTTTCTTCTTGCTACTAGTATCATCTTTTGACTTCTTTGATTTGGTATCCGAAAAGGTATCCTTGGTCTCAGAAATCTTCTTGCCACCTCCATTATCTTCCAACTTCTTATTTTTCTTAGAGCCAGATGAGGAATTCATGTACTTTGACGTCTTCTTGTCATTGGAAATAAATCTGTTTGAGGAATCATCATAAGTACCACTAATTTTGCTTTTAAATTTCTTACTGGCTTTAAGTGCTTTCTTTGCCTCCGCTATGTGTTTCTTGAAATCTGTTTGAAAATAAGAAAAAAATTAAACTAGATTAGAAAAAGAAATATGATAAAAACACATTGATTGGCCACAGCTTATTGTAAATACAGACCAATGCCCAAAAGTGGGTGGCGTACTTTCAGGTGACAAGGGAGTGGAACACATCCTTTAGTATTTGCTTCTGGTAATTTAAGTTTTGGCACATGAATATGCTCCTGAATGACAACTTTGCCTTTGATTGGGAGCAATGCTGGAAAGGTGAATTACAGTTGATTGTGTTATGAAAAGGGATAAATAATTTAAACAAACAGATAAACAGAACAGTACATACAAATCTGAAACTCGCTGGAACCATTCTGAGGTAGCAAACAGTTGATAGAATTATTAGCGTTCTCTTCAGGTGACACAGTAAACCTTTTAAATGCTGGGCCCACTTCAAGCTGAAGATCGTGATCAGATGTAAGATTGATGCATTTCTTTTTCAGTGCAGTGACATCCATCTGCAAAACAATGATCAACATATTAAATTTGAAATATATTGGTATCAAAACTTAGCAAATATCTAAATACTTACAGATTTGGGGCATTGAATAAGCCATAGCTCATCATCACTTCCTATGTCATTAGCCGTTAAAAGGGCATTTTCAGCTTGCAAAGTTTCTCTTTCCATAAAAGTATCCCTTAGCTGTGAACAAAGAAACAGAAGTTAGAGTGGAAATGTTTCAGCATGAGTGAATACAGGACAGTAAGAAAGGAAACCAACCAGAGCGACCCCCAGTTTGCCAACAGATTTGTGCACTGGAGTTCTAGCTTTATTGATAGGTAGTGAACCAGCATCACTTTCACTGTCTGACTTATTGATTTGTGGTTTGGATTCCGGTCTTTCAACCTCTGATTCTTCCTCACTTGAGTCTTGGTGCCGTTTGCTTACAATTACGGCAGGTTTAGATTCTGGTCTTTCGTCCTCCGATTCCTCATCACTCGAGTCTTGGTGTTGCTTTCTGGCAAATACGGTAGGTTTAGATTCTGGTCTTTCATCTTCTGATTCCTCATCACTCGAGTCTTGGTGTTGTTTGCTAGCAAATACAGCAGGTTTAGATTCTGGTCTTTCATCCTCTGATTCCTCATCACTCGAGTCTTGGTGTTGTTTGCTATCATGCACTGAAGGCTCTGATACTGGCCGTCCATCATCTGATTCATCATCACTTGAATCTTGACTCTGAGTGTTCTTATGAAGTGCAGTGAGATTTGACTTCACTTCTTCACCTTCACCTTCACTCGAATCCTCATCACTGGAATCTTTGGGTGGTTGCTTGATATGAGATAGGACCGGCTTAGATGCATGACCTTCCTCTTCACTTGATTCATCACTGGAGTCCTGAGGGTGATGCAGGCCATGTAGCGGGGCAGGGGCAGGGGTAGGGGCAGGAGCGTCATCCTCACTAGATTCATTATCACTGGAGTCATCACCACTCTGGTGGCCATGAACAGAAGTATTTGCAACATTAGACTTTACATCATCTTCTTCTGATGAGCTATCGTTGCCATTTGTCAGTCTTGAGACAGGGTGCTGATTCTGGCTGTTGTCGTCACTTTCTTCACTGGAGGTTCCATTTCTGCTTTCCTGCTGTCCATTGTTTACATCTTCTTCTTCACTACTACTGTCAGTTTCATCTGCCTCATGCCTTGCGCTCTGGGCAGTATGTGTCCTCTCATTCCCACTTTCATCTTCACTACTATCGGTTGGGGTGGCCTTCTCAGCTTTCAAAGGCTGGCGCTCGTCATCATCGTCACTGTCATCACCACTATCATCTTCTCTGTTCAAACGGCCCCCAACTGCAGTAGAAGCCATGTCAGAGTTATCTGAATCTGACATGGAATGAACTGATCTTTCAGCTCTTGACGCATTGAGACGGGCGGCTGCTTGTATTGTGCTAGCATTTCTCTGCTCGTCATCTTCACTTTCACTACTAGAACTGTTCTCATCCGATGATCTGGCTTCTGTCTTAACAGCTGCACTTCGACTGGTTGGTGCTGCTTCTTCATCAGAAGAGCTATCAGGCTGAGCAGTCCTTCGCATAGAAGCAATTATCTGCTTGTTTGAAGAACTATCAGAGGACATAGATTGCTTCCTAGAGCGATTTGAAGGCATTAGAGGTGTAGACTTGGCTGCCGGTGTAGGAGGGATCACATCGTCCGAATCTTCGCTGGAGGAATCCTTTCTCCACTTTGGGAATTCCATCTTCATTGCAAATGCAAGGAAATACCTGCAATTTTGAGCTATGTACGACCACACCTCTAGGTTAGTACAACCATAAATTGGTCAGAATTTGACAATGAAGAACATTACGTACTGTTTCGGACATGTCATAGGCAGGAGTAAGACCTAGAGTACATATCCCTTCATTCCGTAAAGCTAGCACTAAACATAAACTAAAATATTGTTAAAAGACCCCAACACACGTGTGATTTCAAAACACTCGTGCGTGGAGGGGAGAGAGGAGGGGGAGGGGGTGATATATATGAAAAATTTAGCCCCCAGCAACTTGTGGAGGAGACGTCTGCAAGCCCGACTCCCAACCCACTTTTTCAACTTTTACAATACATCAAAAATATATAAATACTATTTAACAACGCTGAAATTAGAAGAAACCTTATTAGTTTTACTGTCGGCATTGACTGAGATTGAGCGGCTGGCAACATTGATCACCGCCTTACATCTTACCCCTCCATCTTACTCTTCGTTCTCTCACTTCTGCTTGGGGCCTTAACCATAGAAAACAACAGTTCCAGTTGGCGAAGGGACATTTTAGATTGCATTAAATTTGAACCATGGGAGGCGATCACCATCATCATGAACCTCCTTACAAAGTACCGGACTACCGCGTCTTTAAAGTGGATGCCAAGTCCCCTGAACTCGTGCACATCCAAAACGTTCTCGCGGAAAAGGGATTGAAGGACCCGTGGATGAGGTAAGGCAGTTCAGTCAGAGAAACAACCTTAACCGCCCCGATTTATATTCCGGGACAGTCATTAAATTTTTGATTAATTTGTGTACATGTACTCCTTTTGGAGGTTTTGGCCATTTTCTGTACCATTTAGTTTGGATGTTAATCGTCAGGTTGGTGCTCTGCCAGGCACGTCCTATTTTTCCGACTGTTTTCCTTTCTGAATTCTGTTCCCAGAAAAAAAGCCCCTTTATCGAGCAGTGCATCTGTCAAATCACTTTCCTTCCAACTAATTTTTTTCTATTGTTTAATTATGTTGTAGGAATGAAGTGTGGCGGTACAACAGGGATCTAATTGGCCCCCAAACTTGGTCCAACAGATGGGGAAGACTCATGTTTCGCAAATTCCACTATGGTTTGGCCTTAGCACTTGCAACAGTTGGTCTAGAAATGGGTTATGCTGCTGCAACCGGTGGCAATGACCATGGACACGGCGGTCATGGAGGCCATCACTAATTTTTTATGATGTTAATTGAGAGTTACATTGTGTGTAGACTTGAGGGTTGTAGATAATGTGTACATAATCTTAATTTTCTGGAAGCCTTAATTGATATAAAAAGAAACTGTCTTTGTAACATCCCGTACCGGTATCCAAATTTGTCTCTTCATTGATTATTAAATAAATAACACCTTTCAAATGTAGATTGTAGTTTTTATTTTGAAAATGGTAGATATAAACCTTGGTTTCTTGCAAAAACTTCTGTGCTGCAAACCGATCAAAGACCAAAACATGGTAGGTAGCTCTAAGTCAACCATACGAGCATGAACATGCTCAGTGACCTCCTTGATCTGCAAACTGCTTTGAGATTTCATCATTAAATGAATTGATTGGTCCAATTGCATTTGGTGCAATGGATTTGATGCTCCTCCACAGCACATCTGTGATAATAGATTGAGCGTTCTGAAGAAAAAAAAACACTTATGCTTGGTCTTTATTTTAAAAAATAATGCATGGATTGGCCAAGAAGATATTGTACCTGATTTGGATGGAACCCATCAATTGGTTCGAATAGTTGCCAAACTTCGCCACCTTTATCTGTCCACAATTTTATAGTCTCTGACAATGGGTTGGGTGCGTAGCTCAAAAAAATCTTTTTTGACCTGTAGTTTGTTGCCAAATATTTTAAAACTTGGCTCAACTCCATAGCTCGCTGTTGGAGAAAATTAATTGTGAGCATTTTCAGGGTGTAGGAGAACTGTTCGCGAAGGATTTTCTTTACCTTTGTGGTTTCATGTCTAATATGAGCATTTTCACTTAACCACCCATTACAGGGACTTATCTGCATACAGCTGAACCATTTGAAAACGTCTTTATACTTGACATTTCCATGGTACTCTCCTGAAAACTCATGCAAAGATTCACAGTCAGTTCATCTAAAATTAATTTGCATAAAATCAAATCAACCAAAGAATACCGATGGGATGAATGCGTTCTGCCAAGGTGTCATAGATGAAACTTCCGTTCACAAGACCTAATAGTATAATATGGCTTTCTGGTGGAAGGGATACCTCCAAATTTTTTATGACATCTTCAATGTTTTTATAGAATTGTTTTGTTGAAGTCATATTTGACAATGTGTCAGGAAATCTGAGGCACATTAAAAAAAAAAAAAAAAAAAATCTGGTTTAGATTTTTTTCTATACAGGTAGGTTTGATTTTGTTTTTCTATTTACCTGTTGCAGACATCATTTCCTAAGACACCTAGTAGCACTGTTGCAGGTTTGTCATTTGAACTTCTAGCAATGTTTCTCACATTTTTCACCAAATCAAAACTTGTTGCTCCATTGCGGCAGACATTCTGGTAATCTCTATGGTTACACAGATTTCGTTTTCTCATTCGCAAATAAATGGAATCAACTTTTCCCTTCAGAGTTTGTATTATGCATTATTACCAGGTCATTAAAATGGGGGGAATAAAAATTTACAGTAAGCTATTACTCCCTACCTGTATAAGATCAGGGTCTGTTACATTTTTAAAACCTGTGGAGAAACTGTATTGAGGCCAGTCTAGTTCATCCAATAGAACACTTGTGGCGTTCTTGAAAAATGTATTCTGCAGATAATATTTAAATAGGAGTAAGCCTGTAAAAGCACCTTTTTGTTTGGGCAATTTTCAAACAAACATACTGGTTTGTACCCACCTTTGATACAAGGTTTGGATTAAACCAAGTTGATGGAAAATGGAAGTGTGCGCCCACTGAGTCTCCCAACATAATTAAACCCCGAGATTTACTCAAGCTACATAACTTAGTTTCCCAAGGTATTCCAGACTTCTCATCTAGGCCCCAAATGCCATTGCAATTTGTATCCTCATTGACATCTGCATAATATGGATGTCGACCAGGATACACACTTGAATTAAAGTCAGAGCAGTCTCTGCCTCGCCAGTGTGATCCTCTCCATGTCTACAGCACAGGTATGAAAGAAGAACACACATCACAAGTATGAGACCCGAGTGTAAAAACACAAAACTCACTGCTATTCAAGCACAAAAAAGAACAAAAAACAAAATTCTTACCTCAGATGAACTGAATTTGTCCCCATCGGAATCAAATGCCGGGGTCATGCTATGAAATACTGTCATCAAGTAAGTGCATATTACTCGTACCCCAGGTAAATTACAAATATTGTGATCTTTATCAATTTCATTTCCGAACCATTTTTCCATGAATGGTCTGGCCCGATCCTATGTTGTTATGTGAGAGAATATTAATTACTACAATACCATAATGGGCTTCAAGGCAGAAAAGATTGGTCCCAAATTACCTCTATTAGTTTGACATCATTTGAAAATATAATGTGAGGTGGGGCTGGGAACAAATGACAAATTTCCTCCCCAGGATCTTGGCGACAAAAATTGAGGCCATAACAAAATGTGTCAGGAGTTACACCACGAAATTCAATTCTAAACAAAAAATGTGTTTTTTTTTTTAAATCCTGCTCAAGGCATTTTTCTAAAAAAACAACAACAATGCGTTGAAGGTACATCTTGATCTTACAACAAATACAGAAGTGGCTCCAAGGTTTGCACTGCATCTCTGCACACATTTTGTGCCGCCGGCCAGAATAAGTGGTTACAAATAAGAAGAGTATTATTGACGATAGAGGAATTGTGAATCTCTGCTACCTGACCAAATATACCCGCTACAATTGTACATGCTGAAACCAATTGGATCGAAGTTAGAGACAACACTTAGTTGGCAGGTGGGGGAAAATCCATTTACCTGTATTACGAACCTGCGCACTGAATCCCACCATTAACTCCATACGCAAGGACAAGGGGCACATTACACAATGCTAGTGCAAGACACATATAAATGGAAGTTTTCATTTTTCCGACGAGATTCGGACCAACAAGGCATTTATAATAATGTTTACAATCAATGGTCTTGGCAGACGACAGACAATAACAGACGACGCTTCAGTGCCACCTGAAAAATACTTGAACGGCGCGATTTGAATGTCACTTTCTTATCTCGAACCTTTCGTCTTTCACGTACCTATTAAAGCTTCTTGAACTAGCCTCTTCATTGATAATGCCATTCTGCCAACAAAAGAACAGATTCCGCCAGGAAATACAGCATGTTGTGTAATCCTCTGCTGGCAGCACTGCATGCAGACATACACATCCAAAAATAAATAAACAAGAAATACAACAGACAAGACGGAAAGCCGACGAAACGAATTGTTGCCTTCCTAGAACGGTTTCCCATTTTTGCCAGGTCTCGTCCTTCAGTCAAATGTGAGTCAACTTAGTTTGCCAGATTAAACATTTGAAGATCGGTTGGAATGTTGCTTTTGAACCTTACTTCATATGTGTATCCCTATTTCAGAGGTTATGATGTCGCCACCGGCTGTCATCTGATACTGTAAAACTGAACAGTTCACCAGTTCACTTCCTCTGCCTAAGGTTGTTTTACTTTCTTTTGGCACCCTTGGGACTATCATAAACTACAATGCAGCGAGAAGAAAAGCAGCTTGAAGTGGGGTTGGATGCTATCATAACTCGTGTTAATGACCTCAAACAGTCTATATCGAATATGATTGTGAAGCTAGAAATGGAGCATGAAACACTCAATTGGCCAACGTTTCTGGACAACTATGCTCTAATGTCGGGTCAGGTGAGTGTCGTGCTTCCATCAACTTGTTCAGAGTCCCAGAAAGAGGTAGTCCTGCTCTAGCCTAACGCTCCCGTTTTGTCACAGTTGACAGCTCTGACTAAAGTGTTGACTCACGACAAATGCCCAGCTTTAAGGAATTTGGCCGTACTACCCATTCAACTAAGTCAAGACAGAGACCCTGAGCTGCTCAGAATCACTGAACAGAGAGTTCCCCAATTTTCACACGATTTGGCTCCCGATTACCTACGTACAAAATTAGAACCTGATGTTGAACAAAGAATGTTGCAGCTAGAAATTAAAGCTGGTAATATGACTCCCGATATGGCACAGGTTTGTACATTTTGCTATATACATTTTATATAATGAATATTCAATTTTTTTGTTGCTTAAAATAGTGAAATTATGTTGGAAAACAGAAACAGGTATCTGCCTTCAATAAAGTAATGAATCATGTGTGGGATATTGTAAGTAAAGCGAGAGAAGAATGGGAGAGCGAATCTGGTTCACGATCAGGCCCTCAGCAAACGACCTCAAGTAGTGACACTCACCTCCTTGTGTCTGCCGTTAGTGCAGGGAAGAATTTAAAGATGCCCGTGAGTATTGAACTTTTACCAACTCTCAGTATGTTTGCACCCTTTACTGTAATGGAGCTGTCTTTCTCAGGTACCGCAAGGGCAGCCCCCTCCAGGCATGATGGGCCCAGGCGGGCGAGCTGGAGGTGGGGCTCCCGGAGGCCCGGGGGCTGGTATGATAAATCCAGGACAACAGCAAAGTAAGCAGCTCGACCAGAGGTCGTACTTAATTTTATGAGGAGTGTGTACAGGGAATTTCATGTCAAATCTTTGTTTCAGTGGGAGCCATGGGTAAAGTGCCGAGCGGCATCAAGACTAATATCAAGGCAGCTGCGCAAATCCATCCCTATAATAGATAGTAAAGGGCCGAATCTGGTCCTGCGGTGTACTGGGTGCAATTGGTGGCAGTCTGTAAATTAGTATATTAAAACCGACAACCCTACGCATGTGTCGATGTTTTATTATAATTTAACCATGTGGAATGAGGGGCAAATAAAGCGAAATTGAAGATGTAAGATTTTATTGAGTTGGGAACCAATGTGCAACAGCAAGCATGTTCCTCAGTAAATGCAAAGAAGAATAAGTGAAAATCAAGACTAATCTAGTCACAATGGAAGGTTGGATTGGACCCTACATCTCCAAGGCATATACATTAAAAAAAAGTAGGATGAAAACCTGCGGAAGATTTAATACTCAGGTACAGCACCACTCCCATGTGCTTAATTTCATTCATTAAAATTGAGAATAGGTACATCAGTTGTGCCTCTGATCCATCTGGCAGATCCAAATTATATATTTAAAAAATTAGTCTAAAAATGGAGTTCTTAAAAAAAAAAAAATTGACCGTCTCGTTAAAGGCAAAGCATGAAAAATGCAAAACATCGAAAACCATGATGCATGTTAAGATTTTAACAAGAAAAATCAATCTACAGAACAATGAGCTAAATTCAGGGAAAGGACAAAATAGATGGTTGGGGAAATTGCTATAGTGATATAGCAGAGATTAATAGAGATTTTTATTTCATGGCTCCACCTTCAGCAGCTCCACGTCGAAGATGAGGGTGGCATTAGGTGGGATAATTCCTGGGTGACCGCGTGCTCCATATGCGTAATCGGGAGAGCATGTGAGTCTTGCCTTCTGGCCGACGGAAAGCTGGAGTTTAAGAAAAGTTGTTAGACTTCAGACGTCACCTCCAGCAATAGATGAAATTAATTAAATTGAAATACATACCTGGGCAAAGCCCTCATCCCAGCCCTTGATAACTTCCGACTTGCCAAGACGGAACTTGAAGGGAACGCCTCTGTCCCTTGAAGAATCGAACTTCTGCCCAGAAGTCAGGGTGCCTAAAACAAACGGAATTAAAACTTGGAAAAGAAGCAACAGTACATTTAATCGGAGAACCAACACGCAGGGACACCCACCAGTGTAGTGGACCACCACGGTCTGTCCAGTCTTAGGGAAGGTCTGGCCTGAAAGCAGAAAAAGAGACAAACGATCAGATGTGCCTATTTGATCAAGGAAGGAAAGAGGAAGAGGGGGGTCACGCTATCAGATTCGGGCCCGCAGCGAGAACTCGACCAACCGGCCGGCAGGCGCCAGTGGACATGGTTCGCGCCGCGTCCAGACACGGTCCGGTCCTCATCCCACCCCCGCTCCCCGCTAAAAATGGCAACAAGGAGCGCCACGGAGGCCGAGCGACGGGCTGGCCGCGCGGCTTGGTGCGCCAGCGCCGGCCGCCCAGAGGCCCACTAACCTCCTCGGTGTTCGCAAGTGACACAACTGCTCAGCGAGGAACTCCAGCGACGGGACGAGACGGCGGGGTGGCGAAGCCAGCGAAGCCGGGCGGGGCTAGCCTTGGCCCCTGCACGGCCAGGCCGCAAGTCAGCGGTCAGCGGACCGTTCAATTTGTACGCGGGGGAGGGGGAGGGGGAGCGGGGGCTCGGGGCGCAACCACATTTTCCGCGATTTCCCGGGCGGGACGAGGACAGAGAACGGGGGTAGCGGTCCGCAACCCGGCCCCGGGTGGTCGTCACGGCGCCCAAATCAGGGCACGGCTGTCAAGCGGACCCAGCCGAGCCCTGCCCAGCTCCATCGGGAAATGTGCCCGAGCCAGGAAGGAGGAAAAATCGATGGCCCGGACCGGACCGCGGCCCCTGATAATCGCGGGGAAGGCGCTCTCACCGTCTCCGGGCTGCAGCGTCTGGATCTCCACTCCCATGGTAGATGTTTCGATGTGGTTTCCTTCACAGAGGTTGACTTGCGGTTTCGCTGTCGGCGTCCTGGCCCTGGCGGAAGCTTGAAGGATGTGGATGACGGCGGTGTGTGGAGTGGAGTGGAGTGGCGAGTGGCGGCGGCGGCGGCGGCGGTCAAGCCGAGCCGACCCGACAGAGTCCCGAAGAGGATCAATGGGGCGTGGGAGAGCCCGATCGCTGCAAGGCCCGACTGGACGGGAGCACCCGCGAGGGAATGACGAGGAAACGTCTCTGAATTTTCCACGGTAGGAGCCCCAAACTGTCCAGTTTGGATCCTTGTAATGTTAGTGTGCTCCCAGTACAGTCAATGTTCAAGAGGTAGAAAATTCGTGAATAGGAACTTCCTGAAAACGACGTCTGAAAAAATGCGATTTCTCATAGTGTAGCCTCGGACCGCAGGGTATATCGATGTGAATGAGGGAGCGGAACTGTGTGCATCCGAATCGTGCTTTCTCACTCTGTTGTCGGGCCTACGTGGCCTGGAGGGAAAGAGATAGCACCACAGCCGTTTCGTGTTTTCGGATCTCAGGCACCGCAACGGTGCGCTGTTGCAATCCAACTTCGTCTGTCCGGTTCTAGTTCGCCTCTGTCTCCCCCCCGGTGAGTACGTTGTGTAGTCTGCCGTACGGAATGCAGCTCTTGAACGTGTATATTTTTTCGGGTTTTAATTTGAAGTAATCATTCCAGGACGACAGAAGTTGCAGATTCCTGCAGGGGATGAGAAGGTGTAGTCCCTAGGCCGGATATTTTGGATTTGCAGTACAGTAAGTGATCACTTTTTTTGACACGTCAATGGATGGTGGAGCTGGCAAGATGTTGACACGTAGCTAGCGGATTAGAGCTTGGCATCTGATAATATACCGTATAGGCCTCTGATAACAGAGCTCTTCAGACGCACGAGTCCTGATCGTGTTTTACGTAACAACCGTATGTGTGAATTTTTAATTTTGATGGCATTATCTGTCTAACAGATGTTCTTTGTAGGATGAATGTTGTCGCCGCTGGCAACGTGTCTTGTGACCTATGAACTTATGAACCCGTAATCGAATGTGATTGAATTATCATTGGAAACTCCAGTTAAACGAGAGAAACCTTGACCTATTCAAAAGAATGTTTGTACAGAAATTGGGCGATTGGAATGGGAATCATTGTAGGTTAGGTTCACCTGCATTCCTGTTCAATTACACTTGTCACTAAGTGCATTTTGAACTGATTTGAATGACTATTTTATGTGTGGCTTAAATCCCTTGAGGATATTTCGCTGCACCTAGATGTTCTTGGTAGAATCAATCAAATAGAGAGCACAATGTAGAAATGTTTTACACATAATTCAAAATTTAACAACTGGTTCATGCGGTTTCTAGCTCTAAACTTTTAATTTGATCATGTTTATTTTTATTATATTTTTTTTTAGCTTTTTGTTGGACTAAGTTTTGTTTGGAAAATTGAATGCCTAAGCAAGACATGTGCTAAGTTTCACAATTTTTGGTCTTATAAATTTCTGATGAAGAGATGGTTGTGGATCTTCTGGCAATACCCCCCCCCCCCTTAAAATTCATAATATAATTAGAATGTTATTCGTACATCACTACTTTAACAGAGATGTCATTCTCTCTTATTGTTGCAGTGGTACTGTAAGGACTCGGCGTGAACCAGGACCCCGCACCATGGAGCCAACAGTGAAGGAAGAGAACGCGCAATATGATACCACCACCACCACAACTAATAATGACACCCCTAATGAAAGCTCCCCAGCTTTCAGCTACGATGATGTTTTTCCAGCCTTACCAGAGTCCAATACTGTTGCTGCCCCCACCAACAACACTCTTGGACAATGGAGCAACAAAATGAGGATCAGTACATCCAACATTGCTCAGGTAAGTTTATTGGTTCTTCGTTGTTGTATGGTAATGTTTCAACCGGGGGAGTGAGGTGGAGTATATATCGTACATTTTTCTGTAGGTGTTCCATGTGCCATTTGAGGAACGCCGTGATGCCAGCCCTAAATTTGGAGAGGGAGAATCAAACCACAACTGCTTGCATATCATGAAAGAGACTAACACAGTTATTGAAATTTCTTTGAATAAAGATCAGTCTTTGACTTTCCTTGTTCAAGGCAAGCCCACTGCTGTCCTTGACGCAAGGCGCAAAATTCTTCAGCAATTCCAAACTCAAGTAGGCTTTTCATCACATATCTGTGTATAACAATACTTCCGCTCTTATGAAACAATTTATACTATGTGGTTTTTCTGGTTGGTTTTACCATGTAGGCTCAACATAAGATCCATATCCCTCAAGACCACCATCGCCTAATTTTGGGCAAAGCTGGTCAACGCCTGAAAGAGCTGGAGAAAGCCACAGCTACCAAGATCACAATTCCAAGGCAAAATGAGACTTCTGATATTATCACTATTAGTGGTCCTAAGGAAGGAATTGATAAAGCTGTGCATGAAATCAGCATCATTTCTGATGAGCATGTAAGTTTTGAACTTTATTTCAATTTCAATTCAACTCCTGAGGGGGGAAATCATTTTGATGTGATCTATCTTTCCAGTCTCGCCAAGCAAATGAGCGTGTGGAAATTCCCAAGATTTACCATCCGTTTATCACTGGCGCTAATAATGAGAAGGTGACTGCCTTAATGGAAGAAACTGGAGTTAAGGTGCATATTCCTCCTCCTTCTGTCATGAAAGACGAAATCTCAATTGCTGGAGAGAAACAAGGTGTTCAAGCTGCCAAGGAACGCATTCTCCAAATATATGAGGAGATGGTAATGTATTATTTTGAGTAGTGTGAACGAACAGGCATGACATAGTACTGTCACTCAAAGCAGAGTTTAATACTGTTTCGTTGTTGTCCGTTTGATTTGCAGAAGAAGAGGTGTACTACTGTTAGCATAGAGGTTCCCAAGGCCCAGCATAGGTACATCATAGGCCACAAGGGCTCTGCCATTAATGAAATTTTGTCATTGACTGGTGTCAGTGTGGAAATGCCTCACAATGAATCTACGACCACATCTATTACCCTGCGTGGTCCTCAGGACAAGATTGGAGCTGGTTAGTTATATTCTTATTGTATTTTAACATTATTTATTTGATAATGTAGTAGATTTTATTATTCCTGTGTTTTTTTTTTTAAATTTTAGCATTGACCATGGTTTATGAAAAGGCGAACAGTGTTGGAACTGAAGTCATCGATGCTCCTGCTTGGCTGCACAAATTTATTATTGGTCGTAAAGGTACCAAAATCAGGGAACTTACCCAGGACATGCCAAAGGTATGTTTTTTCCCCCCTGATGTACTGTATTTTTCAAGTAAGCTGAATCATGGCCTTTATTAAGTCATAAAATATTCTTAGGTCCATGTTGAATTTGCTGAGAAAGATAAGATCAAAATTGAGGGACCACCTGAAGAGGTTGCCAAGGTGTCAGAATTATTGCGCCCCATGGTTGCCGACATGGTACGCAACATGGTTTCAACTGAAATAAATGTAGATATCAAGTACCACAAACATATCATTGGCAAGGCTGGTGCCAACAGTGAGTATTTTTAAAAAGTCATCATTATGGTTTGTTGCCTTATATCCTTGGTTGATCATTTTATTCTTTGTTTAGTCAATAAGCTGAAGGATGATACTGGCGTTACTATCAATATTGCCGAAAATGACCTTGCCATCCGCATAGAGGGTGTCAAAAAAGGGGTGGAGCAGGCTAAGCAAGTTATTGAAGAAATGGTTGCTAAGCTTGAGAATGAAAAGGACAAGGATGTCATCATTGACCACCGCTATTTCAAGAGCTTAATTGGTACCAAAGGAGAGAAGATCAGAGAGCTTAGGGACAAGTTCAGCCAGGTCCAAATTCTTTTCCCAACCCTTGGTGAGAACCGTGATGTTGTGAAAGTTCGTGGTCCCAAGAAGGATGTTGATGAGTGCTGCAAGTGCCTCAACAAGATGGTGAAGGATCTTAAGGAAAGCAGTTATGTGTTGGAAGTGCCGATTTACAAGCAATTCCATAAATTTGTCATTGGAAAAGCTGGGGCCAACATTCGCAAAGTATGCATTCAGTTGTGTTGACTGGAGACAATTTCATGATTTTCCAGCCTTGATCGTAACCTTTTTCTTCTTTTGCAGATCCGTGATGAAACTCAAACTAAAATTGATTTACCTGGTGAAAATGATCAAAGTGATGTTATTGTTATCACTGGTAAGAAAGAAAATGTTGAGCAAGCTAAAGAACAAATTCAGAAGATCCAAAATGAGCTTGCTAACATTGTTACTGATGAACTGAGCATTCCGCCGAAGTTCTACAATTCATTGATTGGCGCTGGTGGAAAACTGATCCACTCAATCATGGAAGACTGTGGTGGTGTGAACATTAAGTTCCCTGCTGCTGACAGCAAAAGTGACAAGGTGAGATATATGTAAATATATTTACCATAATGGTTGGTTATTATTCGAACACACATACAGTCTAAAATTACTGTATATGAAACATTGTTAAGTTTACCTAATATCCTGTGCCATGGTTACTATGCTGCTGGATTTAATATGATAGCGTGCTTATAGAAAGCACTTGCTCAAAAATGGATTGGTGAGTTCTGTGATCTTCATGGCATGCAGTGTCTTGTACTCATTCATTTTTTTAATGTGCACTGTAGGACCTTTATGTGTAAAATCATATTTGCATTGTGTTGATACTGTTACAATGTGTATGTGTGCCTCTTGCTTTAATTTTTCTCTCTTTTTATAAATAATATTTATTGAATGTTATTTTGCATTGGTTCATCGTAGTCAATCTGAAGTTCCTAGTTTGACCATTTTAGTAGGGAGAAAGGAGAGAAGCAGTATGGAAATGGGGCTATGTTTTATATTGTAATTGTGTGCAAGAGCTGATAGATATCTGCTTTCATAGTCTTCTCAGGGAATTTGATTTTGCATTTTGATCCTCTGCAGTGTGCATGGCTATCCTGCATTTTCTCAGCACGACTGACTATCTCTTAAGAACAGGTCATTGTTTAGTTCAGGTTTCTGCATTTTTGTCTTCTGTGTCTGTGCACAATTTTGTTCTAAAATGTAGGGATGTTTCAAGGACTGAAAGTTTTTTTAAACTCATCGTAACTGCCCTGTTGTTTAAATAGGTGGTAATTCGTGGACCCAAGGATGATGTGGAGAAAGCTAAGCAGCAATTGTTGGAGCTGTCCAATGAGCGTCAGCTGTCTTCCATCTCCGCTGAAGTGCGTGCTAAGCCTCAGCACCACAAGTTCCTTATTGGCAAGAATGGAGTAAACATCAAGCGCATTCGTGATTCAACTGGAGCTCGAATCATTTTCCCTACTGACAAGGATGAGGACAAGGAGGTAAGCTACTACTCCTTTGCCAATTGTCTCTGCGCATAGAACTTGTCTTCCAATAAATTACATTTGTTCTAGATCATCACCATCATTGGTAAGAAAGAGTCGGTGGAAGCTGCCAAAGCTGAGCTGGAGTCTGTTATTAAGGACATTGCCAACACAACCGAGAGCTTCATGACTGTTGATCCAAAACATCACCGACACTTTGTCACTCGCCGTGGTGAGGTGTTGCATCGCATCTCGGACGAGTGCGGAGGTGTATCAATCTCATTCCCCCGTGCCAACGACCCCACGAGTGAGCAAGTTACACTCAAGGGTGCCAAGGAGTGCATTGAGGCAGCTAAAGCACGAATCCTAGAGATTGTTGCTGACCTGGTATGTCTTTGATTTGGTCTTGTTGTAAGAAATGTGGCATTGTCGCCATCATCGCTTCCTTGATTTTACTAACATTCTGTGTGTTGTAATTTTATTTTACAGGAAGCTCAGGTTACCATTGAGTGCATTATCTCTCAGCAGCACCACAGAACTGTGATGGGCAGCCGTGGCTCCAAGGTTCAAAATGTTCAAGCAGAGCATAATGTGCAAATCAAGTTCCCTGATCGTGACAACACAAAAGAATATGTACCAACTAACCAGGAAAATGGCATTGATGCTGATTCAGAACAAGATGTGGTGCGCTGCTGTGATGTTATCCGCATCACTGGTAGATTAGAGAATTGTCAGGCTGCCAGCCAAGCTTTGAAAGACCTGGTGCCCATAACCGAGGAAGTTCCAGTCCCCTATGAATTCCATCGCTCAATCATTGGACAGAAGGGCAAGGATGTGCGTGAGCTTATGTCTAAGTATGACGTGCACATCAGCCTTTCTCCTGCTGAGGAACATCTTGATGTTATCAAGGTAAATATTTTTGTTTTCACATGTGTTGGTTGCAGTTAGTTGTGAAATCTGACACTTTTTATATTCAGGTCACTGGTGCACCTGCTAATGTTGAAGCTGCAAAGGAAGGCATCAAGCAGCGCTGCAAAGAACTGGAAGCAGATCAGGCTGATCGTGCTTTACGTTCATTTGAGGTCAAGGTAAATTGCTCTCTGTTCATCCTGTTTTCTCTCTTTGTGTCCCATTTTCTTACTTTATTTTATCCTATTGCAATTATTAATTATCTTACCTTAACTGTGCAGATTGAGGTTGACCCAGAGTACCATCCCAAGATCATTGGTCGTAAAGGTGCTGTTATTACAAAGATTCGCTCAGATCATGATGTTCAGATAAACTTCCCCAAGAAGGGAGATGCTGAACAGACTACCATCACCATTGTCGGCTACGAGAAGAATGCTTTAGCTGCTCAAGAGTCCATCATGAAAATCGTCAATGAATTGGTTTGTGGTGTAGCATAGGTTGTCTACCTCTCAATCAAATCTCTGGAGGAAGTTTTTAATATTGTTTTTCCTTTGTTTAGAACGATCTTACCAAGGAAGAATTGGATGTGGATGCCCGTGTTCACTCCCGTATTATTGGAGGCAAGGGTCGCAACATCCGCAAAATCATGGACCAATACAAAGTTGACATTAAATTTGCCCGTTCTACTGATCCTAACCCTAACATCATCACCATAATGGGTCAACCCGACAATGTTGAGGAATGCAAAGAACATCTTCTTAACACTGTTGAGGAATATGTAAGTAACCCATTAATTTTTAATATTTTTCAGATCAATTGTATTGTTATAATTTATGACTCATTGTCAACCTGTTTCTGGTTCAGATGCAAGATGTGATGGATGAAGAATATCGTCAAAGTTTCATGAAGAAGTCCAAGCCTGATTCTCCTCCACCAAAGGACTCAAACGATCCTGGCTTTGTGGTGAAGGGTGCACCATGGGAACAAAAGGCTCCTGATGTGGAGAGCAAGGAAGATTTCCCCTCCTTTGCTGGTGCATCCGTTTCTGCTGGTGCTCCATCTGCCGGTGGCGGTTGGGGTCCTAAGAAATGGGGTGGTGACAACATGTACCCTGTTAACAACTATCAGTAAACTGCAATACCTGACTATTCGTCCAATAGTAGTTCAGGTTAGATCTTTTTCATTTAAGATAATTCTATTAGCACAGGAGGCTTGAACAAGTAACATAGAGGGCAGTTTTTTCTTTTTATTCATTTCGTGGGGATTGAAAACTAGAAGAACCTTTCAAAATTCGTTGTTTCTTTGTTCAGTGTCTTGTTAGAATCTTAAATGAACAATTTAAAAACAAATTAAAAAAATTGTAAAAGTATGAAAATTGAAAAAAAATGTGGGTAACGATTTTAGGATAAGGATCCTCTTATTCTCTAATTAAATTTCCCCCTCCACCATAATTTTTAATCGGATCATTGGTATCATCCCTAGTTTACGCTAGCCTGGATTTTATCATTGTCCCATTGCGCGCATCTCTCCCCTCACTGTAAGCAGACCTGGCCTGACTTTATGGACATGAGATTGGCTCCATTTATCTGACCTATGATGTAACGGATTTCTGAAAGGAAATATTGTTACAATGATGTGAAAGTAAACAGTCTTCCCAGTTTATTATGGTTGCATGTATATAATGAGATTTCCACACCTGTAACTCTCCTGTTTTCTGTTATGTGGTTTATTTCCTGTCCATGACTGTTTCTTTTCATATGGACAAGGAAATTTTCCTCCCTCAAGAGCTGCTCTGAGATTCTGGGAAAGTCTGTTATTCCATCCGTACGTACAATAGGGAGAGAGAGATCTCCAGCCAATGGCTGTGTTTTAATTTTCCTTGTTTAATTAGAAGTATTTAAAAATACAGTTTGAAATACCACTCTGGTGTTGTTTGTTTGTTTTCCTTTTTTAAATGGTGTGAATGTACAATTATTCTTACCAACTTTTTTTTGCTTGATTTTTTTGTATTTATGTATATGTATTGGAGAGTTTTATTTAACTTACATATATTTATCTAATAAACTAAAAGTGACCTTTTGTTGGTCATGTGTGAGGCAGTGTGTAATAGAGATCTTGGGTTCAACCCGAAAGATTCTGACTTTTCATTTGTACTGTACCCTGTGAATTAACAGAGCTTTTTATATGTGTAATATATATGATGCATGAACTATTTTAGTGATACCCAGAGATTGAATCATGTATTTTGAAGGTATAATCAATATTTTACCTTGCCAAAACCCGAGGTGATGTGCTAAATTCTGTTTCATGAATTTCCTGATTTCTATAACTATTTTGTAAAGAAAACAAAAATGGGTGTTGTGAGAGCAACCCTCATCTATTTATTTAGGGCTAGGATGAACAAATTCGCGCTGGACTACGGGGCAGGCGCAGATTGCAGTAGTGCCTTCTCTTGTTGCCTGTGCCACATTGTAACCTAAATTTTCTTATAAGGTAATGTTAACAAAAATGAACCGAAAATGCTTGTTTGAGGGAGGAAATTTTGACTTGGAGTGGGAGTATTCTGTGACCATGATCAAGTGGAAGAGAATCCCTATTGATATCTTGTTTTGTTTACACATAAACAATGACAGACTGAATGAAATAAAACAAAATATGTATGCACGTCTTATTATTTTCCCTATTGAAAGTCCATATCAAAGTCCCACCCTGGTTTTAAGAGAGGAAAAGGAGGAGGTATCGTTTGTACACAAATATGAGGAACACACTCACCACCATGAACTTTCATGTGAACTACTCAATGAGTGGTTCCGCTGTGTAAAACTGTGGATACTGGAGGGCAAGGCCCCATGTTCCCTTGGCTATATGTTTGAGGGAGTATTGAGGATATGAAAGAGAAGTGGAGGCAGATTTCTAATCATAATTTACTACTTTGAGAACCAGCTTAAAATGTTACAGTATAGGTAATTAACTGTGAAAATTATATGAAATTTTAACATAACTTAGATTTTTAAATATACTTTTGTATCACAGAATTTAAACACATTCATACATCAATACTTATTTCCTAGTTTATTTAACATTATGATCAGTAGCAGTGCTTTTGAAAAGAGGTATTCAAGCACATTGTACGATGTGGTATCATCAGCACTTGCATATGCATGTGCTTCCTTAACATCTATTATCAATGAGAAACACAAGCAATCTTTCTGGATATCTTAAACTACAGGACAAAAGCCAATAATGCACTGTTTGGTGAAAAAAGTAAAGACAAACTGGAAGATGCAGCATCTTTTCCATCCCTTGGCAGATGTTGATCAGAAGAATGTGATAAGATGACAAATGGACACACACAAAATGTCACTTCCTACATCAAGTCACATCACAATGTGATCAATGTCTTACATAATCACTATCAGTTTAAATAAATGAGTCAATATGACTAAAACAATGTCAAGTATAATATTAACACATGTGCATTAATGAGACAGGATAATAGTTTTAACTTGACACACTTTGAGAAACATTTTTCTGAGAGGGTATGCTAATTTATCAGTATAAGCGTCACACATTCAAGGCAGCTTCCCTTCTCGGAGAAAATGCACAATAAACAAGATTCAGATCTCACAAGAGAGTACTTTACTAAACCTGCAAATTGGGGTCGTGAGGTTTTTCAAGAATATCAGACGGCCGTCACTTTACACAGTGATTCAAAGATGAAACCACTGCTAGTGGCCATTGCCAATGCTAGAAAACATTGGGGCACAATAGGTGACCATGCAGAGGCGAGGAATCTCCAACACATCCATACACATCAGAAAATTCTTTTAGCTGTGATATTACCACTTGCAATCTGAAAATAGAAAGAAAGATATCAGAAAATTAATAACATATTAAAATAAGTGACAAGTACCTGGGTGTAAATTTCTTACAATGATTCACTGCTTAGGGAGGAACTGGTCACTCCGTCCAAGTCAACCTGCTCTGAACTTCTCTTTGTGCAAAGACTCTGGAAGGAGAAAAGAAAATGAATTAAATCAGATCATTATATTCGAATTCATGTGTCACAGGAGAGTCATGGTGTTTACATGCACACAACTGAGCACAAAGTTAAAAATATCCTACCTGGGCAAAATTAAGGAAAAAGAGCTCCTTTGGTTCCATATTTTCCATTGCTGGTTGGTGTGTGTGTTGTAATGATTCTTCTACCCGTACAAAAGTCTTAGGGAGAAAAAAGAGATTAAATTTCAAATTTCAAATGAGAAATATGATGATAATAAGTAAGAGTACAAACCTCATATGCTTGCTGCACAGAGGCAATAAACTGAAGGGTATTCAGAGCAGTCCTGTTTGCAGTCATGGGGAATTCAGCAAACTTTTTAGACATAACGAATTTGGAAAGACATGTGGTAGAATGTTGGGTCATAGAAAGTGATTGGTTCACAGCTGGTTCTAAGGGACCAAGGAGGCTTCCGTTAGCAGCATATAAGTTGTTCCAAGGCATGGTGGCTGACACTATGGCTCTTGCTAAATGTACTCCGATTCTTCCAAATAGAACAGGTCTGTCAAAGAGAAAAGACGTAATTGAGAAATGTGATACACAAAACTTAAACATAAGCTGCCAGGTTACAAACTAACTTACAGAGGATATGCAGGGTCAAAAAATGGCTGTGACAATACACTTGGAGGGACAACTATCTTATTGGCTGTTGGAATGTATTCCACATTATAGCCAGTTACAGCATCAATCCACCTAGAACAAAAAAGTGGGAACTCATTTGTACTGTAAGTTGAATTGAAATTTTAGTACTATCATAGGGACATTATGGGAGGAGAACTAACCGATGTTCTTCTGCTGGATTATTTAATCTGCGTTCCTGCTCTTCCTGAAGGTATGTAGTACCATACAAAATATTTTGGAAAAAATCATTCTTCTGCACATTTAAATGCATGTATAAATCTTCCAAATATCGATCTTCTGAGAAAGGCTCTGGCAAACCAACTTGCAAAGATAGCCTTGTCAGCTAGAAGGAAACAATATGTAAATAATTTGAATTTTAAAAAATCCTGTAGCAATTTAAGTTGTTTCAAGTAAAATAATTTCCCTTAAAAAAAATACCTTTTCAACTACATGAGTACGGAGTTCATTAGAAGGCCAGCTCTTCTCTATGTTTTTTTGGATTGTTGCCCGGATTTCTTCAAACATTTCACTGACCTGAACAAAAATAGACAGTTCACAAAAAAAAATTCAATGAGTTAAGGATTGATGAAAATAGTTCACACTATGGGACATACCACAGTTTTCACATTGTCAGAATTGTTACTGGTTCTCTGGGACAATGAAGTCAGCGCAAATCCCATAAACTTCTGGAGAGTAGCAGAGCACATCTCCCAACGGTCAAACGGCTCCTTCACACCTACAAGTCAAAAATAAATATATTTCTCCTGGTTTTCCTCTTTTATTTCCTCAGTACATTTTTTACCTGAAAACTTCATGATTAAGACTTACCAGCCATTTCTTTTTGATGAAGACTTAAGATATCTCTGAAGTGTTGAGACAGATAAGGCATATAAGAACTGACCAATCTCCATATGAGGTAGTTATTGAGAGCCCTGGAAATACAAAAATTGTTTTTCAGGAAAACTTGGCACACACAGTTAATTTAAAAAGAAAAATAATCAAAGACCAAAATTACACACTAAAAAAGAGAGGAAAAGAAAATTACCCTCTATCTAAAGTTCCAATGATCGAGGACATTGCACTCAGGTATTCCTTAGAAGGCACAAGCAATGGCATTGAGTCATCTATGTTACCATGAGGGAATTTTGCTAGTAGGATATCATGTAAGGGTATCTGAAAAAGAAAAAAATACAAAGAAACTCTTCAATTTCTAATGTCTACTTTCAAAAAGTGATGGCTCAGATAAGAAACAGGTCTTACCGAAGGTACCAATGGTTTCAATTCTGCTAGAGTGATACGATAGTACGAAGTAATAGGATCAGTTGCTAGAGAGCTATTCACAGACATAACTTCGGCAATGCGTCTCTCAAAATAAAACATTTCATCACTGAAGGTAGATGCATCTGTGTTAATTGCTCCCAAAAGTTGTGCCACATCTTTCAAGTAGCGTTTGTAGGCCAATACAACCTGTCAGAAAATAAAGAAAAGAATTAATTTTTGATGTAATATTCCTTCAAATTTTAATTTCTCTTTGATAAGACTTACTGGACTATTGACAGGACGGTAGTAGTAAGAGTGATCTGGTAGTCCTAAACTAGAAGGTCCCACCTGAAAATTTTTCATGAAGGGTAACAAAATATTAATCTGAGTTACTCTCTTAATTATTGTAAGGGTACAAAAAGGTGCAGATGTGTCTGTAAACTGATGAAGTACCTTAATTATGCTTTGCTGAGGTCGCCTTACATCAGTCACCACCGATATGCTAAAGAATGGTTCTACCCCGTATTTTGAATGCAACAAAGTAAGAACACGTTTGTCATCCCATGACAGATGACTGAATTCACGGCGCACTTGCCAACCTCCTGTAAAAATTGCACAAATTAAATTTAACTATTTAAAGTTCTGCAATGAAAATAAATTTCCCCTACCAGTTTGTAAGTAAAATCCTTACCAAGTTCACTGATTATTTTCATTAGAGGTCTTTCCCTGTCAGCTTCAATATTATCCAGAGCCATACATGATTCATAAAAGTACTTCAATTTCCATGGCACAGACTTAAAGTTTGTAGGATGACTCAACACAGATATTAGCCTGCGTGCTTTGTCTCGACCTGGGGCAAAAACAATTGCATAAAATATATTAATTAATGGTAATGGTACTAAATCATGACTTTTCCGATCTAAAATGAAAAAGAAAAGGAATCTCAAATGTTTTTATTCACCTTGCGCTTTTTGCTGCTCCTGCTCGTCCCACCGGCCCACGGAGGGAGGCAGGGGGGTGTTCTTCAGCCACCCCCCACACGAGAAGTTCCAGAAATCTGTGCAGCGGTCCATGGTACCGTCCATCCGAGGCAACATCTGGAACAAACAGATTATTCAATTAATTATTTATCCTCCCGTGGAAAACGGCCAGGAGTTAGCACGTCGCGACGTTGCTGCAACACTGGGCCACGGCGGAGCGGAGGGGAGGGGGGAGTCATCAGGACACCGTGGAGCGTGACGACGGAGATGGTCTCCTTGCGGAAGGGTGTTGGTGTCACCGTGCGCCTGCAGCACGTCGCCTGGGGCGTGCCCCTGTTGGCGCGGCCCGATCGGTAACCACTTACAACCGGGTCACCGATCGGATCGCGGAGGCGACAATCATCTGCCTGTTCAGAACACCATCCGTACGGGCGGTATCTGTTAGACGTCTCGCCCACATGATAGGACATTTCCCCCCAAACGGGTATACGGAGACGGTTCCGACCCGTCCTTAGTACCGCTGGGCTCTGTCCAGACTCACGGCGATCAGCACGAGCCGATCGGACATAGCCCCCGGCAAGTCAGTGGGGAATGACCCACCGCCCCACTAGCGGGGTCAGAATGGCTTTATTCATCCGGCACAACCCCTCCCGTCCCCACAGTGGACAACGAAACCGCCCAGACATATCATGGTCCGGGCAGACGAGATCAGCAGCGCGCAAAGCGCGCAGCATTTGCACGGTGGCGCCATCTGGCGGCGCCGGGTCGCAACGTGCAAGAGGTTTGGTGCCGAGGTAGTCGTGTAAGACCAACAGATACGCGCGGCGCGAGAAGTCGGCTGGCAGTCGCACGGTGGCGCCATCTCGCGGAACGCTGGCGTACTACTCCCCCACCCTTCCCCTCCACCCTCCCCCCCCCCCCCCCAGTGCAGAGGGGAAGGGTGGAGAGGAAGGGTGGGGAAATAGTGGGGGAGGGTGGAAGGGAAGGGTGGGGGAGTAGTACGCCAGCGTTCCGCGAGATGGCGCCACCGTGCAACTGCCAGCCGACTTCTCGCGCCGCGCGTATCTGTCGGTCTTACACGACTACCTCGGCACCAAACCTCTTGCACGTTGCGACCCGGCGCCGCCAGATGGCGCCACCGTGCAAACTGCTGCTCGCTTTGCGCGCTGCTGATCTCGTCTGACCGGACCATGATATGTCTGGGCGGTTTCGTTGTCCACTGTGGGGACGGGAGGGGTTGTGCCAGGGAATGAAGCCTTTCCGACCCCGCGGTTGGTGTGTAGGGACGTTCCCCACTGACTTGCCGGGGGCTATGTCCGATCGTGAAGGGACGAACGGCTGGTGCTGGTTGAGGACAGTGCCGAGCGGTACTTAGCAAAGGGCGAAAGTGTCTCTGTGTAACTAACTGATCGGGGGGGAAATCCTATTCGGACGGGTGAGATTTTTGAAGTCCTGTACCAGCATCCTGGCATTTTTGATGCATCGCGGCTCCAACAATTCTGCACGCCGCCGCTGCTGGAGAGTGTTTAAAAGTCACTAGAAGGCCTTGGTGCTGGCAGCGCTGGTGAGCTGTTTGCCAGCAGCGACGGACTGCAAGATCCAGCGCCAGTGGGCGGCGGCGGTCAGAATGCGAGCCAGACCGCCATCTACACACATGCCATCTCTGTCCCACACCCGGCGGGGGGGGGGGGGGGGTCTGTTCTGTGTCACATCTAACGCAGGGGGGGGGGGGGCGCTGGAAAAAGAAACTCATTGGTACGGTAGCCAATGCAGTGCAAATAGCGGCCTTACAGTACCCTGTTGCCACGCCGGCCGGCCCGGTGCGGAGCGGCGCACGGCGCGGGCAGTGCGGAATGCAGACGGCCTGGACACGTTTTCAAACAAGCGCACATCTCAAGAGGAGTGTAGCGCCGTGGCGTTCAGGCTGCCTCGCCTCTCCTATCCTATCCTATCCTAGCCTCGCCTGGACATTCAGTTCGCCGCGGGCGCAGCTGCGTGTCCTCCTTGTGCTGCCCGTGATCCGTGCAGTCCGCATAGCCTGTGCAGCGCGGCATGGCGGCGGCAGCCGTCCACTCAAAGTCTCTTTCTCTGCGGGTCCAAGTTCGAGGGAAGCGGGGAGTAAGAACAGGGACAGGGTACCGCTTGTGTAACGCATGTGGCTTGGCACTAGTATGGGCTTCACCACTCCCCCCCCCCCCCCCCCCAGTCAGGGTGGCGGCGGCGGCGCGGGGGACTTCTGGCACCATGACGCATGACGCCCCCATGCCGCCGACGGCCGTCAGCACGGCGTCGTCGGCGTCCCCCTCTGCGGCCGCTGGCCTCCGCCGCCTCCGCCGAGCGCGGCCGATCATGTGGATTTAGAGCGGGACTGAGAGTTGTCGCCGCCGACTGGCCGCGGCCCCGAAGCCATCACTCCATGGATGAGCTCGCGGGACACGCCGAGCGGTTCCGCTGTATTTTTAGAGGGCCGCCGCGCTCCGAGGCGCTCCGGCCTTTATGGAGGGGACATGCGTCTGACCTGATCGCGCCGCCCAACGCGCCGCCGATCGTGGTTTTGCGGCTTGACCCCGACCGGAACCGCAGCGCGGAGCCGCAGCGGAGCCCAGGGCTGACGCTGCCTAGCCGCCCGCGGGCGCCGGGGTAGGCCGGCCCGCACGGCGCCCGCGCACGGCGAGGCCGCGGCTGCCTACCCGCCAGGCCCGGCCGAGGCCGAGGCTTCTGAGGCCGGGCCAGCGGGCCGCAGCGGCCGGACATGGACGTGTTGGTCAGGGTGGCCTGTCCCGGGCCGCGGGCCGCGTCTGTTCGGGCGGACGCGGAGCAAACACGTTCGTCCGGCGGTGGTGGCGGCGCCCCGCGTCCGCCGTCCGCGCCGAAACAGCGAAACCAACGGGACGGGACGGGACGAGGCAGGGCGGCGTAAACACGTGCGGGACACGGACCGTCTGGCCGCCTCGTTAAAACCAGGCCGTGATGGACAAGAGCCCCCGCCCCGGGACACAAGCAAACGGGGGCGGTTCCAGAGTCCTGCGAAAGGCGCGCGAGAGGGGATCGCAAAAATTAAAAGGAGGGCACGAGCAGAGGCTGATTCCGAACACTTGTGAACTCGGACCTCTCGCTCGCTCTCTCTCTCTCTCTCTCTCTCTCTCTCTCGCTCTCCCACGTAGCGCTCCGTGAGTGCGAATGAGACAGAGCTATGATGTGCTTGGAATCAGCCTGGAAGCCTACAGGGCGCGGGGGCTGTAAGCAGATATTAGGGGGGGGGGCGTGAAACCGTTGAAGTTGAACCCAGCCGTTGGTGCTGACGCACACACACACACACACACACAGCGTCCGACTTGTGTCCCGTCCTCATCGAGGCTGGTGGTTGATGAGCAACGGTTGGTGGCGGGTCTCGCTGTCTCACTCGCACCCCGTCGCGCCGCGTCGCCCCGCCTGTGGCGTCGGGCTGCAGGGGGTCCTGTTCCGGTTTCTCACGGTCGGGCGGCGGCAGCGCCAACGCCGCACTCCACACACATTCCACCGCCAAGCAGTGCCGCCGCCGGCCGCCGCTCCGTTCGCCTCCGGAACAGGGTGGGTGCGAAGCTCGTCCACGGGTAGTTCTAGAGCGAGACGGAGCGATGCCAGTGGACGCAGAGGGAATGAGACAGGGGCACGTTGGGCTTTGCGGGGTGAGGGTGTGTTTTTGGACGTGTTGCGCGTTGGTAAAGGTGTTTGAAGGGCACGCAGCGCGGCCGGGCCAACCCCCTCTCTGTTGTGTCGGAGCGCTCCGCCCCGCGAACATATATCACGCCCTGATTCCCGCCAAAATACACACGACGCCGACAAACATCAGCAGCACGGGCGGCGGAGGCCGGCGGGGCCGGACGGGAAATGGGCTCGCAGATGAGATGAGGATGAGGGAGGTACGAAACAACGCGGCACGGCGGCGGATGAGCGCTGCCGGCGCTTTTTGCTGAACCCTCCCCCCCCCCCCCTTCACGCACAACAGATTCACATGTGCCCCTCCTCCCTCTCCCCTCGGCCACAGCTGCAGCCAGCTGTTGTCCTCTCTCCACATTCACAGATACGCCTAGCCAGCCGGCCGCACAGCTGGGCCGCGCCGCTGCACTGCGCTCCTCCGTCCCTCCCGATTCAGCAGCAGCGGCGGCGGCAGCGGCTCTGTTTGAGGGAAACCCAAATAAATCACAAAGGCCCCTTCATTCACGCCACCGCCGAGCCGAGCCGCCAGATTTCCCAGTGCCGTCCCGTCCCGTCCCGTCCCGCCCGCCCGCTCCCTTCACCCGCCAGGCGGGGCCGAGTCGAGGAGCAGCACAGAGCCGGCCGGACACCGCCGGGGCGCGACGGAGCGCGACTGTACGGCTCGGCTCGGGCTCGTCTTCGGATTGGATCGAATATCGCAAGGGAAGGGAATGGTCCGAGAAGAGAAGCGCTTCTTGTCCGTCAGCACGAGGAGGAACAGAGCGGCTGCTGCTGCTGCTGGCACCACCACAAGGCGAAAGCGGATCCGGACCGGGAGAAGGGAGTCCCGACTCCTTGTTCTCCGCCCGACACCCCGCGCCGCCGCGGATACAATCAAAAATATGTCGAGGTTCGATTAATCGATTTAATGTGGCGCGCGGGCGGGGGCCCACCCCTACCGCGTCCCGCCGGCCCTGCCCTGCCTCTGCCCAAGCCGACGCCGCCGCGGTCCTTTTCGGGGAGTGCTGAATCACGCGCTTGGCGTGGTTTGCCGCCCAGTGGTCCACGTGGCTGGACATTTACAAAGCGGCACGGCACACCGCGAGCCGCGGGGCGGGGCGCTAAGTATAGGCCCGCCGCCACCCCCAGTGCGGCCCACCCCCGCCGCCCGGCTGGGGCTCCGTGCGTGCTGCTCGGCGACACGGAAGGCCGCGGGGCTCACTTGGCAGGACCAGGATGCCGACGGCGACGGCGCTCGCCCTCCGCCCCGCCGCGTCGGCCGGGGACGGCTCAAGAGGCTCGGCCCGGCTGTCCGGCCATGTCCTCCCCCCGCCGTCCACCGTTGCGGCCGCGATCAAGTACTTCCGGCCCGTCTGCTGCTGGCGGCCCTGGCGGCCCTGGCGGCGCGGCGCGGGGAGGAAGCCAACAAGGGCCTGCGGGGGGTGCGGGAGCAGCCCGGGTCCCCGGGTCCCCGGGCCGGGCCGGGCTGGGCTCGCGGCGCTAAACTTGCCGTCAGTGCGCGGAGCCGGCGGCGGCGCGGAGCTCCCGGCTTCCGTGCACGCAATGCTGGGTAGAAATTACGCAAGAACGGGTTGTCGTCGGCGTGGCGGTGCGATGCCGCCGCCGCCGCCGCCGCCGCCGCCGCCGCTCCCCTCGCCACTCACTCCTTTCCAGGCGATAGGCCGTCCGGCGCTGCCACTGACCTGCGGCCCGCCTTGTCAGCGAAGCCCGCGCCGCGGCCGCGGCCGCCGGTCAGCTGCAGTCAGCCGCGCGTGGCGTGGCGGCGAGGCGCCGTGGTGGCGCCACCGGCTGCCGGCTCGCGCCGCGGCCGCGGGTTCGACACCCCGCGGCGGCGGCGACGCGCTTTTTGGGCCAATTAGGGCGCTACATGGGGCGGAGCCGCGGCGACCGACAAAGGAGCGCTGCGCGAGCACCGCGGACTCGGACCTCTCTGTCGCACTCTTACGCGGCGCCTGTCGGGTGCGACGGAGACGGGGCTTACGACGAACGCTGCCGCGTCCACAAGGCCCGCCGCCGTCACGCCGCACGGCGTTACGTGGTTTGGTGGACGACCCTCCGAGGGGGCCCCGCCGCGCCCGCCGTGGCCGCGCATCTGGGCCGCCACGCCGCCGGGCCGCGGGACGGCACGTGAGACGTGAAGCTCAGCAGCCGCGTGCCGCCGACGCCGCCCAGTCATCGAACTTCCATGCATCACCACATTAAGGCGAGGCACCGCGGCCAGCGGGGAGGAGGAGGGGGCGAGGGCCCGCGGCCCGCGTCCTGCGGCCTGCGGGCGTGAGGTACACGGCCCGGCCCGTCCTGTCCTGTCGCCGCCATGCGGGTCGGGTCGGGTCGTCGGGCTGCAGCCAGCCGTCGGCGTCGCGGCGCGGCCGCCCCCTATCCGGCACCGCCGCCACACACATCATGGTGATTGCAGATCGCGGGGCGCGAACGCCGCCGTCCGCGGGCAGGCAGGACTTGTGGGTCCGGGCGCGCGGGCGGGGGCGGTAGGGGGCGCTGCCGGAGGGCCGCCGGGCCGCCGGGCACACCGCGAGGAGGCACAAGACCTCCCCCCCCCCCCCCCCGCGCTATTCACATTCACTTCACCTTCACCGCCCGCCTCACCTGCGGCTCCCCCGCGTCCACACACACACACACGCACACTCTCGGCACGCTGGACCACCGCGCCGCCATCAACATATTCAATGAGTCCTCACACGGCCGCCCCCCGGCCTGCAGCCCCCCCCCCCCCCCCCCTCGGAACGCTTGGAGCCCCCCCTCCGCGACTGGTTTGGCCGGTGTGGCCGGCGGGCTCCTCCGGCTTGCTGCTGCCGATACAAATAACGAACAGCGACTTGAACGCCAGACGGAGACAGACGACCGCGGCGGGCCGCCAGCGCACCGAGAGCGAGCGAGAGCGAGACACACCGACGGAGCTCCTTCCTCCAATTTTCCGATCAGAGCGAGGGCGCCGTCATTCATCTTGCCAAGCCCAGCATTAGAGTTCGTGGCAAACGAGTGCGACAGAGACAGAGCTACTAGGATAAGGTCGCACGCGTGGGGTTGGGCCGATGGGATGGCGTAGTACAGTTGGATATCTCGATGTCTCGTTGAGGTTGCGGTACCCGGACCGACCCGCGGCGGCCTGGAAGGCGTGGAAGACGCGGGAACGGGCCCAACAACTGCCCCGCCCTGCCGTTCACATTGTCATTCCTGCACCCCGGGGGAGGGGAGGGGCAAGGCGGGGTGGGGGGCGCCAACGTGATGCGATGAAACAATGAAGGCGAAGCGAGGCGAAGCCTGGAGGCGGATCGGGTACGTCGCGCACCATATATATACAACACATGTTTGTAAAGTCTACAGGGAGGCGACGTTGCCGGACAGGAGATCGAGATTTCCGAGACAAACGACTGGCTGTCGTAAACATTGAACGCGAGGCAATGAATGCCAAATGTGTCGGTGGCAGCGTGGCAGCACGGCGCCGCGGCGGGGAGCGGCTCGGCAGCGCCAACGCCACGCCCTGCTGCTGCTGACATGCTGGCTAAATGCCGTTCCTTTTCTGCTCCGAGTTTTATGCGTTATTTTCCTGACGCAAAACGCGGCAAAGTTTCCAATACACACACACACACACCGCACACGACGGAAGGCGGTGATGTCAAGTCGCAGCGTGGACTGGGGCGGTGGCGGTGGTGGTGGTGGTCGTTTTGGTGCTCTGGTTATGACCGGCGGGAGGCGTGACGCGTGCAACGTGTTTCGTGAACGGTTCCTGCCCGCCGGCCGCCGCCGCTGCATGCCAAAGAGAGCAGGGGCCGCGCTGCGTGCCTGCATGCGAGCGAGCCGTGCCGGCCGTGCCACCTGGGGCTCTGCCGGCTCTCCCGGGCTGGGTCTGCGGGCACGGCCCCGCGGCCCCGCAGCCCCCCTCCCCCCCCCCCCCCCCCCCCCCCCCATCGCCTCCACGGCGCCAGACCGAGTCGGGGGGTCCTCCACCGGCAGGGCCTGGCAAGTCTGCGGCCGAGCGAGAAATACTGTGAAGCGTGCATAAAAAGGCGCCTGCTGGGTGGGCAACCGCGGCTCACGCGGCGCAGGCGTGCCTTGCGGGCCGGCCTACCCGGCAGCGCGCAGGCGCCAGGCGTCGAGCGTCCCCGGCGGAGGTGTACGGCGGGAGGGGGGCCTCTTATCCGGCACCGGCACCTCGTCCATCTCAGCCCCGACCCGCGGCCGGGCCCGGCCTGCCCGGCCCCGTCACCGACGCCGCCAGCGTGGACAGCAGCGGAGAGGCGGGGCCAGGCGGGGCGAGTCGGGGGAGGGGTTTCCCAGAACAGGTGGGCGGGGCCGCCGGGCACCGTGCGTCGCGTCGCCTCCAGCGTCCGAGCCTCCGGAGAGCGCTGGCTGGAGAGCGCTGGAGAGCGCACTGCACAGCACAGGGACTGGAGTCGCCCGGCGGCGGCGGCGGCGGCGGCCCCGTCGTCATTCTCACCTGGGCGCCGTAACGGACTGGGTGCCGCGTTGGCAAAGGTCCAGGCCGCGCACGGAGGGAGAGTGACCAGCACGACCCGCACGCCTCGCGACGCCTCTCGAATCTTGATGACACACACACACACACACGCCTTACGGGAGGAGGCCGCCGTACACATATATACACCTCCAGGCACGCATCGAACCTCGACAAATTTAAGGAACGCCCCTTTTGTGTCCTTAAAAGGTTCATAAACCTTTTGGAATACTTTTGTTGTACAGGCCCGGTCACTGTGCAGCTGCAGCAGCAGCAGCAGGGGGTATCCGGGGACTGGAGTCGGGCTCGTACTCTACCGGGGGACACCACCCACAGCCACGGCAGGCCGGGAGCCTTTGTCAGTCCGTCTCAGCGGGGCCCGATGCTCGATTGTCTGCCGGACGGCGCGGCACACACCGGGCGCGGCCGCAGCCTAGGAACCGGACGGCATGGGATGCTGCTGCTGCTAACGGGACGGCCAGTGAGTACCCACCCCCCTGCGGCAGCAGTGCGTTGCGGTACCCGCAGTACCCGCCGCCTCGACTAACGCCTTCGCCCCGCCCTGCCCGCAGGTATGCGATCTGAATCGCACACGTCTGATCGGTGACCGGCCCCGCCTCCCCGCGCCCCCGTCAGCTCCTAGACAGAAGTGGGCTGGGCGCGTAATAATAATCTAACCTCTGAAATGGCACGCTTGAAGCGGAGTGCCGCTCTGGCTGGGGGAGACTCCCACACGGCCAGCCCGGCGCGGCTGAGGGGGGCCAGGGAGGCAGTCAGGCAACAGCGCCTTTTTTGCGGACGGACGGCGACGCGCCAAACAGTTCTCGTGACACGCCCCTTCCCCCCCCCCCCCCCCACACACACACACTCTCGAAGGGGCAGCGCAGGTTGCCTGTTGCAATCCCGGCTGCACTGCAGAAGGCTTTTGAGTGCCGTCCCGCCTTGCTTTCTGGTAACTGCCGGTCCAGCCTCCTTGTCCTGTCCCCCCCTGGGATACGTACACACGCAGGATACGTTACCGCGGAGCGGGAGGGGACGGGGAGTGAATAGGGGGAAGATCGGGGGGATAAAAAGCAGCCGGGGCTGGCGGCGAGGGGAGTGGAAGAAGAATAAGAGGAAGACGAGGGGGGGTGGGGAGTTCGGTGTTGCCGCGTCGTGGGAAAAATCATACGGCTGTGATACAGCAGGAAACGGTGTGAAATCGGGCAGGCACTAACTGCAGAACCGCCCCGCCGTCCCCCGCAGGTTAGGTTAGGAGGGGAGGGGGGCGGCCGCGGGGGCACCGCGACGCCCGGCCGCGGGTTTAGTTACCGGCGGGGAGTGCGTCGTCGGGGACGTGCAGTAGATCACCTCCCGTATGGGTGGCCCGCCCCGCCCCGTAAGCGCTCGGCCCGCGGGCATCGCTTCGCCCCACCACGGTGGTGACCAACACGGCGTGGTCCAGACGCTGCACACGTCGCCTGCAGCAGCCGCATTCACTCACTCCGACCCCAGAGCGGCGGCGGCGGCGGAAACCCAGAACCCAGGGGAGAGGGGGCGCCGGAAAAGGGCAGTCAAGCCGTAGAGATGCGGCGGTCCCGATACAGTGCAGTGCACCGGCTCCGGGCCGCTGCGGGGTCGGCGGCGGGGGGCCCCGATGGGATCTACACGCTGCCACGCTGTGGCCGCGGGGTGCGGCGCCGCGCCGATGTCCTTCGGTGACAGTATCATCGGGCTCGGCTCTCCCACACCCTGGCCAGGCACTCAAGTGTAATGGCTTGATCAAGGCGCTAACGCTAACGGGAAGGCCGTGCCTCTTTTTATTCTTATTTCTGTGGAAAACCAACCTCCCACCACCACCACCCTCTCTCTCTCTCTCTCTCTCTCTCTCTCTCTCTCTCTCTCTCTCTCTCTCTCGTTTGCTCTCACACCCTCAGATTGTTTTTTTTACGTTATTATTGTACTGGGAGAAAAGGAGAGAGAGGGAAAGAGAGAGAAGGACTTGTCGGGTTTTGTTTGGCGCTAACAAGGAGGACAAAGATGGTCCGCGTCTCGGTCCGTGATCAGGCGGGTCTGGCAGGGCTGGCAGGACCTGGCAGGACCTGGCGGAGCGTCGCTCTCTCTCTCTCTCTCTCTCTCTCTCTCTCTCTGTCCGGCGATAACGGCTCAGTTTATGAATGCAGTGCAGCCGGGCGGCGACTTCCCTTTATGAATGCGCCTCACAGAAGGTGACAGCCCTGCGGTCAGCGCGGGGCAGCGCACCGACGACTCCTTCGGACCGCGTCCTGAGGGGACCGGCCCGGGACGCTCCGGGACCCTCCGGGTAGCAGGGCAGGGCGTTACGGACCGGCGCGCGCGAGGCCCTCGGCCTCCGGGAAGGCTCCGGGTCGGCTCCGGCCCCCGCTCCCTCCGCCCCTCCGGGCCGCCGCCGCCGCCGCCGCCGAGGCGCATTCCTCTTCGCCTCCCGCCCGCCCCCCGTCCCCCCCCCCTCCGCCCGTACCCGTACCCGTACCCGTGCCGGTGAGGAGTCCGGTGCCTTCCCGTCCCAGTGGGTGAACTCCGGACGGAGGGCTCCGCCCCGCTCCTCCGCACGGAGGACGAAGAGGCGAACGCGAGGCGAACACAGACAACGGGCCGGAGCCCGGGGCCTCGGGGCGGCCGGCTGGAGAAAGGGGGGAGGGGAAGGGGAAGGGGGAGGGCGTGAGGCAGCGGCAGCGGCGGGGGGGAGGCGAGGCTCCCGACGCAAAACGGACGCGGCCACACAAAAAGATTGAAGGGGTGCAGGCCGCCGCGGCCGCCGCCGTCGTGGGCCTACGGGCCGGACACGGCAGCGGCAGCGCGTCCGCAAACACTCCAGGAGCCTCCAGGAGAGCGTCCAGCGGGGCCTGCGGGCCTCCAGCGCGGCGGTGCGCAGTCATCCTCTCCTTCGACTCTCCTCTGAGTCACACGCCTCCCTTCGCTCCGGCGGCATTGTACACACTCTGCAGCACGCGGTCTGATCGACAAATCGGCGCGGGCGTGACTCGGCCCGGCCCGGCACCCAGCAGTGCACCAGTGGACCTGGTAGGACCGGCATATCCGCCCCGTCCTCGGGGGCCCCCAGGGCAGCGGGGGTCGTCGCCAACGCGCGCCGCGTCACGGCCGCCGGGCGTTACGTGGTTTGTGAAGCGTGACTGTGAAGCGGCCACTCCAGCAACACTCCGGGCGGCTGTGAACACGGACCGCCGCCTCATCCCGATCTGACGTGCGGGCCGTCAGCGCCCGCGGACCCATCGTCGGTCATCGGCACGCGCCGGGGCAGACGCGACGCGTGACGCACGCGCGTGACCCGCCGCGCACGCGACCGCGACCGCGCGCAGGGCTGATCCGGAACGAAAACAATCCGGGCCATTGTCCTGTTCCGGACCGGGAATGGAGATGTGGTCGCGGCCCGTTCGCCTGTCGGTTCCGGCTCGGCGTGGTTCATCGCGGGGGGGCAGTTGTCAGGGCCGGTGCTGTGACGGCCGCGAACTCTTACGTTACCTGGGCCGACGACAGCAGGCAGGGCGTGCTGGTGCAGGCGGGGTACTGCAGCCGGTGCGGGATGCGCGGCCAGGCCGCGGCCAGCGCCAGCGTGATGACGGCCAGCAGCAGCAGCAGCATCACCGCGGCCATGGCCCACAGCAGCCCCTGCCGGGAGAGCCCCGTCCGCGAGCGCAGGTGCTCCTCCAGCTCCTGGCGGCGGCGCTGCAGCCGGTCGATGGTGCCGGACTTCTTGAGGGCGGGCTTCTTGCCGGAGGCGAGCGTCGCCGTGCCGTCCTCGGCGGCCAGCAGCTTCTCCTTGTGCGGGTCCGTCGCGTGCTCGGCGCCCGCCTCGGGGTCCTTGTCCTTGTCGGCGGCCGCGTCCCGGTGGTTGTTCATGTGGTGGTTGTTGGCCGTGAGGGGCTGGCGCTCCGCGTTGGCGTTGGCGTCGGCCGCGGCCGGGTCGGCGGCCGTCATGGCCACGGCCGCGGTGTCGCCGTTGGGCTGCTTGTGCTGCTTCTTGTCCTTGGCCATGTCGGCGCTCACTGCATGCTACGCGCTGCCCACGCACTCAGACACTGCACTGCACCGCACTGCACTCGGGGTCGACGCGGCGCGGCCGGGCGCACTCGCTGCACTGACAGGCCGGCCCGGACTCAGGTAGAAGAGGAGCCAAGTGAAGGTGCGATGGCGGCAAGCCGACGCCGTGCCGCACGGCAGGTAAGCTCAGCTACGCCGCGCCACCCCGCGCTGCTCCAGCTCCAGCTCCAGCCCGGCTCCAGCGGAGCCCCGGCTCGGCTCGGCTCCTCTGCCGGCTCTTCTCCAGCGGGTTCGTGGTCAGGAGGCTCCGGGGGCTCTCCCGTCGACGCCGCGTCGCTGGAGAGTGTGCGGGAACGGTGTCCTGGCTGTGCCACTCCAGCGACAGGGGGCGGGTGCAGGACTGTCCACGACTTTGGCACGGAGAGCGCACGCAGCGCACACGCACACGCACGCGCGGTGGCAGGCGGCGGGAGCACGACGGCGTCGGGGCACGCGAGGTGTGCGCGAGCCGCTCGCTACAGGGGGCAGCCGGCAACTGGTGGCGGTGGTGGCGGCGGCGGCGGCGCGCGCTCCGCCGGGCTCCGCTAGCCGAGGTGGACGGAACGGCGTCCGCGCCGAGGCGGCTGAGGATGGCTGGGCCCCGCACTCCAACTCCACTCCGTGGCCGAGCGCCGACCCGACCCCCGAGACCAGACCCAAGCCAAGCCGAGTGGCGGTGGTTGTGGCCCGGGCCCACCGGGGCCCACCGGGGGCCCCGCCGCCCCCGGCCCGGCCTCCATCATTACGAGCGTGGTGGAGCGTGGCGAGCGCGGGGCCCAGGGCCCCCTCGGGGGTCTTCTCTGCGGGCGCGCTGCGTTGCCATTGGCTGGACGGAGCGACGCCGCTCCGCCGCCGCTCGGCTCGCGTGTCGGTGAGGGTGGGGGGTTCGCCCTAGAGAGCCTGTAGAGAGCCCTACGACTGACTCTTTAGTTACATCAAATAAAGGTCTCTCAAAGTTTGAGAATTTGAAATTCATAATTTATTTACTTGCAACTTATTACTTTACAAAAAAGGGGAAAATGCTTAAAATTTATTAAGACATCATGACAGTTAAGAGAACTCGGGAATTAGTCATAGAAAATAAATCTAATAAACGCATGTACCTAGCATCTCATCGAATTCGTCACATTTCTTTTTAAACTGAGATGTAACCTAACCTTACACCGTCTCGTGTAAACACAAATCCACTGGCACGATGTCTATCCCCACCACAGCAGCCATCTGGGGAGCTGGTTGCCGCGGCCGCCGACAGAGCGCGCGCCAGCACAGGCGGCCGGCCCGGCGCGGCGCCGGCGGGAAGACCCCCAGGACCTCAGGACCTCAGGACCCCGGCGGCACGCCGCGGAGGGAATGCCAGCGGCCAGCGGGCAGCGCGGGCGGCGGGGGCGGCGGGGGCGGCAGTGATAGCACACTCACTGCGTTATCAGCCGGACAAGGTAGGTCGGCGGCCGCCGCGCCGCGTGCCACTTCCACTCCCCGGCGCAGCTCGGCTGGAGTCCTCGGGAAAGGGTACATGGCGGGAAGCGAGAGAGCAAGAGAGAAAGAGAGAGAGAGAGAGAGAGAGAGAGAGAGAGAGAGAGAGAGAGAGAGAGAGCGCTCGCAAAAGCCATGGTGGGCAGGAAAGTCAGGGACGGGATGTTATGGGGCTATTTCACATGCGGCGCCGCAGGGCGAGGATCATAGTCGAGCAGCACGGTTATCGCGGAGCTCTCGCTTTGGAATCCTTGTCGCGAACAGGCTAATTGATTACAACTCCCCGCCCGCGCCGTTTGACCCCTGAAGCCGTGCGGGTATCTTGACAGAGACCGTGGAGAAGCCCATCTGCTGACCGGGGCCTTACAGTATTCGTCAAGGGTTCGGGCGCGGCGTTTGTGGGCTGAAGAGGTGCCGTGACTGTGTAGTGTTCGCATGTCATACGTGTATAGCGGGCCTGACAGGCTTTCTTATGCAGGCGCTAACTCAAGTGACTGCACCTCACCCCCCCCCCCCCCCTCTACACCTTCCCCGAATAGCTTAATTTGTTGGAGGGGGAGGGGGGACTGTTCCTGCACGGCACCGGACTCTGCTCCAAATGTCGAGTACAGTAAACGGCGTTTGAAAGTAAATGCGCATCGGGCCGTGGCGACGCGGCGGTGGCAGCGGCGGCGGCGGTGGCAGCGGCGGCCCGGACTTCGACCCCGCATTAATTCCTCGACGACTCACCAGAGATGATCCCCGGGTGGATCCCATAACGCCCATCCCGCCCGATCCCGTCCCGCCCGATCCCATACCCCATCCTTACCACGCCTCCGCCGCGGTTCGTGCCCCAACCACATAGATTTTCTTTCCTTATCCTTATCGGAAGCTGGGGGCCGGGGCCGCAGAGGGGAGAGGTGGGGGCGGGGGAGAGAGACTTGACCGTGGCGACTTTTGCCCCCCGCCGCGATCCTGCAGCTCCACACCCAGGACAGCAGCCGCCGGCGCCCTGCTCCTGGCCGTCCTCCGCGTGCTCGAGGTCCTGGAGACCCTGGTCGTCCTTCCTTATCCCCCCTCCCCACCCCGGACAGCGATACTAGCGCCACCAGCAGCCACCAGAGCGCCGGACTCCACCCGGCAGCAACAGCATGTATAAGTATTTTCAGACGCCAAAGTCATTGACTTGAGCTAATTGCTCCACGATAGCCGCCCAATTAAAACTTTCTCACACACACGCGCACACACACAGCGACACCGTCAGATTAAGTCCCTTATCTTTATTCAATTCGCACCCGCACGCCCTCTGTCAGTGGGCTTGTGCAACAACTCGCCCAACCGCCCCCCTCGTGGCGGACACGCGCACGGGGGTGAAAGTGAAGTGCGAGAGAGTGAGTGTGTGTGAGAGAGAGAGAGAGACGGGGCGCCCCTTAGAGCCACATTGTACGTTTCTTGCAGAGGCGTGCGGGGGCTCGTTGCGGGATCTGACACATCCGTGGCCTCCCCCTCCCACCCCTCCCCTCACCATACGACGCGACGGCGGAGATGAGCAAAACAAGACATCTCGAGGAGCGCGGTCGGGGCCTGTTGCGATGAGGTGTTCGGCTGTGTTCGGCGCTCTGTCTCTCTCTCTCTCTCTCTCTCTCTCTCTCTCTCTCTCTCTCTCTCTCTCTCTCTCTCTCTCTCCCCGGCAGCGGACCCGGCGGCGTCATGCAGGTCGCAGGGGGTCACGGTTCCGCCCCGCCCCGCCCCGCCCCGCCCGCTGGCGGCGGCCGTCGGTGCCGCGCCGCTCGGGCCGCCCCGCCTCGCCTCGCCTCGCCTCGCCTCTGATGTCCACTCAGTCAGTGAGTGCGCGCCTCCTGAACTGGATTCACAGCCCGGGGCCGCCGCGACGCGACGGGCCTGTTCTGACAGAGCGCTGCCGCCGCGCTGCCGTCGCGTGTCGCGCCGTGTCGTGTCGTGTCGTGCCGTGTCGTGCCGTGTCGATCGACCCCCGCGCCACGCCCCCTGCCGCCCAGGCAAGCGCAGCAGGTGAGAGAGACGGCGAGGGCCCAGGACTACCCCAACAACAAGCCAGCGGCCGCGCATCCCTCTGCCTGTGTTCGTGTGTGTTGGTGTGCAAGCGCGCGTGTGTGTGCGTGTGTCACCGCCTCAGCCGGGCGTTTGGCTTAAAAAAAAAAACGAAGGTGCGAGCCGGGCAAAAATATGGACGCAGCGCAAGATCCGCGGAACGGTTCTGAAAGCTCGGAATCGGTGGGGCCGGGCGGTGCGTTCATCTCGTCACCACGCTCAACTGTCGTACTTTATTTTAAGACCGGCGCGCGCTGGTCGTTCCTTTTTCCTCCTTCTTGCGTGAGGCAGGAGTGAGAGGGAAAGAGAATGTAGGAGAGAGGGTGTGTGTGTGTGAGAGAGAGAGAGAGAAGGGGAGAGAGAGAGAGAGGAGAGGGTGATGACACGACGCAGGCCGCGGGCGCGACATTCACGAGCAGAAGACGCTTTGTTTCTTTTTTTTCTCTTCACGGAATGTCAGTTGTTTACAACGGACTCGTTTCTTGTATTGATGTTTTTTTTTCGCATCGCAGCGGTAGCACTGATTTAAATATTTTAAATATTCAGTAGTGTGTATCGTAAGGTTGTATAGCGGCGTGACCGGTATAGTACCGCCTCCAGAAATAGAGGATCGATAAACGACAGCAACGTTTCGGTGATTCGGTCCACGTCGGAGCTCTCTATAAATAGGAAGCGCGTGACGGCGGCGTTTGAAACCTATGCCCCGGTTTGAGTTCCCCGGAGCGGAGCGCTCAGCTCAGGCGACGCCGGGTTGTGCCGGCCGCGGGCGCCTGTCGGTGGCCGGGTAGGCCGGCCCGCACGGCAGGCGAGCGGCGCGCGCGGCGTGCGCCCCGGGCGCCAGTGCAGTGAGGGCGGCGCCACAGAAGAGGTGGGAGAGGCCGGGAGCAGGCGACGGGCAACAGGCCTCACCAGGAAGGAGGCGCTGCCCGGGCCGAGGCCGAGACGCGGGCCGAGGGCGGCGCGCGGAGCGTGGCCCGGATCGACTTTAGATACAACGGGTATGCGGGCTGCACGCGCCGGCCCGGCGGCGGCGGCGGCGGCCCCCGCTGCCCCTGCTTATCAGGGGTGTGCCGTGCC
Source organism: Megalurothrips usitatus (assembly GCA_026979955.1). Classification (NCBI taxonomy): domain Eukaryota; kingdom Metazoa; phylum Arthropoda; class Insecta; order Thysanoptera; family Thripidae; genus Megalurothrips; species Megalurothrips usitatus. The sequence continues at coordinate 8,280,741 of CM049597.1, read as the reverse complement.
GCTGCAGCCCCGCCGCTGCCCCGCCGCTGCCCCGCCGCCGTTGTTTTGTCGCTCGGACCGCCCGACGGTTGCAATAAATACACTGGGACCGCGTCGACCCGGCCGACCCGTCAGGAGCCGGGGGGGCACCCGAGGGGCGGACGGCAAGGCAGGCGTGGCGGAGGCTCCACCCCGCCATAGCGCTGTAGCTCTCCCAAGTAAACAAATGCGCTGCGTTCTGACCCCTGGTAGGTTGTCGCATTCATCTGTCTCTGTCTGTCTCTCTCTCTCTCTCTCTCTCTCTCTCTCTCTCTCTCTCTCTCTCTCTCTCTCTCTCTCCCTGTCAGTGCATCGGGAAGCGGGCGTGGGAAAGAGATAGCGATACAGGCAATTGGGCGTCTGCAGCCGGGCCGCGAGCCGCGCGGCGGACTTGCGTCACTGCGAGGCTGGCCGGCCTACGGCCTAATCTCGCAGTCATCTCCCCAAAAGGCGGCCGTCCCTCCGATCGACGCCGCACCGCCGCACCGCGTCTCCACTGCACTGGGATTCGAGTATTCTAACGCGGATGGCGGTGGCTTCCGGCAAGCCGCCGAGCAGCCTCCCAGCAGGACGGCGGTGGGGGGGGGGGGGGGGGCAGGGTCTGGGGCTATCGGGGGCACAACGCCTAACTCGGCCGTCCTTGGCGCCGCCAAAGTGTTGGAAGGACGCGAGGTCCGGCCAGGTCTTGATGGGCCGGCGCCGGGCGGTGCGACACGCGGCGGGGAGGCGGCGGCGACGGCGGCCGGCGGCGTCCTGCTCACGGCCTGATACCCTTCCAGGACCACCCTCGCGGACCGGGCGACCATGTAAGCGTGGCTGACGTCGACGACACCAGTTTCACGCATCGACTCAGTGTCCCGAGCGCCGCCCAGAGGAATGGTCGCAATGGCGGGTGACTCGTACCTCCTCAAAGTGCCGACGCCGCCGTGCCAGGCCAGCCATGCCTGCAGGAAGGGCCAAGCCAGGTGAGGAGCCGAATCGCACGCGCTTCCATGTGGCTCACCCCGGATCACCTTCATGTCGCCCCGGACTACCTGCACGCAGGCCCACGTCATGCGGCGTGGTGGTGTTTATGGTGATGCTGTTCGCCGCCGTCCTGGCCCTCGGCGTCGTCGTCTACCACCTCCGGCTGCAGCTGTGCTCGCTCCGCGACGAGGTGAGCGCCGCGGTCAACCAGCGCGACAGCGACGTCGACCGGCGCATCGAGTTCCTCTACGCCCAGATGACCGAGATGGACACGAAGCTGAGCAGGCTCAACACCTTCCAGCAGATCAAGACCTTCGAGGCCGAGGTATGGCAGCCACGGCCGACCCTCAGGGACGGCCCAGGTGTCCGCGAAGCGGGAAAGAAAAACTCGTTCTTTGTGTCAGGAATCGATCGCAGGCACCGACTTGGGCACCGAGGACCTGGACGATGTCGATGTCGAGGACAAGGAGAAGGACGACCTGCTGCCCGTCTACGACGAACCGGAGTTAGACTTCGGCGTCGAGAACCGGGTCAACGACGAGGGGAAGGATAGGCCGTCCAACGTGCCCAGGCTGGAGCCCGCCGGCGGCCTGCAGGACCTGCCCACCCGCTTCTTCACAGGGGACGAGGACGACATCAACTTGGACGTGGAGCGCGCCACTCCCCCCGGGGACGGCCAGCCCGCCGAGCACCAGCGGGACCGCCGCGAGGTGGCCTCGGCCTCGGCCTCGGGCGACAACCTCCGTGCCCAGCCGCAGCTCAAGCTGTACCACATGCTGCAGAACCCCGGCCTGTCCGCGGCGGCGCCCGCCGAGTCCTGGTCGGTACAGTAGACAGGCCCTGCCTGCCGTCTCGGAACACTGCCAACCTCCGTCCCTCTTGCTCTCGCACTACCTGACGGCTTCTCTCTCTCGCACTGCAGGAGCTACCACGGTTCCCGCCGGCCGGACCACTACCCCCAGCCCATGTACGCCGAGCACGCCCCCACGGACTTCGTGACGCCACCCCGGCGCCACACCGCCGTGGCCACCCCAGCCACGCCCATCGCCAGTAGGAGGTGAGTCTCGAGCGCCGCCGTCGCCTAACCTCTCCTCCCCGCCGCCGCCGTGGCCGTGACCGCCAACCCTCCGCCTCTGGCCCGCAGGTCCCGGGTGATGGACGCCGGCAACCCCCACGAGGCCGCCCCCAGGCAGCGCCACCGCAACAGGGCCGGGCGGCGGCAGCACCTGCAGCAGCAGCCGCAGCAGCATCACGGAGACGCGCAGCTGCGGCTCCAGGACGTCTCGCAGGACGCGGGCCGCAGTGTGGAGGTTCGCCGCTATGACGGGCATCAGCGGGACGCGCTCCGGAGAGGACCCGGCTCCAGCCACGGCGGCCCTTACTGGCGCGGAGCGCGGGTGACTGACTCTTTCCACCGACAGGGCGCTCTGTCGCAGCTGTAGCGGCGAGCGACTGGCACTCCCCGTCCCAACAAAAAAAAATAAAATGTGTTAACCCGCCGGCGACAGAATCATTTCTGTAAAGCTTTTGTTATTTCTCGGACAGGACCCAAAAGTGTGAGGGCCCAAAATTGTACTAACGGAAGCGTGAGATTCTGGTTGGCTAGATAGCATCGCCGACCTACAGTGTGTTTCCCGGTGAGATTTTTCTGTTGGAGAGAGCCCCGAAATGCCCGAAGGCACGATAATTTGGCAATTCCTGAAAGTCTGTAAACTTATGTAATTTTAATATACTTTTCGTAGAGTAGGATTTTGATTTAGTTTTAGTTTTCCGAAAAATGGAACCTAGTTACCGAGGAGTCAATATGAAACCGAGGCTGGACATGAGTAATTCAGCACGTGAGACTGAGAAACGCAGATGTTGCCCCCTTTCGATAACCTTGTTATTTTTGTTAATTGTTGGGGATATTGCCTGCTTTATTGTGAAAGTGCGTATTTATTTTTTGTAATGTTTGGTAGAATTATTTGTTGGTGTTTTGAGCTTTTTTTTCTAAGCAAGTTGTTTCTTTTTTTTCTGTTGTTTAAACAAATAAAGATAAATAAAAAGATTGCAAAACTCAATGCGTGCTCCGTTTCTCGTGTCAAACCTCCTCTCCTCTGACATCCGATCATGCGCCCATATTGCTGTACACACGAGAGAAAGGAGAACTACACCACAGGGGGAGTATAGACGGGTGTAGCACACGTGGGGACCTCGCTCGCCCCAGAGCGGCAGCGGCAGCGGCACCACGGATCCCTCCGTGAGCGGCACACTGACAGGCTGGGGCTGCCGGGCTGTTGCAGAGCATCGACTCCACCGTGGAGGTGGCGCAGACGTGGCGCCCGTACGCGCCGGTGGTGGTGGGGCCGGCCATCGCGGCGCACTTCGTGGCCAACACCTCCCGGCCCGAGCACCGCCGGCACCCGCACCGCTACCACCACGACGGTAAGGGCGGGGACCCGGGGGGACCGGCCGGCCCGCGCCACACGGCTGTGCGGCGGCCGTGCCTACCCCGGACTTGGCAGGCGCTCTGGCTCTCGCTCCCACTCCACGGCTGACGGCTGACGGCTGACGCCTCTCGCTCGCACTCGCAGGGTTCGGCCGCCACCAGCACGAGGAAGGGCTCTACGCGGACTGGACGGCCAGCGCCTGGCTGCAGGACCTGGGTCTGGACGAGCACTTCGACGTGTCCGACAGTCAGATCGCCATCAAGACGCCGGGGCTGTACCTGGTGTACGCGCAGGTGCGCTCCGCCACGCCCGGCTCCACCCCCTCTCGCCAAAATGTGTGCCATCCTCTTTCCTATTTTTTCTTTAAATATACTTTTTCCGCCGCCGGTCGCAGGTGAACTACGCCAACGAGAAGGAGGAGAACGGCTTCTGGGTGGTACGGAACGGCGGCGTCAACGAGCTGCTCTGCTACGTGAGCGTCTCGTCGGCGGACGGCGCCACGCGCGCCAACACCTGCTTCACGGCGGGCGTGCTGAGCCTGGCCAAGGGGGACCGGCTGGCCGTCAGGGACCTGGCAGGGGGCCGCTACCGCGTGCTGGACCACTCCGGCCGCTCGTTCGTCGGCCTCGTCAACCTCAGCACCTGCAAGCCCAAGTCGGAGTGAGCGGCCGGCCCCGGCCGCCCGGCGTCGACCCCTCACCGACCCCTCCGACATCATATATTCAACAACAAAGATCTAATTGTCTGAGTCTCTCTATTCAAAGGGAGAAGTTAGCAGAGCATGCCGCTCGACTTTTGAATATAATGCCTCGCTATACGATTTGTGAGACTGAGTGTAGAGAGCCGTGCGCGCGCCTCTCCACTTTTCCTTGTTTAAGTCCCAGGACGTAACGACTAGTAAAGCCCCCCAGTATAGTGATATGTTACGCAGGTAGAGAAAATAATGGGAGCAATAAAAAAGACTCATGTTTGAACAGTGCAAGGAATTTGTACTTTTTTTAATAAAAAAAAATTCTTAACAATCATGACTGTACAAAAGAAAAATAAGTTGACATTAAACTTCTATTTACATTTTGTTTATGCATATGTAGTTTCGCCCAATATCTTGACAAGTTGCAATAATTGGTAACAGTAAAAACACGTACACGCCATCATAAGAATTTAACACAGGTTAAAAACCACCGAAAATGTGAAAAACAGTCATTAAATACAAGTACAGTTATCAGTAAATTGTAAACTATTTAAAACACATAAACGAATGTGACACATTTTCTTCAGCAACATGGATCATCTTTTGCCCAATACTTAACTTGTGATGAAATCGATATCAGACAAATATATGTAAATGGCACACTTGGGCATAGTTATGAACACACACAAATAAGTACAATAATTTAACTGATAACTGCACTTCAATAAAGGTGAAATGCGAAGGGTGTCTTGAAAATTACATTAAAATGCCGATAATCACCAGAAGTTACAGCACATTCCAAAAATGCATTTAAAAAAATCAATTCTTTCTTGGTAATACCAACCAAGTCAGAAAGACAATAATAAGTTGACAGTTACTACAGTTTGTCATACAATAGCATAATTGTTAATAAAAGCTACAGGAGCGCAGGTGACTGATGAACAAACATTGAAGGGCAGGCCATGAAGCTCATAGCCTATTGTACATATACAAAAATAAATACTACACAAAGGACTTATAACAAACATAATGTTACAAATACGTGAGTACTTTTAAGCTACATTGCTTTAGGACGGCTTGGTTGCTTCCAGAAACAATAAAGTTTGTCACTTCTTTGCCATGCACTTTACACTGTTAGTGACGTCAGAAGAAAAAGGAAGGTGAAAGTTGATGTTCTAAAACTCTACACAGCCGGTCGGAAAAAAAGGTGGTGGTGGTGGTGGTGGTCAATGATCATGCTGGAGTACTATGATACATAATTCACTGAACTTCTGAATCAAAAATATTAGTGCTGAATAAATTAAGAAATTGGAGATGATTGTTTAACTTAAAGTGTTATCACATGGTGGAGTTCTAAAGATATGGTGCCTATTTATAGGCATAACAAACGTTGTCAGATGGAAAAATGCAGTTTGGTTACTTTGAAATTTCTCTTGCAGGCAGTAAATAATATTAGTTGGAAGAAACAAATTATCCCAACAGCCTTGCTTTGAAAATTTAAGCGGAATGTCATAGAAAAAGCAAATATGGCAGATAGCAACTTTCTAGAATGGAAGAAAAGACATGCCTGCAAGTAAACCCATACCCATACACTACAGGAAGAACAATGCTATTATACTGTATGGCCCCTACTCTCATCTTATGGAGGATTCTTACATGAGGAAGGAGTCCTGATGGCATCTGTCGATTCTTCTCGAAAGTTTGGAAAGAATCAGGGCTGACAAACAGTCACTGTCATCCAAATTTATTCTTTCGCATCTCATCCCCTCTACTACTGAACTGCCTAGTTTCCTCTTCCCTCCTCTCCTCCCTTACCCCACCCCCAAATAAACATTTCCCTGTCTTTTCTGTACCATCTTCCAAATAAGTTCTAAGGTCTGCTTTGCCTTGTGCGCTTTGTGCACTCTGTTTGTCATTGGTCCTTGGCAAACAAATATAATAATAGTGAGTAACAATTAATCTCCGGCTTTACTTACAATTAGCCATGATAAAAATCAAATGAAATAGATTTTAATCATACTCTGATAGTTTGAAGACAACCACTATTCACGTAAAGGTACAAATATAATATTTTTCGAACTAAATTTGTAGTTACCCTGCAATTTTGGTCAAAATCATTTTTCCCAATCAAAGTTCAAATAACCCCGCAGAACTTACACAGCCATTAAATGCCAACATGCAATGAAGAAGACACTGAAAGCTTTAAAATCATAAGCAGTAACAATATACAAATACAAACACAACAATGTTATAAAAACAAAGAAATCAAAAAGTTAAGTCTACATGGTGAACATACACAGTTTTAGAAACGTCTAAGATGGCGAATGCCAATACTAACCAAGAGAATTTTCATTCAAATAAAACTGGGTCAAAAGAAAAGCCAATAAATGCTTCATTCACAAGTAAGATCCATTGAGAATGTGCCTCACATTGACATAAGTTTCGCAAAAATTCCGCAAAAAAAAATTCATTTGACATCATTGGCAAATTGCAAAACACAATTTAAAAAATAGAGTGAACAGAGAGTTTTAAAAATAATATAAGACTTTAGCACATAATTAAATATCACCAAAGAACCTCTCTGAAACGCTCAACTGACATACGGTTACAAGAGAATCACAGTTAAGTATCAGTTTACAAATATGAAAAAATATATAGCCTGTGAATGCAACACAGAAGCATGTTACAACACGTGCCAGACACAATAAGTTACCTCCTGTGCTTGAGGTTTAAACTCACTGGCAATGAAAAGTCAATCAAGTCCCTCTTTCCATAAGAGGGAAGGACCTTGCATTCATGTGTACAAGAACCTGGTAAACTTCATCCACTACTTTTGTACTGTAAAATACTTGGTGCATTGTACTGTGTGGTGCACTTTGATGTGTTCTATTTTTTTCTTTCTTGTGAGCTACAAGATGTTGCTAGCCAGGCTCTTCATACCAAACTCATTTGAAAATGGGGAAACAACATGACTAGTTACAAACTATATTCACTTCCACAGTAAAAGGTAAAAAGTGTTAAAAAATACCACAATTTTAAACAAACTCACTGTCAAAAATGGGGATTTGAATATAATTAACGAGATAGAATTTCTTATGCATATATCTGCATACACAAATTGGGGACAATGCCTCATGAGGGCAAATTAAATCTTTCCATATAAAACATGTAAAACTATTGAGATGATGAATTACCAACTTCACGAGTCAGTTGACTGATTTCACATTCAATATCATCTGCCATAAAAGATGACGGAGCCTCTTCTAAGAGGCTGTCCATATCTTGCTGAGCTGTTTCAGTGTTGGTCATGTGGTTCAGCTCATTTAAAATTGGATCTGCTGCACTAACAGTAGTTGTCTGAGTTCCATTTAGAGATAGCTGTTCCTCGGGACAAGAACTGCATTCAGATCCAACTGTGTGTAGGCGGAAAGAGCTGAACAATGGGTCACCTCTCAGAGTTGTCTCTGGATCAGGTTTGTATTGCTCCGGGGTTTGGGGAAACTCTTGTGTTGCCTGTTGCACATCATTCTTCCCTTCTTCAAACATAATGAACATCTCATTAAGGATGTCAGGATTTAGGCTTTCGGTAGGCATGCCACCTTGAGATGTACTGCAATCACCCAAATCACCTCTCATCAGTTCTAATCCTTGCAGACCAGCTGCAGATGGATGCATTCCATCTGCCTCCACCCCAAAGTCAGCTATTTCGCTAGGAACTGGTGTTGGAGCAACTGAACTTCCAGGAGTATACATGTGGAAATTGAAGAAACCTTGCTGAGTGACAGGATTACCATAATGCGGAGATGGTAAGGCTGTAGCTGGCATAGGGGACACAGCAACTGAGTTAGCCATCCGACGTAAAGGCACAGATTGCGAGCGGAACGTGGACATGCAGCCCATAGAGGACATCTGAGGCATCACCACATCTTCCTCTGGAAATAGTTCACTGACTTCCTGTGAATACCTGTCAGGAACATTTTGAACTTGCTGGCTACTCTGGTATGACAAAAACTCATTCTGATTCTTAAAATCAGGAGAAGGCAATAACAGGTTTGAACTCTCCATATCAAATGAATGAGCCCTTGTTTCCTTCCGGAAGTTGAAAGAATTTTTCTTGATTGATTTGGAATTGTGCACAACTGGAGATTGTGGTGCAGACATTGACACTTGATACTGGGACCTTGGCAGCTGAAGTGGAGGAAGAGCTGTCGTAAGCTGAGGAGCCGGATTCCAGGCAGGAGAATATGCTTGAGAATCACTGATGTTGTTTAAGTCTTGCAGTGAATGGATGTCTGGCTTTATGTCCACACTCATCTGATTGACTTCCATAGGCTTTGCTGATGCCACAAAGGGGCGATGATTAACAGTTTGAAATGGAGATACAGGGCAAGCCTCACTGTTCACAGACATTGACCTCATCATGGTGCGTGGCATATTTCCCTTATGCGAGGACTTTCCCGGGTATAAAGTTGAAGATGCAGCATGCATGAACGTTGTTGTAGACTGTGTGCTCATCCGCCGTGGGATTGGAGTGTTGCGTGGAGAAACGAAAGGGCTGGCATTAGCACTACTGCATTTTGTTGGTGAACATGGCCTTGGAGATATTGGCGTAAAGCTGAATCTTTGTTTCGTGTTGGGACTTGGTGGTACACTACTTGCTGCAGAATCAATTTCACCTGGAACTTCAAAGCTGACACGACGCGGACTATTTTGTTGACAATTCAGCAATGATGGAAGTATATGGCCTTGCTTCTGCTGATTTCGTTGTGACAAGAGAGACAAACTTGCAGCAGCCGATAAACCATTTTGATATTGTGGTACTTTGCCAGACATATCTTGATTCATGTTTCTCTCCAAGAGCAGGCGGAGCTGAGATATTTTGTCATAGCTGTTGGCTGCCAAATCAGCTTGCATGGACTGACTCTGACTCTGCAGGTTTTGTTGAGGAAAATATTGCATTAACTCTTCCTCTGGTTCTTGCGAGTTGCTTCCACCATGCAAATAATCATCAAGAGCATCTTTTTCCAAACACCCAATAATTGCATCATTTCCACCTTTCCGTGGGGGCACAACACCTTTCAAAATTCCATTCTGATCAGAATTGCTTGTTTGTTGCTTAGATGGATCTGCATCGTTGGCTAAAATAAGACTGTCATCCATATTGGGTTTGGGCTTGATTGGTTTGTATTTTTGCTTCTGTGGGCCAACTGGGGATTGGAGCTGTGGGTGGTGCTGATGGCTCGTGACACAAGGTGAAGTAAACTGCATATTCACATAATTCGGAACAGCTTGCTTACTGTTTGGTTTAGGCAGCCGAGGAATAGGAAGTTTCCCATCCGGTCCCACATCCAATCGCTGAGAAGGTATAAAATTATCTCCACCCAAATTAGTGACAGGATCTGATGGGTCAGGCACCAATTTCTCAGAAAACATGGAACTCATGGGTGCAGTATGTGTTTCAAGGACACTTCCATTACTCAGTAAGGTATTATTATTCTGGACATCTGCTTGTCCATTCTTAGTGCTCACATACGGTACACCTGGGAAAGCCTGATTGCTCACAGGATTATCACAATTTGGGTTACTCATTGGTGTGATGGCTTTGCTAGCTGCAGATCGGCGGCCACCAAGTATATTTGCTTCCTGTGGAGAGGACGAGGATCGATGCTTGGTACGCTTTCCTCGCAATTTATTGTCACAGCTTTTAAGCTGCAAGCGCTCAACATCCTCTTGGCTTTTCCTTTTGTGATCTCGTTCAATGGAGGAGCGTGGAGTCTCACTGGCTGGGCGTGAAGGGCCTGCACTGCAGCTGGACGGTGGTCTTCCTTCACTTCCAAGGGCTGGAAAAAGAAAGTTATATAGAAAAATGTATAGAATTAATAGGTGAAGTAAAACAGCATGTACAAAGAGGATTTTCTCTTACAGGCAGCTGAAGATGTGGGTCTACTAGGGCCAGCAGAACGAGGTGTTGGAGGGTTCAGAGCAGAAAGCACAGTAAGTGCTGCTGTAGATTGGACGTTGACAGACATGCTTTGAATGAGATGACAGGCCAAGTCTTGTAAGCTTGCAAATCGCAAACCTAATGATTTCCCCGCCCATTCTCGAACCAAAACTGAAACAGCTACCAGCAAGGTTCGCTCTGGGGAACCCGCTTTACCTCCGTTGTTTTCCTCCAGAGAAACCTAGGGGAGAAAAATCAAGGGGATGAGACATATAATTATGGATAAGAATACACAGACAATTGCAATGCTTAAGATATATGTAAAAAAAAAATACATCCACATACGGAAGTACCTTTTCACTTGGACCAATATCAGGTAAAGCAGGGGGAGCAAGACGCATTCTTTTCCGAAGACCAGCATAACAATACCGTGAGTGCCCCCGAGTTCCCAGCCTTCGAGGTCTCACATTAGGGTACACTTGTTTCATCACTTTCCCAAAATCAGCTGTGGAGAGGGGCTTCACAGAGTTCCCTTGACAAAAATCTCTGAAATGGGCCATAATTTGATTTTAGATTACATTTACCCTTTTCCCACAAAGTAATATCAGAAAGCAAAATTTTATTACAGGTATTGCTCATAAACATCTTGCTTGGGAAGAGACACCTCTGGGTCCTCTTGAAGATGAGTTTTGATCCACGTGATTGTATGATGAATTTCCAATCTGCTGCCAAGAGGGTTCAGATTTCTGCAAGGGTAGGAGCAAAATACATTTCTCTATCAAAATCATGAAAGAGAACAGCAAATCAGTATGAAGATAAACTTACTGTCTTAATGGATCTACTGAGCTCCTTCCATTAGGTAATTTCAAATACAGTAAGAGTTTTTCAATAGGTGATAACTGTCGAATTTGAGCAAGCAAACATTCCACAGTATGTTTGGATTCAATGCTGTTTAACAGAAGAAGAAAAAAAGAATGATTTTTATAGTAACATAAGCTTTGTGTCTCCATCTATCAACCTGCAATAGTCATGATATTAAATATTTTCAGAGGTAAACCCAACTGACAGACTAAATAGATATTATTAGAGATAAGACACAAAATCAATGCTAGAGTTACATTTCAAGACACTGACACTGATATATTATAAACTGGCAAAGAAAAAAAAAGGAGTCATGTGAAGTTAGAGACATGGACTGGTCAGAACTAATCTTTTGTTCTTATTTTAGAAACAAATATAGGCTCATTAAAAATTAACAAATCTTTTATACTCTACTTCCCACATTTAAAATAAAATATTAGGAATTAAAAATCCTATCTGCAAGGTTGCAGTCATCTAGCATTGCAATACGACAAGCGCAAAAGACGAGTGGATGCAGTCATTCCATATGCATATGGAAATGTGAATGCTGAATGTGATCAGTGTACAGAATGGCCTTGACAAGATTGATCTCGTTAACGTTGATAAAAAAGAATGATCGGGTGAAATATATCGAAAAAGAATGGAAGTGCATGACAAGGGAGCTAAATGCAACATAAACTTAACATATCGTTAATACCTGACGGCTTTTTCCACAGTATCTTGAATCATGGTGGTTCTGTCACTTTCGTTGAGGTCCCGGAGATTGAGAAGTCGCCGATCGCTGTTGATGGCAGGATTATCCATTTCGCACTTAATGTTTGAAGTTTCATTAAAATCGGAGGGCGGCAAACTGTTGCTTGAGGTGGAAACTTTTTTGTTCATAGTTTCCATTGTGCTTCGAGAAGACAGTTCCCAAAATCCTAATCTCCCGAAGAACCACAGAACCCGAACCCCACCATTTTCTCATACCAATCAGCTGGGCAAGTGGGCGATGCTTATGCTTGCAACGTAATAGTCGAAACTAACAAAATAACTTTCATGGCGGGATTACAGTGTGACGTTCTAACACTGTAGTGAATCCATCAACATTAGGAAGAAATCTCAAGTTTGAACGAAATAGTTCACATTTAGTCCTTTTAAATGATTCGATCGGCTCCTTTGACATACGTATGTGCACATCGCACCGTTGGCAGTGAAATTCAAGTGGTGTGAGTAAATCTGGCAACAGAGCAGTAGGGTGTGTTCGGATCCATTTCCTTGCATTTTCCACCAGAATGGCTGCTGATGACCGTTTATTGAAAGCACTCTGAGCTTAACCGAAAATTTCAAGTTTGATGTGGAAGGAGAGGTAGCTTCGGAAAGTCGCCTGTACCATTTTATTTTTTAAAAAATAAATAGGAACCTCCCACGTCACGTGTCGTCTGCTGTCTTTTTCTGCAAATAATGCCATTTGTGCTGCGATGCTTATTCGCCCACCATAGATTCATGCTTTGATGCGCCACGCGTTTAAAGGGGGTTAGTTGCCGTTTAGAAGTTGTCCGAGGTTTTGGTAGTTTTCTGTAATGGGTCGACCTGGAGCAGCCCAAAGGGGCAAAAAGGCTGAAAAGGCTAAAGTTAAATTGAAGGGTCATGCCACGAAATTTCTGCCTAAGGGTAAGAATATTACTAACACTACTTTCAAAGTTCGGAAGATTGTGCTCCAAGATCAGCTCAAAACACCGGACGGTACTCAACCGTTAACAAAGAGGAAATTGAACATTAAGGTATTTCACATTTTGATAATCCCACTTGGCGTTACATGTTATGAATTCTATATTTTAATTGGTCTGTGTTCTTATATTTCATAGGAAGTCTTTTCAAAGTTTGACCACTACAGTTCATCGCAAAGACAAGAAGGACTTCACGGCCTGAGTCAACTTTTGTCTCAGATGGACATGGGCCATTTAACGTCGCACTTATCTGGCATTCTGGATGGGCTAGCGAAGCTTTCTCTGGACAGTGAATCGTCTGTGCGAAGGCAGAGTGCACAAATCCTGGCAGCTGTTTTCCCTCTGGTTTGTGTAATCTTAGAAAAAAATGTTTCTCATTGAGATGTTTAACATTTACTATTTAACTTTCTTGTTACTCTTCCCAATATTCAGGTCAAAGAGACCCAGCTTTTGCCATTTAGCTCTGTTCTTGGGTCATATCTAAGTTGCGCAATGACTCATATTAAAATTGGAGTCCAAGAGGATTCTTTGCTACTATTTGATGCTTTGCTGGAAAATGCTCCAGGCATAGCTGCTGCTTCTGCGAATCAGTTACTCCCATGTGTTTTAGATATGATATCTCAATCAAGGCAAGACTTGCAAATTGCATTTGTGCTGTGCTTTTTCCATTTCATTCAAGAACCTAAAATTACTTCAAAAATATATTTTGCAGAAGTGACCACAATTCAAGTCGTGAGCTCTCTGTGCAGCTCTCAAGCAATCTTATATCCTCAACCTGGAGAGCTAAGGTGTTTGGCCGCCTTCAGGCTCTCTTGGTTGTGTCTCTAAAATATCGCAAAGAAAAAGGTATGCTGCATGGTGCATGATGGTCATATTTGAAATTTTTTAAACCCTTGCTCACATTCAGTTTTTCGTTGCAGGAGAACTGGGAAGAAAAATTTCAAATCAGGAACCTTTCTCCACAACAGTAAATCCTACCTCACCTTCAAATTTTCCTTTGTACAACAGTATTTATGCAACGCCAGTTTGCCTTCCGGGAATATTCCTTAAGTAAGTGACTTGCCTGTATCTCGTCTTCTCTGCAATGGTTTAACCTTATATTAATTCATAATTGCTTCATGACAGATCTATGAAAGGTTCCAAACAACTCTTGCATGATGATGTCCAGTTGCGTGCTTTTGTAGACTCAATAATGCCTCTAATGCTAGATTCTTGGATGGAAGTTAATCCTCAGTCTTCTCAAAAATCAAAAAATCGAAATGAAGGTATGGAAAAACCTTGTTTACTCTATGGTAAATAATCCCTTGTCTTGAACTTACGGTGTTAAATATATCTTGCTTACAGATCCTGGGCTGCCTCTGCAATCAGCTTTGATTTTACATTGTGTTTTGGAAATAATTGACTTGCTATGGCAACATCTTGTCTCCTGGGATGAAGAAAATGCGAGACAGGATCTTGTAAGTATTGGTTATAATTGCAAAGCAGACGACACACATGTAGCTCTTATTTAATGTTTTCTTGTTTTTTTTTTTTTTTTTAAACTTTCCAGACCACATGGTTTAAGACAACATACTTCAAAGAATTTAATAAATTTTTGGGAAAGGGATTTCCCTACTCTGCCCGGTCAACCATCTTACTTGACGATGACGATGATGACGATGACAATTCCAAAGAAGTAAGCCAAGGTCGGGGAAGAAGGAGATCGAAAACAAATAAGAAAATCACTGAGGAATTAGCAGTATTGAAGTTGGCTCTGCCTTATTTATTGAAAGATAAAGATGAGCATTCATCTGCAGAAGCAATACCAAAATGTGTTCTGCAAAATTTAACACTGTGCCACCTATTGACCAATTTGTGTCAAATACCAACTGTTGAAGTTAGGGAAAAGATATTCGACACTCTAATTTGTATGTATCTTGACTCTGCAGTTAGAATGATGCCTTCGTTGTTAATTGTTTCTGTATATGAGATTTTGTTCGCCAACAGCCTATTTAAATCAATGGAGCAGTTATCTGTTGCCCTGGTCTGATCATTTACTGAGGGCCCTACGAAGTGTGTTTGAAAAAAGCTCTAAGTGGGGATGCAACTTAGACCCCTTGTTGGCTGCTGTTGTCTCACGGTATCATAAGTCATCAGCAAAACGGTCAGCTTCCCACCAAGCATTGGCATCTCAACTGTGTGACTTACTTGGTGAAGTATCAGTGCTCACAAAATTCCAACATGTGGAAAGGTGCTATTATTGTTACATTATTTCTACTTGGCATATCAAATTGTCTTTAATTTTGTACCTAACAATAACATTTACTTCAACTGGACTTGGGTTTTAACATTTGAAAAACTTTGTCCCCACAGCTGTGAAAGTTTCCACGACTGGATTGTTCAATTGCCTGCTTCGTTAGGAACTGGACAAGTAACTTTAAACAAATTATGCATCTTCAATAAGTTAGCCAGTATGAACAATGTTCCATTTCTTGAAGGTCTTCACTCGGCTTTTGATTCTCTCCTTGGTATGTTGTACAAGAACCTAACTGTTTTATTGCCAAACCACTTTTTCCCTATAGTTGACCGTTTTGCTTCCCAGGTGCTGTATCTAATTTTGAACTTCTTGATGGTGAGAACCATGCAGAAAAGGAGGCTGCCTTAGCTAGCTTATTCTATTGGATCAACAAATGGAATGGCAATCAAATTAATGCCCTAAGAAATGTACTTTCGGGTGACAAATGTAGTAGTTCTTTGTCCAAGAAAATTTCCAGCATTTTACTCATACGGTATGTTTCACTTACTGTTTGTTATGGGTTATTGTGGGTTTATTTGAGTTAAGGATTTTAAAAGTATTAAATTGCATTTTTATTTTTCAGAAAGGATAAGCTAGAGAAGTTAGAAAACACTTCCTGGTTGGAGAAATTCCTCTAAACAAAACTTATCCTTCTCTCAATTATTGTTTCAATTTTGGTTAAGACTAAAATTTGTAGTTAATGAATTGACTCTCTGCCCGTCAGAATCAAGTTTCCTAGTTTAGGGTGTGCGGACAGACCAAGCTGTACATACCTATATATGATTATGTACCAATCATGTACTTTTATTTTTTCTGCATGGAAATAAAATGCCTACCTTTTTAGCCACAATAATTGCTTTAATGATGTCTGCAACCTGGAGCACGTCTCACCATTCACATTTGCAGCCGAAGTGAAGGCATCTGAACCGTCCCGCTTTCGTTATTCAAAGTGTGTACGGAAAAGTGCGAATAATCTTTTCTGTATATAATTATGGAAACCACGTGATACCGTTTGCAAGTTGTCTTGTGTGTTGTTTGTTATTGACTCAGTTTATGTTGTGGCAAAGGGCTTTGACACATTAGTACGTGGTCATTTTTCGCGTGTTTTGGAGTCGCGGGTTATACCACGGGTTATTCTTATCTGTTCTATCTTGTTGCCACCCTTGTTATCAGAAAGTTTTATTATACCAAACATGTCACTACACAAATCCTTTGCCTGTCCGTTTTGAAGATTTGTAAGGTCGACTGCTGATGAAACATTGCTCTATCCAAGTATGCTTGAGCGGAGCGATATACAATTGATATGGGATCTTCGAGCTGTTCTCGTGTCTAATGTTTCGTCCTGTTGCTTCGAAAATTAAGTTGATCTTGAGCGAGCCATGGCTCACCACGGTCGCGGTTCGCCCGACTCGTTGGACGTTAGGTTAGAGAACAGATCCAGCGATGACAGTTTAATTCTGGATGAGACGAACACACGCGGGGAAAGCCTGTGGGCGGACAGCGAGGCCGAACCACCAACGTTCCAGATCAGGTCTAACGGCCGTCCTGGAGGGTATGCATCTGGGAGACCTAGTAGTGTTGTAGGTTTCAGCAGTGACTGGAAAGAACCTTGGAATAGTCTTTCAACCAAGGCTCAAGCACCCAGTGATGGCCTTCATGGGGTATATAGTGCATCCATGCAAACTAGGCTGTCCCTATCTGGCGAGGAATCCGAGGTACCCCTTTTATCCACAGTGAGTGCCTGATGGAGAACCTTATTGGTTGTGTCAGTTATTCCTTAAATATATTTTGTGTGCTCTTTTGGATTTTATACTGGTCGTGATTTTCAGGGGAGCTGGCTCCCGGGAGGGTTTGTGGAGGATATAAGGCATTGCCATTCACAAGCTTTGATTCCTGTGAACAATTCAGCTTGGAGACGTTTGATGTCTGCATCTTTGTTGTGTCTCTTCTTCATGGTAAGATCATGCGCATATTAACTATATCTCATTTTTCTTTACAAAAAAACTGTCAATGATGTTTGAGTACCTTGATTTTACCTTTGCAGATAGCAGAAATTGTGGGTGGTTATTTTGTCGGCAGTGTAGCTGTTATGACCGACGCTGCCCACTTGCTCTCAGATTTGGTGGGCCTGCTTGTGAGTCTGTTAGCTGTGTGGTTGGGTCAACGACCTCCTACAAAGACTCTATCATTTGGTTTTCATCGTGCAGGTTTGTGTTTGTGAGACATGTAGCCAGAGATCATTCCAAATAAGCTGTTCTTTTTCCTCCTTAATTTGGATAATTGAGTTAATTTTTGTGTGAAACTGTTTATTTTGCCAGAAGTTCTTGGAGCCCTTTTCAGCATATTTGTTATCTGGGTTTTGACGGGCATATTTGTTTATGTTGCTGGAAATCGTCTGGTTGATGGATCAATTGACATTAAAGCTGATGGGATGATGGCTGTGGCTGCTGGAGGCATTGTCATAAATATAGTGTAAGGGATTTATTCTACTGTTTGATTGTATCATGTAATTTTGTTTCGAGATCTGATTGTAAATTGTGTCTTTTGATAGAATGGGCCTCATTCTGCATGGAGGTTGCCCTCAAATTCCTCATTCTCATGGGTTTGGACATCATGGTCATTCCCATGGGTTTTCAGAGGACAGTGATGTGAGTGCATCATGCGTTTGGTGCCCTGTGAAGTCAGGGAATGTTTTACAGTTGTAACCAAACAGCTAATACTGGTATTTTAATCTCATTTTAGAATCAGCTCGGTCCAATCGCACACAATTCTACATCAACTCATGGACATGAACATTCACCTAAATCTACAAATATTAATGTTAGGGCAGCAACTATACATGTTCTAGGTGATCTCATTCAAAGCGTGGGAGTCTTTATTGCTGCAGTTGTTATTAAATTTAATGTAAGCAAAAACTCAAGACAATCTATTCTTATGTTACTTTACTAAACCTCCTTATAAATGATTTCTTTTTCTTTTTATTTTTGTAGCCTGAAGCTAAAGCAGCAGATCCAATTTGTACCTTCATATTTGCCATAGTGGTACTTGCCACAACGGTGCCTTTGTTTCGAGACACTTGTTTAATTCTGCTTGAAGGATTCCCACCTACTCTTAGCTACAACCAGGTCTCAGCTGTTCTAAATGACATCCCGGGTGTAAAGCATGTCCATTCCCTTCATGTGTGGTCTTTGACTGCTGGTAAACCAGCTTTGTCAGTACACCTGGCTGTTGGTAAGTTACAGTGTGCAATCTCCCCTAACAAGTCTTCTCATGGTGCCTGTCTTATAACCAACCATTCCTTTAATTTGCAGAGGGAGCTGTTGATCGTGATGCCGTTACCTGTAGAGCTCAGCAGATTCTGCAAACAAAATTTGGTATCCAATTTTGCACAATTCAAACAGAGAGCTTTGATCTTATGATGATCAACTCATGTTTTGAGTGCAAACCACCAAGTTAATTAAAATTTTATTTTTTCTGTTTTGTATAGTGATCTATTTTAACTAAACATGTGCCTTTTACAATTACCATGTTCAATTTTTACAATCAAGAGTGAAAACTGCTTGGTTTGCTACAAATGTTAAAGAGCTTAACACGGCTCAGATCATTATTTTAAAGACAGCCTAAAAGCACCTGTGATTTTTTAGTGTAATATGGACCAAGCGTCCGCCATAATTCTAGTGTTCTTATGACCAAAAGGGACGATGGGCACAATGTAAGAATAGCCTCAAAGATTCATATTTTGTTCTATGTAGCAGACTTGAAACAGAAATAGTTTAACTTCCTAGAAATGTGCTTCTAAGTCATCTGCTTATTTGTGTACTCTTCTGAGTTCGTTTGTAAGTGTTCACTGTATGTGACTTTTATCTTCAGTCATTAGATAAGAATGGTGTAGATGGTTGAAGTTTTGTAATGATTGACATAGGATCTCACATGGGGACAATGGAGTTTTACTGGCATGGGATTTACCACAGCTCTTCCAGGCTCCCCCCTCTCTGTTTCGCTGACATTTTGTTGTTGCAGGGTCATTCCTTTTGTGAAAGAAAGTAAGTGGATCATACCTTGTTTATTTCCATTATTTCTAGCATCAATTTTCCATATCTTATGTCTTTCTGGGAATGATCCCAATGATACACTGCAACTTGATGTTCTGAGGCTGTGCACCCATTAAATTAGCTTTGTTTCTAAATGTTTTATTTTTATATCGGATGACTTTCATCTGTTGATTTAATAATGCTTGAGCTCTTCCTTAGATGCCCCAAGATTTTCTTGTGATTTTATATCCCAGACATTTTTTCAACTTTGTTTGTTTTTCTCTTCCCTTTTCTTCAATTATTTTTTTTAAAACTACAGTTGGGACTACATTGCTTTCTGGCAAATTGGTTGGTGATCTGTGTGGTTTGTTGTACTTCTACTATTCTTTTCTTGTTTGGGGAGAAATTGATCTTGTTATTTCACTTTAAATTTCTCTATTGTAATTTTTGTGTTTGTGTTATACGTTGCTGATGCTCAACATGTATTTTGTGTGATATTTTAAAATTAAGACATTTCATTTTACCTTTCTTGCTTTGTGCGGAACTAAAATATAGACTTGATATTTTTTGTGGACTTGTATTCTTTTTCTACTTGTCCCCAGTCCTGAAGTTTTGATTTTGGGCCTAGAGCAACTTGACAGCATTTTTGTCATTCCCTAACACTAACACACTAACACTTCCTCGAGCGCCTCGGTTTGACTGAGTGAAATGACAAGCGAGTCCTGCCCCCTCCCTATGCGCATTATTTAGACGGAGGAGGATGAGGTTCTTTCCTGGCCGGGGTGCTCCCGTGGGTGCTCCGCCCGGATCCAAACTGAGGGCTGAACACGGATAACGCCTAGCTAACTTTGCCTGCTGGTTTCTCCGTTCGATTACCGGTTCGGCAGAGAATGCGAAGGGGTGTCCCGGATCCTGGGCCGAGGCTTTACTGCACAGACCCCTCACGAAGGAGTCTGTGTAGTGAAATCGTGCGCGTGCGCGCATGCATCGGCAAAAATCTGCAACGTCCAAAGTGCCAGGGTGCTAGTAAAGGACTCACAGACAGTTCAGTACCGGTACCGCTGGGCTCTGTCCACACTCTGAGCGACCCGCTCAAGCTGACCAGTCTTTCACGATCGGACATAGCCCCCGGCAAGTCAGTGGGGAACGACCCGCCAAAGCGCTCGCGGGGTCAGGGAGTCTTAATTCATCCGGCACAACCCCTCCCGTCCCCACAGTGGACAACGAAACCGCCCAGACATATCATGGTCCGGTCAGACGAGATCAGCAGCGCGAAAAGTCGGCTGCCAGTTGCACGGTGGCGGCCTCTGGTGGCGGCCCTCTGTAACTGAGTTGTACCGCTGGCCGCCACCAGAGGCCGCCACCGTGCAACTGGCAGCCGACTTTTCGCGCGGCGCGTTTCTGTTGGTCTTGCACGACTACCTCGACACCAAACTTCATGGATGCTGCGACCCGGCGCCGCCAGATGGCGCCACCGTGCAACTGGCAGCCGACTTCTCGCGCTGCTGATCTCGTCTGCCCGGACCATGATATGTCTGGGCGGTTTCGTTGTCCACTGTGGGGACGGGAGGGGTTGTGCCGGATAAATTAAGCCTTCCTGACCCCGCGAGCGCTTTGGCGGGTCGTTCCCCACTGACTTGCCGGGGGCCATGTCCGATCGTCCTGTACTGGCATCCTGGCGTTCTTGCTGTTTGAGATTTTATTTTTAAAATGCCTGCTAATTTGCCGTCATCTTACTTGCCGGTGCATGCACGCACGCACGCGCACGAAGTAACCACACACTGCGAAGGGGGAGGGGTTGACTAAACAACAACAAAGCAGAAGCCTTTCTACTGCGACCTACGACGGTGATGACTATGTTCCTCTGATTGTTTAAAGGGAGGGTTTTCTCTGGCAGAACAATTATTTGTTCAGTTTAATAATACTGAAAATCCAGGAAAAATCAGAATGCTAACTAACGTTTGTGATGCGACGCTAAGGTGGAAAGGACTGATGCATTTGTCCGGTCCTAGCCTCAAACTAACGCGGATGTTAAATTCTGGGGAAAGGAAGGGTAGTTCCAAGCAAGAGCTGTCGGTAGGTTCCTTTATCCTATTGCAGCTGATTTCATAATGCAAAATGGAATATATACAAAAAATGGTCCAGATTTTATTGTTATCTTACATCACCATTTCAAATGTTGTAGCGTTGCTGTCACATATTGAAAGTCTCAGAGGACAGCAATATAGATGATATCAGAACAGCTTTCATTTCACTTGCAAAAAAGTATCATCCAGATAGTGGGTCTCCAGATGCAGATTCAAAAAAGTTTCAAGAGGTGCGCTCTTTCATTCCCATTCCACATTGCGAAATATGCTTGGTCTTAATTATGTTACCTGTATGCTTCATTTTTTGCTTTAGGTAGAATCAGCTTATCGCACTTTGCAAGCTAAATTTTCCGAGGAACAAAAAGATGGACATGCGGTTGATGATATGCATGAGAACAGTGATGTTCAAGAGCATGATATTCAGGTAAATAACACTCTTGGCAACATCTGTCTGAATTACTGATCGAGCCCTCACAACATACGGTGCCTCCTCCCATTTTGAATTAATTGTTTTGACAATGTCATACTGTTTTTTCACTTATTAATTACTATATATTTTCATAGCACACGGCTCCACAGCATAGACAATACTTAAGTTTTGATGGAGTTGGTACTGGAACTCCATCACAGAGGCAAAAACAATATCAGAAGCAACGTGCAATGGTAGCAGCGGACAATGTTCTTTCACATCGAATCCACAAACTTAATCTTAATTGTAGTCACAACAAAGAAGAAGCTCTTGCTGTCAAAGACAAAGTTGAAGCCCGGAAAATAAAAACACGGTAATATAAGTGCAGCATGGCTGGATATAAGGGTTACAATGCTTGAAATGTAATTTGTGTGTTTCAGATATGGTATGGATCGGTTAGTTGAGGACTTGATTCAGGAATCAATGGCCAAAGGACATTTTGACAATTTGTCCGGTACAGGGAAACCTTTGAAACAAGGAGTATTCAACCCTTATGTCGACTTTACCACTCATAAACTTAATGAAGTAAGAAAAGGATTGTAATGATGGGCTTCTTGTTTTTGTGTCTTTCTGACTTTGCCACTGGTCCTCATATTTGTTTCAATGATTTTTCCAGGTTTTAATTGACAATGGGTTCACCCCTGAGTGGATTTTGCTTCAAAAAGAAATAAGGGAAGAGAGAGATGAACTGCGTCAATCCCTGATAAAGAAGAGAAAAATGATTGGACCTCTTCCTCTTTCCTGTGAGGATGAAGAGATGTGGAAACTTGCCCTAGAGAGCTGCAGTCCTCTTGTTAAACAAATTAATTTAAAAATAAATAAATATAATCTCCTCGTGCCTATTTTAGAAAAACAAATGTTGCAGGTCAAATCCATTGTTTTTCCTGTATCTGTTTCACTTTTCATTCAGTTTTCTGAAATTTTTCTGGAATCTCTACAGGTACAACTCAACAAAGAAGCCATTAAAATTCTAGAAGAAACTGAAGGGGTTTCTCGGAAGGTCCCAGAACCACCAGAACGCAAAAGTAATTATGAGAAACATAGAGCAACAGGTATTTTTAACTTCATCCATGAAATATTTGGAAAGTAAGTGCTGGACTTCGACTGTAGTAAACTGTTTTATGAACCAACTGTGATAGTTACAAGAACCGGAAACACTAATTTTTAAATTGTCAAGCGTAGAGATTGAAACATTGTGATAAAGTGGGCACGCTTATGTTCACTGAGAACTGGGTATTAATAAAGATATTTTTTGTTATAAGTGGTGTTTGTAGATCTCTCAGCTAGTCCCATTTTTCACCATAAATACTACAACAAAATAAATTAACTGTGAAGTGGAGGTGTTTTTATAAGGAGGTTCACAGGTTTATCAACTTTATTGAGTACCTTGTTGCACCACACATTCCAATGGGTTTGTTTCATTATTACACACTCTTTACCGCAAGTGATCACACCTTGGGTTTAGGCCAGTTAAATAGATGAGACAGCAGAGAATGTTTCCCATGCTTCATTATACCAGCAAGATCATGACAACACTGAACTTTATAATAATTCCATTTATAGACCTCATTGAACTTGAAAATTCAGTACCATGTTTGGCACATGAAAGTGCTCAAGTGAGAATAAGTAAAACTCTGGCAGCTCATTTTTTGCAAGTTTTGAGCACAAAATACAATTTCTTTAGCAAAATATTGACATTATCCCATTTTGTTCATAAATCTACCTTCTATATGAGATTGGACTACTTGAATTGACATTCAAAAATATTGCTCACGAGTAACATATTTTGAAAAAGCTACCCTAAAGTCCACCAATTACTTTCATGCATCACTCACTTGACAACATCAAATTATCCAAAAACAAATATGACTTAGAAATTTTGGTGGGACTGCAGCAGTCCATTTTTTTTTTTTTTTTCGCTTCTGAGTACCATACTTATGCACAGGAATCAATGCTTTGACTAGAAGGAGCAAATTGATACTATCCAAGTGCTATCAGTCTGAGAAGAAATAACTTCTCAGCAGATGAAATTGACTATGCCTGGACTCTGAACAGGCTGTCTCAAATTTATAACGTTGTGGTAATGGCCCTGGAAGACTGACCAATCAATGAAAAATTCAAAGCTGAACAATAACAATGCTCATAACAGTTGATGCTGTTAATTGGTAAGCCATGGCAGAAGTTGCTAGGCTGAGTCCACTTACCATATGCAAATTCTCAGAAAGATAAGATGAAAGAGTGGAATGCAATAATACAACTGCAAGGTGGTTAACAACTTGTGGAGGAAGTGAAACGGAAAGAGGGTGCTTTGAAGGTGATGAGATTTGATGTGAGCTTTGGAAGGATAACCCTAGATTCCACCAAGCATGTTTGGGGAATGACCAGAAAATACCTTCAGGAAGATGATAGAGGGGACTAGAAATAGTGCCACATATTCTTTGACTAAATGAGCTTGCCACATTAGTCATAGCATGCTTGATAAGTAAAGGGTGTTACATTGTCAGTTACATGGGGAATTCATAGAGATTATTTCATATATCTTTATAATATATATCTTTAAAATGATAAACTACGATGCAGCGTCCCTTGAATGTCTTATAAACATGCACAGTGCATGGGTTGGGATTGACATCACAGGAAGCAAAAGGAATGCAGCATAGATTTGCTATGTGTATTGCTAAATAAGTTACCAACATTTATAAAATCTCATTTTTATAATAGTCTATCTTTCAATACTCATGGTATAATTAACTATAGTAACAAAAGGTATTTGTCTTCTCAAAACATTACCACAATATGAGTGGTATAACTGGCAGTGGGAATATATTATAGCTACATTATACTTTGGTGTTTCGAGATCGTAATAGTGAGGCACTTTCACCTGGAAAAGATCACAATTACCCTCTAATTGGGTTAAATATTTACAAATGGACACACTTTGGTATTAACAACAGTCTAACAATCCTAAAAAAAATCCTATCTCATGAAAAAGAAAGAAGGATCTGGGACTGAAAGCCAGAAATGACCACACATAAAAAGTAAGAAGCTCCATGTCCCTGAGAGGTGAAATTAAGAAAAGCTGTGAGAAGAACCAATAGCACTTTTCACCCACACAAGAGCCACCCAAGAGACGGGATTATTGGAGAGGAGTTTTAATAAAAATAAAAGAAAAGGGGGATGAAAAAGAAAAAGCAAGATTTAGATAAGATGTTGCACTCATCCCAAATGGGATCCTTATGACATGGTATTATGGGAGAAAGGAAAAGAAAGGGGAGAAAAAAACATAATGAAGGAATAAAGTAAACTTTATAAAAATGCATCCAAGGCAGTCATTTCATCTATCAGGCCCAAGACCAACACTCTCTGAAACAAAAAACAACAACAATCCATAAATTAAAAACAAACAACAACAAATACAGTCAAGATGTTTCAAACAAAGAGAAATATCTTTTAAACAAAAATTGGTGCCTGCCCTAGGATCTATTCTCCATATAAAATTCATATTCAACACTAGCACAATAGACTAAAAACACATAGAAACAACAACAAACTTTAAAGTGCTCCTTTATGGATCCCTTAACAGTTGAGGCTTACTTGGAACAGTAACCAAACCACACGGCATACTGTAAAATTACAAATTTTAACAGACACTTCCTTAAAGGAATAATACTTAAGTTGTGATTACAGAGATCTTCTTTCCATAGTGATCATGGTCAATTTAAAATTTCACATAAAAACATAGACATTGACAATATAAACAGCACCTAGCACTACCATTTTCAAAAGGAATGCTTAAAGATTTGACTTCGTTTTTTTTTTTTTTAAAAAAAAACCTTATCTTTTCATAACATATTACACCACTACCATAAATTGAAGTGATAGGCTCAAAATTGTCCCCAAACAGCCACCCACCAGAAATTCATGGAATCACTTTCATGAGAGATTTTATATATGTATGATAAATCAGTAAAAGTAAATTTTGTATGAGTCTAATATTTGACTTCAAACCAGTATTTCCCAATAAATGCTTCTAATGTTTGCACAGACACAATACAGAACTAAGATAATAAGTGGGGATTTAGTACATTTTCCCTCACAATAATTGGAATGTAACAATTTCAGGGGTATACAAAGAAAAGTTGAAAGGTATTGGCAATCCATTTGTCCTGAAAAGGCTGCCAGGTACATGACTAGATAAGCAGAAAGCAGCCAGTATTGAGTATATGTTTGCTCATTGACCTTGGCCTGTCACATTGAGAATTTTAAAAATTGATTGCTGTGGCTAGAGCTTGAATAAACTAACAGTGTAGTGAAGCACATTTTGAATAAATGTGGTATCTAAAGATTAAATGATTACTCTTGAGAAACGGTCATCTCTCTGAAGAAGAGAATCTGCACTACTGTGAGGTAAATTGCCTTTCAACACAGGATCGCCGAAAATAGGCAGTCGTCCTTCAACAGAATCCTTAGCTTTCAGATCTGCTGTAAGTTTCTCAGAGGAGGGCACACGGTGACGATCAAGACTACCCCAATCTCTTGATGTACTATCTCGAGAATCCCATTTGAACTTGTCATTCTTGACTTCATCTCTGAATTTGTCAGTGCTGTAACCTGGCAAATCATGTTTTAATTTGAATGGATCTAGCTTTTCATCCTGAACAAATCGATCTTCAGGTTTGCCATAAGTTTGACAGTAAGATAAGCTATGGCCACTTTTATCGGGACCAAGAAGAGGATCTTTAGAATCACATTTGCCAAGAGGTCCAAAGCTCACTTTTAGTCCAGACTTATCACCTTCTCTATAAGATAGATCTTTACCAATTCCAAATTTTGAATCAGACTTATAATCAGTGAAACCAACACTCTTTACTGGATCATCCCCAATAGGTCTATCAAATCGTCCTACCTTGTCTAATCCATGACTACCAAGGCTGAAAGAATCAGAGATAGGCTTAGAAGAGTCATAACTGCGAACTGAAGAACCAATCAGGGTCCTGTCAGAGTCCCTATCACTTTTTGATTTTAAAATACTTGTAGAGCTACCAGAAAACAGAGTAGACTCAGATGTAAATTTTCTGGGTCCTTGGGTACCATAATCATCAAGGTTTTGAGCACGAGGGCTTATAGGACGCATCACAGGACTTCGAGCACGATCATCAAAATTTATTCGCGCATCCAATGAGCGGCTACCAGAATCGTACAAGGATTTACTGTCCAAATGCGCCTGACCTCCAAATAAATCTGGTTTGCATGACCAGGAAGGATCAGCTTTGTTAAAGTCTCTCTTATTTAATTCAGAATCTCTCAATTTATCCTCCCAACATTTAGGAGACGAACGGGAATTACCAAGAAGATCAAATTTGTCCATCTTGGAGGAAACATCATCCACCCATTTTGCTCCATAAATGCTGTCTGAGAAAGTTGTATAAGTAGGAAAAGAGAATCCAGATTTAACAAAACTGGGAGGCAAGTAATTAGCTTGACCTGTACTTAATGTTGACTTCTTGTTTGCTTCATCACGGACTGAAGCTGTCACAGAAAACATAGGCCCATGTCCAGGTACAATGTAATCAGCAATCAGAAGAACAGCATTGCGATAACGCTCTTGACTTCTGGGATTTTCTGAACCTCCCAGAGTTCGCCAGATGGCAGGATCTTTAAGATCTTCTTCTTTTTCAAACAGGTCACCTACAATACAAAACCAAGATGAGACATGAGTAAGATATCCATAATTGGCATGTAGACATTGTACAGCCAATTGAGTGTTACTCACCAACAATAGCAACAGTCCCCTGATCACGAGTGCGAACAATGACCGACACATCTGTATTGGTATGACCTGGTGTAGGTATTACCTTCACATCATCATCAATAACAAAAGGTTGACCTAAAGGATAGGAAAGGGTCACAGAAATGGCTTAAAAGTACTATTTTTAAAAAGCATAGGTAACATCATGTTTTAAATACGGCCTACCATCTTCAAACGGATGAAGTGTGTAGACATCTCTGAAGGAGACAGAGAATCCCACAATGTGTTTTGCATAAAGAAACAAGTTATTGTTACCCACATGATCTGAGTGACCATGAGTGCACACTACATACTGAATGTCATCTGGAGTGAGCTTATGCAGGGCCAGTGCTGGAAAGTAGAGTAGGGTTTGAGAAATAGTTCACCTTTAGAAATCAATTTTTACAATTCAATACCAACCAGAAATAATTCTGTCCTTATCCCAAGGGGTCATTGTATCAACAATAACATTATGTCTTCCACGAATCAAAGTACAAGAGCTATTGGCAATCATGCCCTGATCTGTGGTGCCTGAATATCCAGCATGAAGAACATGTACCTCGTACCCCATTTTCTAAAACATAAAGAGCAATGGAAACTGTGGGATTAATGGCATAGACAAAATTAGTTATTGCATGTTAAAGTATCTCATTCAAGAATAATCTTGATTCTTTTCTCCGCTACTGGATAAATCAATCTCCATCGTAATGTATATTGAATATTAACTTTTAGGAACGAATGATGAGCCCACAGACAACAGACATAGAAACTGGTAATCTTGGAAGCAAAAGCAAGCAAGAGTGTGAAGATCTAATCAGCAATGACATGGAATGTATTGGCAAACACACACTTCGCAACGATGCTCGAAGCCTGCAGCGTCAGAAATCCAACTGATTCTCACCTAGGAAGATAGGAAGTCAGCAGACTTCCACCAGAAACACGATCCGCAACGAAAATACAGCACCCGCGTTCAGAGGGAATCCTTGGCTTTTCTTCCCGTGGGCAGTAGAGCTGAACCTTAAAGCGTAATGCACCAATCGAAACCAACTGCCCCAACCCTCCGCCCCTTCTTGGCAGGGGGTGGCAGAAGGGGGTTGTACGGGGGGTGGTGAAATCTTAGAGATCGGGGATCGGGATCGGGGGATTGGGGATTGGGGGTGGCAGGGCAGAAAAGCGTGCTTCGAGGTTTCTCATAACGCGCTGAAGCTCCGCAGATGAGAAATTTTCGGACTGTCAACATGCTTACAATTTCTGACAACAGGTAGCGCTACAAACGGAGAGAAGATTGCTGTCAGCAAGCTGCTGAGGAAAAACAAAGAATGTTTGTAAGTGTGGTCTGGCTGATTGGCGATTGATGAGTAACTCCCGTGTTTGTCACTCGGAGCCCATCACAAGCATTCCGCTGCACGAGTGTTCCATTGACAAGCCTGGCAATGTATAGCTTTCGAGCCTCTGCGACCCTCTGAGGTGAAAGTGATGGTAGCTTCTCAGGTGACTTCAGACGTTTATTCATATGTTATGCACCTGTATTCTGTTTTCAACTGCTGTTCTTTCCAACAGTTCAACTGGTTATAATTTTGTGTCTGGGCTCTTTGTCATAGGAATTGTCCGATGATATTTTTGAGACGTGTTTTGTTTGGGTCTTTTCTAACCTGTTGGGGTCAGTTGTTTGTCACTTGCATGGCCCTCTGGAGGGCTACATCTCCATGGTCACACTATTTTGAAAGCATTCAGCATTTTTCTAGACTCCATACATCTCATTTAATTTTTCTTGTATCAGTTTTGTTTGCTTAGTATGCTATTGGTCACTTCTAAAGTGTTTTACCATCAACAGTTCCATTTCATGCATTAACTGTTTTCTTCTTTCATAGATGTCTCATTTGGTGACTACGGTGTAGCTGTGTAGGAGGTCGGTGCCCCATCACTGCTTTACAGTCATGGGCGAAAAAGATGATGGTGGTATTGAGTGGCTGGCTGAACTCCTCCAGGATGTTCAGCTGGAACAGTTCCTCACCAGACTTCGTGATGATCTCCAAGTATGTATTGCGTAAGGTGCTCTAAACTATTTATTTCTTTGGGTTGATTGCAAAATTTTATGGTCTGGGTGTCTTTTCTTTGTTTCAGGTCACGAGATTGCAGCATTTTGAGTATGTGGCACCTGAAGACTTGGAAAAAATTGGTATGGGAAAGCCTGCCGTTCGCAGACTACTGGAGGCTGTGAAAAAGCGAAAACAACCTCAATGGAAGCGTAACATTTTAACAAAACTCATTCCTGCTGGGGGAAAGCAACATGGAACAGTAGCCAGAAAAACTGTTACCTCTGAAGGATCTGTTGGAGGTTTAAGTCTTACTTGTTTGATTCATGAGAAAGATGTTGTGTATGTCATTTTGGTTCCATGTAACAAGATAAGTGGTCTGTATTTTTTAATTTGTTTTATTTGTCTAAGGTTATGTGTTTTAACTCATGTACACAGGCTTGCTGAAAAGCTAGGCGATGGTTCCTTTGGAGTAGTTCGGCGAGGGGATTGGACAACTCCAGAAGGAAGACTTGTTCGTGTGGCGGTGAAAGTTTTAAAGCAGGATGCACTAAATCAACCGGGTGTTTTTGAAGATTTTGTAAAGGAAGTCCAAGCTATGCACCAACTAGATCATCCGAACCTTGTGAGGTAATAGTTGTTTCATGTTCTGGTTTGCCATTTTATTTATCCTGTTATCTCTGATTTAACCCTGCTTTTATGTCCAATAGACTGTACGGTGTTGTACTATCTCACCCAATGATGATGATCACTGAGCTTGCACCTCTTGGTAGTCTCTTGGATTACTTGCGCAAACAATGTGAACAGATGCCTATAACAACATTATGGAATTATGCCCTTCAAGTTTCAACTGGAATGGCCTATCTTGAAAACAAGCGCTATATCCACAGAGACCTTGCTTGCCGCAATGTATTTCTTGCTTCAGTTGATAAGGTTCCAGTCCCTTTTTTCCCCCCACTTAATTTTAATGATGAAATATGTTATCATAACATGAAAATATGTTGTTTTTTTAATGCACAGATCAAAATTGGTGATTTTGGGTTGATGAGGGCAATCCCACAAGAAGATGATTGTTATGTAATGACAGAGCACAAAAAAGTACCCTTTCCATGGTGTGCACCGGAAAGTTTGAAAACAAGACAGTTTAGTCATGCTTCTGATACATGGATGTTTGGTGTCACTCTTTGGGAAATGTTTACTTTTGGACAGGTTAGTACCTTTCATTTTTCCAGCTGTTACTGTATTTTGTATCAGTTCTTAACTATTTATTACCCCTTCCAGGAACCATGGATTGGTTTGAATGGTACACAGATTCTTCGCAAAATTGACCGTGAAGGAGAGCGGCTTCATCAGCCAGACTCATGTCCCCCTGAGATTTATCAATTAATGTTACAAGTATGTTTTGCACAATTATGTATTCTGTTATATGAGGCTGTCTTCAGTTTTATGTATACAGTAGTGTGGCAAAACAAAACAAAAATGACATTTCTCTCTCTTTCTTTTTTTAAAATTTGCAGTGTTGGGCTAAGGTACCAGCAGATAGACCAACATTTTCTGCACTCCGTGAATACCTTTCCCAGTCTCTACCTCCTGTCATGAAAGCTATCAATAGGTTTGAAGAAGCGGGCAAGATGTCTGTTGAAACACGAGATCAAATCATTGTGATTGAAGGCAGAGCAGACTGCTACTGGTGGAAAGGACAAAATCAAAGGACTTTTGAAGTTGGACAATTCCCAAGGTATTTAAACAAAATACTCGGAGGTGTTGCTTCTTTTGCAGTTGTTTTCAGAAAATTATAGTAAAACTGTTTTCTCTCTTTGTATTAGATGTATAGTGGACCCATCAAGAAAGAAAGTTGGGGATGATATAAGTAGCCCATTGCAAAACTCCTTCATACATACAGGGCACGGTGATCCTTACGGAAAATCGTGGGGAAGCCCTGCTTTTATAGATGAAGTTTATCTTCGTAACCCAATGGAACCTCCAGACGTTCTTGGTATGACCACTAACCCAGGTCCCACATCAAAGTTACCCGACAGGAAAAAGAGTAAGAGCGTGATTTCCAGTACGAAAGTGTCTTTTGTGTGTCAAATTCATGCAATTTCTACCATTTATTAAATTTGGTGTGCAGGACCACAACAGCATGTTGAGAAAACAGCAAGGCATTCCAAACAGTTTTCATACTCCAAATTGAACAGTATTGAAATAGCCAAGAGAACTCAGTTGGGTGTGGGAGGGGTTGGCAGCTCGCATGGTAGTAATGGTGGAACTAGGGAGGGAGTATTAATTGACATATCAGCGGAACAGAGTGCAACCTCTGGCATGATACGCGGGTCCTCCTTCCCACTACCTGTGCAGCCCAGTCTAAACCATATTCCAGCTGTCAATGGAATCTCAATTTTGGATGAGCCAATTGATAATAATACTCAAGGTAGGAGTAGAAAAGATTTTACTTCACTGTAGTATGTAAGAATTTGTTGCTTGCGCTGCAACAGTGTTTAAAAATAAATAAATTTTGTCTTTATTCTAGGTGAGGAGTACTGGAATGCAACAGAAGACTCATTTGATGAGAGATTGTATGCGAATTATCCATCAAGACAAGCTCCTCCTCCACCTGCACAGCCACCAGTGGCTGAAACTCCTCCAAGATCTGGTTCACCTGACCCTTTCGACACTTCCAATGTGTTCTCTACAAGCAGATATTACTCGGATGTTGCAGAAGCTCAAAGCACCTATCTGAATGTAGATGAGCTCAGAGACGAGCCTGTGAATCAAGTTCAGTGGCACCATCACAATGCCCTTCCTACTAACCCTGTTGAAGTGCATCCCACAGCAGTACCTAGTCAATCAATTCAAACGGAACCTGGACGAAATCTTGATCCTAAATTTTTGGCTGAACTTGAGAAGCATTTGGGTCAGAAGGAAGCTAGTGCCAACACAAATAATCTTTCAGAAAATTCTAAAACTATTAATCCTAATAGCAAAAATACTATACCAGCTCTCAAGCCACCTCCCCAATCATCAAAAAATAGTAACAAAAATTCTCAATCAAAGTCTTCAAACGTTCAAAACACACCACCCACAAGTATTGTACCTGTTAGCAATTGGCAACCATCCACCTTGCAGTATGGGTCTTCAAATCAAGCTGAAGTCCTTAGCCATCGATCCAGTGTATGTCTGCCAATGACGCCCGTTTGGTCCTCCGCGGGAACTAATGGAACGTTAACCTCAGCTTCAACATCAAATGATAGTCGATCGATTAATGAAGCAGTGAAAGCCATGAAAGCTATGTGGCTGGAGGCTGATTCTAGGAATGCTACTCCTAGCTCATCACAACATCGCCAATCATGGCAGGTGGACTGTGTGGATGGGGGAATGGTCCTGCAGGATTGTGCTCAAGCCTTGCCACTTCCAGGTGTCCTGAATGGACAGTCAAGGTGCGCACAATTTTTGTGCTAAAAGAGAATACCTTAAAAAAAATATTGTTTGAGATAATTTTGTTCTCTTTCCCCTTGCAGCTTTGATGCCGGTGTCCACTCTTCTAGTAGGGCTCTTGTTCCTGTGTCCACCCCAGATAGCGTCACGGTTTACCAACCTGTGGGCTCAGCAGAGAGCCAAGACCATACGTGGAATCTTAGCGTCGGAACCTCGGTCAGCAGCCAGGTCCAGCAGCACCCGGTGATTTACGCTGGCCTGCCCCTCGTTCCAACTAGTCAGTCCGGATGGACAACGTTCAACAACGTCGCAGACGGCAGCAAACCAAAGCACCCTCAGTCGCTGCAACAGCAGCAGCGCGCGGCGATGAAGTCGGCGTTGGAGGCGAGGAACCGCGCGCTCGCTGCTGGCGTCGGCCCAGTCACCGCGGCCTCGGCCTCGGCCGCCCCGGCTGCTGCCGTACCGGGGCCGGCCGGGCGCCACAGCCATCTGCACCCCACGCCCCAGCAGGTGTACAGCATCGTCCCGGCCTCGCCCACCTCCTCCCCCCGCGGCAGCGCTAAAGTGGTGAGTTGAAGCCCAGTACTGTATGTGCACGGTGCAGCGTGGTGTGACGTACTTGTGGGATTGATGGATTATTTCTGAAATGGAGTGGGTGTCTGTCTCTCGTGCTTAGATCGAGTGTCAATTATATTGGCACCTGTTCTGTGGCTAGAGTCCTGGCTGAGTTTACACTCTTCGATGGGTTGAGAATGTTTTAGGGGAAAGCATGCAAAGGTTGATTGCAATGAAAATGTCGTATCTTTTCTTGAGCTTGCTACTGTGATAGATTTCTTCTCTTCATCTGTCATTATCTTCCAGCAATACATCTTTCTTCAATTTCTATTGTGGTGTGGGATGTAATGGAATTTGTGATTCTATCATTCAAATTTCTTTCCAGAAGTGTAGGCTTATAGATACATACGTTTTTTCGAATATTTCTAGTGGGGGAAAAGGGGAGGATGAAAAATTTCTCATTTCTATAAGTAGTCCTTCCCTATTCGCCCTTTTTTTGTTGTTGTTGGTTTTGTGTTTTATAAATTGTCTCATGTCCTATGAAAAAGGAGTTGGGCGTTTCTGGGGAACTTCGAGCAGACAAAGTCTCACGCCTCCAAGATGCAGTTGGAGATGCTCGTGAGGATGAATGTGTTGGTGCCCTTAATGCAACTGGCTGGGACGTTGCTGCAGCAGGAAAGCGTATTAAACTCGACAGACTTGACAGGTAATGGCAGGCTTGAATATCTCTGTTCATGCACTGATTCCTTAGCCACATATTGTTTCAGCTCAATTTTAAAATTTTATTAAACCCCTATTAAAAATTGTGCAGCAAGAACAATATTTATATTACCCACATACTCCATAGTATCTATATTGGCATAGATGTAGAAGACAAAGGAATGTTGAACCCACACACTATTTTTAGCTGATGAGAGATTTTATCCACATCTAAAGTCTCAGATGGTAGTTGGTGTTACCTTATGTTGCAGTATATATAGCATGTGTATACTTTCTACTTTAAGATATTCTTCCAATGTTGGTCTTTCACTGCTTCCTACAATATTTGCATCTTATTCATTGTTGCTTGTGCATGTTACCTGTCTGATGACAGTATGTTGTTTTGTAGATGTAGAAGGTTCTCCTTTATTAAAATGCTTAAACAGTAGTGAATTTTTGCATATGTGTAGATTAATAAATAATTTTGGAGTGGTTTCGAAATATTGCACTTGACAATTTTCTCATTTTCTTCTATAGATTCTTTAATCTTACACATTTTGTTTGTTTAGGCTGGGGCTCGCCTCTCGACTCCAGTGTGAGCAGGCTCTTGAAAGGTGCCAGTGGAATGTGCAAGAAGCTGCTTCAAGTCTGCTGGATGCAGCTCAGAAGTGATTCAACAGGAAGTTATTTGGGTTGAAATATTTGCATGGTACTTTGTGTTTCATTAACTTTGACAGTACCACATTGTGATGTTGATGTGTTCTTATATGTACTTTTTCAAGTTTACTTATTGAGCCTCAACAAACAAGTTGTCTATGTAGCAGGGCACTTAGTCAGTCCTATAATTGGAGGTTAGTCCTTAATTTGCCCTGCACCTGTCTTGTGAAGGTAGATACAAAACATGATTAGTATATGAGTATTTTTTTTTTTTTTTTAATCTGATCAGATTACATGAGAAGTGGAAATTATTGAAAGTAAAGATCTGATGAATCCTGCAAGTGCCATCCATGTTTTAAAGTTCTCAGCTTTTTGCAGCCACCTGAGCTTCTTGAGAAATTAACATTTACAGAGTGTGTTTATCACAGTTAATATTAAATTAGTTAATTTGGTTCAATTTTATACAACACCAAGTGTGTCCTGTTCTTGGGCTGAAATTTAAAACAAGCATAATATTTTTGAAGACTATGTGTATTTTTCTTTACATTTTATCAGTAGTATTCAATTTATAAATGTTGCATGTTTATAGTCATGATGTTCTCTTGAATTCATTACTATCTTTCAGTACACGGAACTTGCTATTGATTTTTTCCCCCGTGTGAACATTTGCTTAGTTTGTGTCATTATTCGACAAATATTTTTTACGTGCCTTCTGTCTTGTATAAAATTTTTCCTTTCATGTACAATTGAAGGGCAGGTCCTTTTTTACGGTACATTTTAAAGACAATGTATTGATTACACTTTCATTCTTTCCATGCATTTATCTCTAATTCACGTGCAGTAACATTATGTGTGTGGTATGATAACAGTTTTTAATGAAACCCACGGCTTTCTCAGAGTGCTTTCAAAATGTAAGCATAATTTCTGATGAAGATTTAAATTGATGCTCTCTTATTTATTTGAAGGGTTGTTAATATCTGAATGCTTGTGCCCATATCAGACAAGTTGTAAGAAGCCACTCTTTTTAGTGGGGTACAAATAGATAGTTTGTTGATTGTGAGTATTTTCCAGGAATGATTTTCCTTTTGACATTTGGAATATTTCTTTCCTATTTTCATTAGTGTAGATGGACACCTGACATCAGTATTTCTTTTTCTTATAAAGCTTATTGTGAAGTAGACCTCAACTCGTCTGTTAAGCAGCTATACAAAGCAGCTATAGAATTCTATGAACAATTTATTCCGATGTGTGTCTGAGCATTTTATATATTTCCTGTGTGAATGGTATGTTATGTTTCATCTTCCCCCTTCATGTGCCAAACTGTGATACCTATGTTAAGCTGAAATGTGTTAAAATCAAATATGTCTTAAGATTATTCCTCGGTTATTTTTGTAGGCTATATTCCTTTGCACAATTGTTAGAAAATAGTTGTTCAGTTCCAACATAATAAATAGTTATTGTCCTTCATATTTATTTATGAACACCAAAGTTTACTGTTGAGTACACTTTGCAAATATTTTCATAGACATTACATTATGTACTTGCAAAATTGTAATAGTTTTGACTTGATATTTTTGAGATGGAAGGCTGTGAATTGCAACAAGAGGATCTTTTGCCTTACACCTTTGTTGTTGAAGCTTGTGGATACCTATTGCTCTTCCTTTTTTCTTATTTTAAATATGCCCTGCGGTTTGTTTTTATTTGTACCTTTGTGGCAAGTTTTCTTGTGCTGGCCAAATATTAAACATCCTGTATACTTTTCGTGTTTGTCATTTTTCAATTATGGACTGAGGTTGTGTGTTTGTATATGTTTCATTTTTTTCATAGAATGTGCCGAATCTCCGTGTTACTGCATGGTGCATTCTGTGTACTTTGTATAAAGTCGAATACAACTTTGTGCCAATGATAGTCTTTAGTGGCTGTATTACATTTGACCTTATCCTTTTTATCAAAAGACATGGAATGTGGAGTGATTTTAGTTTGACCTTACTGTTTTGTATGATATTACCACCAACAATTCAGTCAAGGTTAACTTCTTAAAAATGTAATTGTGATATTATTTTCAGATTCTTGCTATGAAAGCTGATGCACGAAATTGTAGTTGTTCTGTGCTCCCATCTACATTTGGCCTAGTCTTCACTTTCTGTTATTGGCACAATAGGCAGCACTTCCAGTCCTCTTGACTGTGTGCCAATGTGAAATCTGAGGACTTAATTTCTGTCAATGTAATCAATCTACATGCGATTCTGCAAAAGCTACTTTTAGTTATTATTAAACTGACAATATTTAATAATTTTACTTCAACAAAGAAATAAGTATGTATATACACTATGGAAAGACTTTTGCAGCAAAACATTTTGCTTCAAAATTTGTTCCATGTTGATGTAGCATTATTGATGATTTCATATCTCTCAACTGTTTTATGGTCACAAGTGAAGGTACTTAATTAAATCTGAATGAAATGAGACATGTTAATTTTACTGACTGTGGATGAGTCCAGCAAATGTATGTCCTGTCCTGTGAGACCGATAATTAAAAATATTTTAAAAGTCCTTCTGCCTGTGTTCATTGTTCCCAAAGTGTCCACCATAGTCCCCAGTAGGAACTTGACCATGAAGTACACACAATAATCTCATTCATGGGAAGTTTCTGACCTCGCCCTAGCAAAGGATGAAAGTATTTCGACTGGGTAACTTCTTGACCAGATAGGCAAACACCTGAGACCTGAGGCCCCCCCCCCCCCCACCCCCAGCAAGCACACACATACGCTCTCAATACCTCTCGCGCATTTGTCCGCTCCCACCCCTGGCCCTGGCACCCTGCTCGCACGTAGCTCCCCTCCCCCATGCCTCTCTCTCTCTCTCTCTTCTCTGATTCCGCTCAGACCCCTTCCTATATCGATCCACTGCACCCGGTCCTGGGGCTCCAGACTCCAGCGGAGCTCAGCAGGGGTAGGAGGCCCCCTCCCCCCTCCCTCTCCAGGACCCGGGCTGGGCCGTTGCCTTGGCGCGCGGCTGGAGCTGCGGAGCTGCCGAACGGACGGGGGTGGATGACTTACCTCTGGCCATCGCCGGCTGGGTAGGGAGGGCCCACTTACACAGCCCCTCCTCCTCCCCCCCCCTCCCCCTCGCCCTACATCCCTCCCCTGCCGCTCTGCGCAGGGAAGAGGCGAGAGGGCGGAACCAGCAACTGAACCGAGAAGGAATAAGTTAGGGTTCGCCCGCCGCCGCCGCTCGTGGCGATGCTAATGCTCCCAGGCTTCGATATGGGTGGTTTGGCGCGGCAACCCGATGGGGAAACTCTGAACAGGGAACAGTGGGAAGGGTGGGGGCGGGAGCGCTCTGATTGTAGGGGAGGCGTCATCGCAAAAGAAGCAGAGGGTAGGAAAATAAAGGGGGGGGGGGTGCGGAGGGGGAGATAAACGGGCTCCTTGTTTACTTTTTGCTCCGTTTCCCCTCACCTGCTTCTGAACCTCCCCGTCTTATCCCCCACGCCTCTCGCGGCACCGGCATTACTGAGTGGTCCAGCACACACACACACACACACACATCAACACACACTGAGCCAATGTTCGCACAAATCACGCTCCTCTTCCCAGGATTCGGTCTTGGCTTCGTCGGGGTGGGGCAGGGAACGATTGCTGTTTGGCGCGGGACTGGTTAGTCTACGACTCCGGGCTTGCTGGGTTTGGTCCCTACCAGCAGTCCCAACCCTGCACGGGGAGAAAAACGAGAGGGGGGGGGGGGAATTCCTGGGGGGACAAGAGGCACGGATCTGGAGCCATGGGACCACAACGCTCCCCTATGGACAGCCCGGCCCCGGCACTCGAACGTGAGGTGAGAGCGGGCCAAGGCACGGGGCGAGGTCGGTGGCGCTGCGTACACGGTACACACACACACACAGCACCATCTACGACGCAAGGGTAGGAAGGGAAAAATGACAGGAGAAATAGGAACAGCCTTAACCAGGCAGACTCTCACCGCCCTGGCCAAACTAGCTTTGCTATCACGACAAGGCCATGGACGTGCTTAATGAGTGATGCCAAGGGATGCTCCTTGCATTCCTCTGGCCGGAGAGGGCGGGGCGGACGGGGCGGGCGGGGCCGTTGCGGCCGCCGGGGGGGCGTCCACCGCCAGCACCAGAGCCTGGCTGAGTGAGATATAACCCTCCCTCCCCGCCTGCCTCCCCCACACAGACACGCACGCAGCACGCGGCACCCCTTGCCACTACTGACACCCTCTGTGCGGGGCTGCGGGGCTGCGGGGCTAGAGGAGGGGGAGCCTGCAGCCACCGTGCTGCCTAGCTACGCCCCGCGGAGCCCGGCGGAGCCCCCGCCCCCGCCCCCTCCCCCTCCCCCGCTGGGGGGGTGCTGGCGGTGC
This sequence comes from Megalurothrips usitatus, assembly GCA_026979955.1. NCBI lineage: Eukaryota > Metazoa > Arthropoda > Insecta > Thysanoptera > Thripidae > Megalurothrips > Megalurothrips usitatus. Next base: position 8,241,715 of record CM049597.1, on the reverse strand, counting down.
CCTCGGTGCTCGGGGGGTTCGGGGCCCCGCTGCCGCTCCGGCCGCTCAGTGTTGTTGTGGGAGCAGACGCGACGCCCTCACCGCCCGGGAGCACCCGTCCAGGCCTACCCCAGGCACCGCCCAGTCCAGCTCCGGGCCCGCCACCCCCCGCCGCGCCGGCCCGGCTCCCCGGCTCCGCGGCCCCCCCGGCGACTCGTTTTGGCGGGAAAGCGGCCCTCGGCTGCCGGAGCGTCGCCCTCCCCGGGCCGCAGTCGCCGCACTCGCCGTGCCACGCCCTACCGCACGCCGCGCCCCGCCGCGCCCCGCCCCGCCGCCCCCTCGCCCGGAGGGAGTGCCGCCCGCGCCGTCGCCGTCGCGTGAGACAAAGGCACCCGGAGTCTTCGCGGCTCCGACCGCGCCAGCACCGTGCCGCTCTTCAAGAAGAAGGACATGGACAACACCGTGTCCCCCATGCCGCTGCCGGAGATGGCGCCCATGGCCGAGTTCGACAAGACGCCGCCGACGCCGCCCGACGAGGAGCCGCCGCCGGGAGACCTGCCGCCGCCGCCCGGCGACGTGCACCCGGGCAGCGCCGAGAAGGGGAACAAGTGAGTGTCCGAGGCCAGGCCCGGCCCCGGCCGGCCCGGGGCATTAGGCAGCAAAGTGCCTGCTCGTCCGTGTTGTCGCGGTCGGCGCGTGGCCGCCAGCTGGCGCCTGCTGGTGCGCGTGCCGCGGAGGGTACGCGGCGCTAAGCGGCGCTAAGCGGCGCTAAGCGGCGCTAAGCGGCACTAAGCGGCACCCGCGCAGCGCCCAGCCGGGCCGGCCAGGAGCCGTCACACAATCAATATCTGTTGTCCTTCCGGCCCGCGGCGATCACTCCCGGACACGGCACGGCACGGACGGCACGGCCGCTGCGCCGCGCCGCTGTCCCGGCCGGGTCCGTGTCCCGCGCTGCACGCCCGCGCTCCGCTGCTCATCACCGCGGATCGGTGCCGCGGCTTGTCGGATTAATAATTCAGCGGGACGGCCACCCGATTGCGGGTGCGCATCGACTCCTCCTCGACGCGCGCCTCACACCCCGTCTCCCCGTCACCCAGTCACCCCGCCACTGGCATGGGCTGCTGTGACGTCTTTCGACGAAGCTCGACATTCGCACTCTTTCCGACGGCCCCAAACAACACACGCACGGAGGCGTTATTTTTGGTGGCGGATCACCCCCGCGCCTGACGAGACGGGCCCAGAGATTGGCCGCGTACTTTCTTTTGTTCGGAGGGCTTGCTGACCCCGCGCCGCCCCCGCACCCTCTGACCCCGCCCGCCCGCGGCCCCCGCCTCGTCCTCCTCCCCCCTCCGAGGCGGGGCGGGGCGGAGCGGAGGCAGCCGTGCCGTCGCCGTCGGCCGCTGTGTTTGTTTGTACTCGCTTCTACTTGTGCGCGAGAGAGAGAGAGGGCCGGACCGGATGCAGCCTATTTGCCCCTGCACGACAATCCTCTTCAAGTGTGTGCGTACGTGCCAGAGAGAGGGGGAGAGAGAGTAAGTGAGAGAGAGAGAGAGCAGCTCGGGGCTCCGTGTGCCAAGCTCGCATATTTTAGCGCTCTTTATTTCCGGTTTGGCCGCGTACTCGGCTCCTGCGGCGCGCCCAGCGCCCCCACACCCTAGACACCCTCAACAGCACACACACCCTGCGGGTCAGTCAGTCGGTGCGAGTCGGAGAGGGCGGTGGGATAAGTGGTGCTGGGGGTGGCGCCCCAGGCCGCGCCCGAGCCGCGCCCGAGCCGCGCCCCAGCCGTCCGGAGCGGCATGCGCGCCACTGCGGGGAGTCTTACCCGAGGGTTCACTCCAGGGGGGGGGGGGAAATTGGATTTGAAGCCTCTCTGCTGTGGACCCGACCGTAACGGGCAGCAATGTCGCCGTCAAAGAGCCGAGAGGGAGAGAGAGAGAGAGAGAGAGAGAGAGAGAGAGAGAGAGAGGGGGGGGGGGGAGGGGCAGGTGGGCCCCGACCGATGGACCCGCAATAGGGGGAACGGTCCTTCATAAGCAGCTGAGACTTCCGCGAACGCGTTCCGCCGACGCGCGCTTTTCCCTACGGGTATTTCTCAGCGACCCCCCCCCCCCTCCCTACCATCCCCTTCCCTTTATATCTCTGCATCGCGCCTCTTCCTCTTTTCTCTATCATCGGTTTTATTACGGCGAGAAAAAAAGAGAGGGAGAGAGAGAGAGAAAGGGTGTAGCCCGGAGAGGGACTGCTGGTGCTGGTGACAACGGCAGAGCAAGAGAGATAGCGAGACAGACAGACAGACAGGGGGCGTGGGTGTGAGTGAGAAGAGGGGAGGGAGGGCGCCCAGAGCCCGGCGAAGCATCAATTGCCAACGCTCGAGCGGCTTTGCAGAGTTGGCAAGCGCTGCAAGCGAGAACGGGGGCCACGAGCAGACTGTGCGGACAGCTTGGCCGCACATCTCTCCTCTCCGTCTCTCTCTCTCTCTCTCTCTCTCTCTCTCTCTCTCTCTCTCTCTCTCTCCCTCTCTCTCTCTCTCTCTCTCTCTCTCTCTCTCTCTCTCTCTCTCTCTCCGTTCCGCCGGAATGTGGCAGAGCTCCTCAGCGCGGCCCGGCGCGGACCAGGGTTCTCGCTGAGGCGCCCGGAGGGTAGGCAACGCGGGGAGCCGCGCCGCACGGCTGTCTGCACATTGCCTACCTCGCGGGCGCTCCGCTCCGCTCTGCTCCGCTTCGCTCTGCTCCGCTCCGCTCTGCTCCGCTCTACTCCGCTCTGCTCCGCTCCGCTCCGCTCTGCTCCGCTCTACTCCGCTCCGCTCCGCTGAATAGTGAAGTCCCCCGCTCTAAGTGGCTCCCCTCGGCCGGGTGGCAGGCCGCCCCGACCCGCCCCGCCTCCTCGCATACACCGAGCTCCTTTTCACGGAGGTGGTGGGTAAAATTGAAGAGCTCTTTTAGAGGCACGCGGGGATGAAGAGGTAAGCAGCAAGCCGAGGGGGGCGCAGGGGATGGGACGATGGAGCGTGCCCGCCGCCGACGCCCCCCTGTGGGGCCCCCCTCGAGGGGCGCTCGGGGGCCCTCTAAGGACCTCGTTATGTTCAAGACGCCGGGCCGCGGGGCGGGGGGGGGGGGGGGGCTCAAAGTGCATACAGCCCTCCTGTTCCGTCAACTGCAGGAATAACAGGGGGAGCGGGCGGGCCTTGGAGCGGGTCCGCGCAGCGAGGGGGGGGGGGACTCCGTCAGAACCGGGCAGGAGTTGGGTCTAAGTAGTTCAAAGGTGAGCGCAAATTTCAAGAGAAAGAGAGAGAGCAAGAGAGAGAGAAAATACTTTTCTTATTCAAACCGCATATTCAGTTTTGTCCGAGCAGCGCGCCGCGCACGAGGTGTATAATAGCAGCAGCGGAGGGGTCGCCTTTGTCGGAGGACAGACGCCGACGGCCTCCTCGTTCTCTCTCTCCCCTCTCTCTCTCTCTCTCTCTCTCTCTCTCTCTCTCTCTCTCTCTCTTCCTCTTCCTGCTCCTCCACCTCCTCCTCCTCCTCCTCCTCCTCAGCCCGGCGGCGGTGGTCGAGCGACGGCCGAGAAGAGGGCAAGAGGGGCTCGGCCCGGCGCTATGTTAATTTGATCCAAAGCAGTGCTGCAGAGCAAAAGGATGAGCTCTCCTAGAGCTGACGGAAAGGGAAGCGGAAGGTAGAGAGAGAGCGACAGAGAGAGAGAGAGAGAGAGAGAGAGAGAGAGATGGGGAGAGCTGAGGGGCTTCTCTTGCCGTGCTTCCTTTTCCGCACGGCTTACATTTTCATTACTACTGTCTGCAGCTCTCTTCCCTCTCGTGTGCCGCCGCTCGCCTCCGCCTCGCCGTCTTTTCCCTCCCTCTTCCTCTCTCTCTATATGTCTCTCTCTCTCTCTCTCTCTCTCTCTGTATCCCGCCTCCTCAGTCTGTCTCTGTCGCTAGCTCAGTTCTATGGCTGTCATATGTTGTCCCACGATCGGAGCGCAGCCAGACCCGCGCCGTTTCAAACCCCACAATTCTAACAATTGAAGGGATTATGTGGTCGAGCAGACAACCACTCGTGGGTTTCACACCGCGGTCGGTTTCGTGCCGATTTTGCGAAAACCTTCTAGGCGTGGACTCTCTGAGGTGGGAGGAGAATACCGGCCAGGCCTCCCATGAGGATTATCGGCGAAAAGCACACGCTGGGAGGTTTTTCAGAAAATATACGAGAGCAAACATTGGGAACGCGCGGTTTGGGGAGAGTGGGGATTATCGCGGGAGTGGCGGTCGAACCAAGAAAATAAAATAAAAAGGAGCCGGGGGGCCATCAATCACTTCGGTGTGAGCGGGCAGCGCGGCCGGGCGTCGGCCCACATATGTCGACGTCCCGACGTCCCGGCGTCCCGACGTCCCGGCCCAGTTGGCGCCGCCAGCACCCAGCTGATCGTGCTCTTAAGGAGATTAGGGGTGAGCCGACCGGAGCCGACCGGAGCCGACCGGAGCCGACCGGAGCCGAGCCGGCCGTCAGGGCGCCTCAGCGGCCCCCGCGGCCCCCGCAGCCCCGCGGCCCCGGAGTCTGTCCGCGGGAGGGCGGTTGGCGGCTGACGAGGCGGCCGCAATCCGTCACCGCCCCACCGCCACCCCCGGCCGCCCCCCCCTGCCGCCCCCCGCCACCCGGACCCGCCCCGGCGTGTCGTTTGCTGTCTGTCGCTGGGGCGGGGCGAGGCGGCCGGCGGGCAGGCCAGGGCAGGCAGCCAGGTGTGTGCACGGCGACAAACTCCCGGAGCCGGGCGGGGAGCGGTAAAAACCACGCTGCCTGTCCGGGCAGCAGGGGAGAAGGGGGGAGGGGAGGCGACGAGGGGCTGCTGCTGCTGCTGCCGGCGGCCTGGACCGATGTATACTGAATGATGAAGCAGGACAAGGCAGATGAAAAGGGGATCACAGGAGCGAGGGGAGGCTCCAACAGGTGAGCCCTATCCGACACGCGACCGCCACGCGACCGCCACGCGACCGCCACGCGACCGCCACGCGACCGCCACGCGACCGCCACGCGACCGCCACGCGACCGCCACGCGCCGCCCTCCCGCAGACTGTTTTCAGTTCCAGGGCTCCGCGCGTCTCTGTATTTCTTTCAATCGCATTGAAGAAATCGCGAGGGTTCGATTACACTTGGGGATGAGAGAGAGAGGGAGGTAGAGAGAGAGAGAGAGAGAGAGAGAGAGAGAGAGGGAGGGAAAGAGAAAGAAAGAGAGAGGAAGAGAGCGGCAGAGAAATGTCAGAAATAGAGGGGGAGGGGAGCGTTTCACTTCCTTAATGTGGCTTTTCCACTGCAAGGCCCGTGTGTCGTTTCGTTCCGTTCGCGTGATTGAAGCAGTTGTCACGCTCAAGGTCACATCCGCGGCCGCCGCCCCGGTGCCGGTGGTGCGTGCCGATCTTAATGCCCCCCCCCCCCCTCCCAAATTGGAAACCCCTCCCCTCCCCAGCGCCGACTTTGCAGGCCGCAGGCCCCCCGAAACAACCCCCAGTGACTCCCGCGGCCAGTGGGACTAATTAAACCCGCTTGGCGGCTTCCCCTTCAACTCCTACCCCCCACCCCCACCCCCTCCTGCCCCACGAGGAATAACAACACCTTCCTGCTCTCCTCCTTTGTTTTCGCCGTTCCCAATTTGTTGCTGATGTTTTTGTTACCGACCGCCCCCCCCCCTCCCTCCCTCCCTCCGCCGCCGGCCGGATGGATATGACTCTTGATGATAGCACACAACCAGAGGCCCCCCGCGGGGTCCTCGACCGAGCCCCCCCCCCCCACTCCCCCTGGCCGCGGGCCGATCAAAACAGTGGCACGTGACCACACGGCTGTAGAAGGGCAATCTCCCCTCCCCCCCCCCCCGCTCAGCGCCTTTTCGTCGCTATGGGAACTGGGCTGCAAACACACACCTCGCCACAACACACTCCCCAAGGCGGGCCGCGCCGGGCTCCCTCTGATGGGGCGGAGGGGGCCGCCGACGACGACGGCGACGTCTGCTGGTCCGAGAGACCCCCCCCCCCCTCCCCCCGGCCCCCGGCCCCCCGGCGTGCTAGCGGCAACAACCCCTGTGCGACAGACGCGCTGAAAAAGCCTTATCGAGATCCCCGCCCCTCCCCACCTCCCCAACACCTTCCGTGTCGCCGCCGCCGCCCCACGCGGCCGTGCCGAGCGACTACCCGATACGTGCCGCCGACACCGTCATCCTGTTCCAGGGAAGAAGGGGGTAAAATGCCGCGGGGGAGGGGGGGGGGGGGTATCGCATCATCGCTGGCACCGAAATCCTCTTTCTCTCTCCTCTCTCGCTATCGCTCTCTCCCTCTATCTGTCTCCTCTCTCTGGCTCTTTACCCCCTCTCTCTCTCCCTCCCCGCAGGACCAGCACTGCTCGTCTCTATCGCCCTCTGCCCCCGGGCGACTAGACGATTTTCACAGTCCCAGCCTCCTCTCTGCTGGCATGCGATACGGCGATGCAAAATTTTTAAAAAATAATCAAACCAAGTAACACACAGTTGATTAGCGAATACATGGTTTGTTTCGCGGATTCTTGCGCTTATCGCTCGAATGCCATAACTGCGTATGAACCCTCTCGGTCACTCTTCTGCAGCGGCTGTGGGTATTTGACCCCCCCCCCTCTCTCTCTCTCTCTCTCTCTCTCTCTCTCTCGCTCGCTAGCATGGTTAGCGGCGCTATAGGTTAGGAGGGACGCCTCGCGGGGTGTCTGGGGTCTGGGCTGGGCGTGGCCCTCGCAGCCGCAGCCGCCGCCGCCGCTGGGCCATCCCACCCCTGTACCGGCGCCCGTGCCCCGCTCCAGCAGGGGGACATCGATCCATGGATGCTGCCCCCCGCCCCCCCCCCCCTCCGGTCCGCCCCCCCCCCCCCCCCACTCTCCCCCGGTGCCGGCTCTCCCGCCCGCTGTTCCGCCTCGTCCCGCACCGCTCTCCATCGTGCTTCGGCCAGCCCGGGCTAGGCCCGCTAGGCCCGCTAGGCCGGCCTCTTTGTTTGGGGTCGGCCTCTGGTCGGCCGCCGCCCCGCCGCCTCTCGCCACGACATCACCGCTCCGCACCACACCCTCTCTTTCTCTCCCTCTCCCTCTCTTCAATTCAAACTTCAATTCCTATCTCTCTCTCTCTCTCTCTCTCTCTCTCTCTCTCTCTCTCTCTCTCTCTCTCTCTGGCTACCACCCCCTCCCCGCAAACTTTGCAGAAGTGGGTGTGGGTGTGTGTGTTGGGGGGGAAGCAGGGCGTGTTCCCTTTGCTTCACACCTCGTCCCTCATGAATACTGGTGCGCGGTCTGCCCTGCCCTGCTCTCCGCTCCGCTTTATTGAATAAGTCATGCGGCGCCTGCAGCAGCAGCAGCAGCAGCAGCAGCAGCAGCGCGCCGTGCTGGGTAGGCAGCGGCACCGTCCCGCAGCGCACGCCCGCGTGCGGGTTGCCTACCCCGCCTCCGTCGGGCGCCGCCACGGACAGAGCACGCCGCCGCCGGCGTCCACCGGTGCCCCTCCTCGATGTGCGCTAACTGATGTACATTTTAATTTCCATCCAGCCATTTATTTATTCTATTTTTAAAAATAATAATTAAGGTTTATTAACTTTGGGGTTTCGGGGGCGGCCACACCCCCGGACGCCACACCCCGGTCCCACCCCGTCAGTCCCTGAGGGCCGCGGCCCCTGTCCGGCACTCGGGCCGCCACTCGCGGCCGCGGCGGGGGAGGGGGCGGGGGTCAACGAGGGGCGGGTCCAGGATGCGTCGACCCATATATTATATTCCGGAGAGCGTTCCCCCCCCCCCCTCCCCTTCCCCAGCCCTTAATTCCTCGTCCAACATGACCCCTCCAGAAGAGGGAGGAGAAGGGGGCGGTTTGGAGGGCCCAGAGTGGCGGCAGCAAGCCAAAAGGGGATGGTCCTGAAATTCGCTAGAAAATAACCCCTCATGACGCGGGACTCGCCTCCCAGGGAAAGGGGGGAGGGGGACGGCAAACAACTCGGCATAATCGCGTCCCAGAGATTGACCTCTGTTTGCTCCCCGGATCAGCCCGGATCAGCCCCGGATCAGCCCTCCGCATCGCCCTGCGTCATCCCGGACTACCCCGGACCCCGGATCATCGGTTGCCGGCGGCGCGCAGCCACCGTGTTGCACGGGGCCGGGGAACCCGTACCCGCAACACTCGCAGGGAGGTCCAGGGTCGGTGCCCCGCTGCTGCCGCTGCTGCCGCGGGGCCGTGCCGCGCGCTCGGCCCGTGCTGCTCTCTGCCGGCGCGCGGCGCAACCCGTACCGCCGGGAGCCACAGTACCGCCGTCTGGGGCACAGAGGGCGCCACTGCGGGAGCGGGGCTGGATCCGCTGTGGTACCCGCGGCCGCGGTACCCGTACCCGCCACCCGTCTCCGACTCGGCTCCGGGCTGCGGCTCCGGGCCGCGAGCCAAACGCCGAACATGTACGGGTCTGGCGGGTCTGACGGGCCTGGCAGCAGGCCTCGGGTTTGCGGAGCAGGTTCTGGAGAGGGGGGCGGGCGGGGGCGTGCCGTGCCGCGGTGAAGTTCACGGCTGATGCTGCTGCCGCCGCCGCCGCAGCCGGAGGAGCCCGGCGCGGGGGGCACCGCGGCGGCGGCGGCGGCTGCAGCTACAACAACAACGGCCCGGCGGCGTGGCGGCGTGGCGGCGTGGCGGGGCGTAGCTGCCGGACGGGGCAGGACGGCGGCGGGGGGCGGGGGGGGGGGGGGGGGGGGGGGGGGGGGGGGGGCGAGTTGTTGGGCCCCGGGAGAAGGCGCGGCCCGCGCGGCCAGCCTGCCCCGTCCGTCCCGTCCCGCCAGTGCATCGCCTGAGCTCGAGCCGAGTGAGCCGTACGCGCCCACACGCCCCGCGGCCCGCCACTCCCGCCCCGGTGCACACAGACACCCGTGTCGCGCAGTGCCGTGCAGTGCCGTGCAGTGCAGTGCAGTGCAGCACCGCGCCGAGCAGAGCCCGCCGTGTGCCGCGGGGCCCCCTGCAGAGCACAGCGCAGCCAGCGCACCCCGCTCTGCCGTGTTCCCAGCGAGACTCCAGTGGGATTACTCGCGCCGAGCCTGCCCGACCCGACCCGACCCGACCCGCACCTCACCATGGGCAAAGGAAAGATCCATAGCACGTGAGTGACACACGAGCCGAGGCTCGGCGCGGCCGCCGACGGGGGCCTCAACAGGTGGACGTCCCTGCCCGCTGCACCCCGGCGGAGGAGTAGAGATGCTGGGCCCTGCGCTTCCCGCGCGCGATAGAGAGAGAGATAGAGAGCGAGAGAGAGGCGGACAGAGCAGGACAGACGCAGCGACGCCGAGCCACGCCCAGCAGCACAGCGCCGCGACGCGAGCGTCGTGCGCGCGCTTAAGTAGTGAGGAGGAACAAGGAAAGACATGATTACTCGCGAGGCTCTAGACTAAGCAGACGGCGGACAGACAAACAGACAGGCGGACGGACGGACGGGCAGCGGGCCGCAGGACGCCGACGGCGCGGCGCGACACGCCACTTACGCCGTCCATGGCCAGTTCAAGTCGAATAAACGACGCCGTCTTCGCGACGACAACGGCGCCGCCGCCGCCGTCACGACGCTGTAACATTGCTGTGAGCGCGTCCCTTCGGCCGCCCGAGGGGGGAAAAAATATGTCCTCGCTGTCACTTAATCTTGTCCTGCGAACCCCCTTTTCGCCAGGGATTGTCTAAATAATTTAATAACAGATTCGAGGTGGCGGCGGCGGTGCCGTGATGTTGCGCGAGGATTTAAACGCACGACGGCGGCGCCGAGGCAGCGGTACCCGCGGTGAGGTTGAGCGCGGCCGCCTTGGTACCCCTGCCGCCGCCGCTCCTTTTCTGCCAGGCCCTGCCTGCCCTGCCACAGCCCCGGCGATGCCGCAGCGGGTCTCGGCCAGAGCGGAGAGGTCCGCCCGGAATACCGGTTCCTCTCCCGCTGCCCCGCCGCCCCGCCGCCGAGATGCTACACTTAATTCTCATACTCGCCCATGCAGTTTTTACCCACGCCCCGCCCCGCCCCGCCCACCTAGCCGCGGCACGCATACCATTACATTCGAGCGTGCCCTGCTATGCGGGCCCTTACAGCACAAGCCGCGCACACACACACATCGCCAGGAGGGGCCGCATCGCATCGCACAGATGACGCCGCTCCGCTGCCTCGCGACAGCACACCGCGTCAGTCGAGGCCCTTGCAACCAGCCCCTGCTCCTCCTGAGATTCGCGGCGACACGGAACGGCGCCGGGGGTTTTATCACGGAAAGTGGATTTCGTTTTCGGGCGGTCGCCTCGCGCCTCGCCGCCGCGGTACGGGTCAGGTCACCCGGTGGGCGCTGCTGCCGGGGCCGCCGCTGCCGCCGCCGCCGGTTCGGCCACAACTTTCATCGCGCCGCGGCCCTGCGATGCTCTAGCTCCCTCCCGCCCCCTCCCTTTCCCTCCCGAGCCCTGATGGTCCGTGACTGCGTCTCCCCCGGTAGCCAGCCAGCTAGCTACCGGCCACAACCACCGTCGCTGCAACGCCGCCGCCGCGGCGCTTAAACGCGAGTTAAGCAACCTGGAAAATAAATTATAACAGACCGCTCGCAGTAATAACCTCTTCTTCCCACGGGGGCGGCGAGGAAGGGAGGAGGGGGTGCGGGAGTGTTGATCAGAGTGGGGAGGCAATGGCATTCATAATCACGTTTGTTCGGGCCGCGCCGTCCGGAGGGGGCCGGAGCCACGAGCCGACCCCCGCCTCCCACTCCCTTCCGACCCGTCGTTATCTCTAATGAGAGCACACAGCCCATCCAGGCCGAGACTCCCCCCCCCCTCTCTCCCCTCTTCCGGGCTGACGCCTCTTCTCTCTCTCTCTCTCTCTCTCTCTCTCTCTCTCTCTCTGTCCCGCTCTGCCCTTTTTCGTGGCTGTCCGGGCCCGGCCCCCCCGGCTGACCGACTGACTGACAGAGGCTCTCGAGTAAAAGTCTCTCGACGCGGCCGTGGCTAGAGTTAGGATCGGCCGGCCAGCAGGCCCAGCGAGCCCAGCGGGCCCAGCCCTGACTTTGATGGCCACACGACAGAGAGCGTCGCCTGGCGCCTGGCGCCTGCCGGGTAGGCCGCGCGGCGCCTGCACGCACGCGTGTCACGCGGGCCGGCCCGCCCCGCAGGCGCCACGGCCGCCGCCGGCAAACTGCAGAGTGGCCCATAAAGCTGCGCTGTGCGGACCGACCAGGACCCACCAGCCCTGCAGCGGAGCGGGACAGTTAGAACGGGCCGAGCGGCAATGGCCGGCCCGGCCTACCTGCCAGTCTGCCTGCATGGCTGGCTGGCTGTTCGTCCTGAGCGGTGCGGCGCGGCGCGGCCGGCGGCGCGGTGTGGTGGCTGGCTGGCTGGCTCTCTGCCTGTCCCGCCTCTGCGCCCCACCTGCAATGCAACGCGAGGCGGCGGCAGCAGCGAGGGGCCCTGCGGCCGCCCCGCCCGGCAGGCAGCACCAGCACAGCACAGGTCCTGTGTGTTGTTGTTGTACGCAGAGCAGAGCGCGGCCCAGCGGCGGCGGCGGCGGCAGCGGCGGCGGCGGCGTAACCCTGAACGATCTTCCCGGCGTCGCCGCGCTCCAGGACGGGGGCGCTGCGATCGCAGGAGGGCCGCTGGCCGCACTGTGCCGTCCGCGAAACACGTAACGCGGCGCCGGGACGTCGGCGTCGGGGCCGTGTCCGGCGATCGGGTGGCAGCGTCGAGTGTGGCGTGTAGCGTCTTCGTCGGGTGACTCAGGCAGGGCCGGCTGGGCACCTCGGCGTCGCATGACCACCGCCGCCGCCACCGCACGTCCCCGACGGACGCCGGGGAGGCGCGGCGAAGTGAGCAACGCGTGCGAAGATACTCCCCCTGCCCCCCCCCCCCACACACACCCTCCCCTCTCCTGCTCAGACCAGACGATGTGAGTCAGGATAGTGGGCGGCAGTTACTGTGCTGCGAGGATTCCCTTACGTTGGCTGACTGATGCGATTGCCGCGTCGGAGGGAGAGAGAGAGATAACCTGCTGCCATGGGAGCGGTCGCGCGTTGGACAAGGACAGACGGAGCGCACTTCCGGTGTGTCGGTGGCGGCGGCCCAGGAGCGGCGGCGGGGACTGACAAGACGTTCTGCAGCGGTTTGCGCGCCGCCGCCGTCGCCGCCGCCGCCTCGGAGGCGCTGTCGCTGCCCTGTCGCGGGCAGCGCGATAATTTGGCGTTGAGCTGAGCTGAGCTCGGCGAGCCGCCGTGGTGCAGCCGCGGTGCAGCCGGGCGGCATAACCAGGAGGGGTGCTGCGGCGCTGCGACGCGGGGAAGCTTTCAGAAAATGCTCTCTCTCTCTCTCTCTCTCTCTCCTCTATCCCTCTATCCCTCTCTGTCTCTCTGCTTGCCGCGAATGCCATGAGCTACGGTCGGCTCGGTCGAAAAGGAAAGCAATGAATGAGAGTGCAAGTTTGTGTACACTGCGGCGCGGCTGCAGCTCGGGCTCGGGCCCGCGGACCAACAGAACGCCGTCGTTCTGCCATTTCCCCGCTCTTTCTTCGCCCTCGCCGTGCCGCGGCTACAAAGAGCCTCATGGTCTCCCAGGTGCAGCGGGGTGCGGGGCAGCTGCAGGCAGCTTGTGGGGAGGTGGGGGTGAAAGCAGTACGGCCCCGACATTTTTCTGGTCGTTGAGGTTGGTGCCAGTCAGGAGTCTGGAGTCTGTCGGTGTGTAATTTTAAGCCTGATACAGTGCTCTGCTCGGCACAGTGTGCCCTCCAAGGGTGTCCTGCCTTACGATGGTGCCGCACCTACGAGGAGGGTGTCCCGTAAGGGTGTCCCGCAAGGGCGTCCTACGAGGGCGCCCGACGAGGGTGTCTTACGGGGACACGACATGTTTTACAAGAGCGCGTCCGCCGACACCCGGTGACGCTCGGCGCAGAACAGCGGCGTGACGCAACGCCACAACAAGCCCAGTCTCCGCGGCCCGTGCGCACCCGTGCGGCGTGCGGCGGCGTGCTCTGGACCGCTGAACACGGCGGGGGCGTCACGGGGGGAGGGGAGGGGAGGGGGTTACATAAATTGGCGCACGCCACGCGCGGTCGCGCGCCAAAAGCCCGCGGCGGCGACGGCGTGCGGAGCGGCTGCGAGGCTCTTTGTTGTTGACGGTATGACGATGATCGCCATAATGATATTGTGAAAAATGCCGGGCGGTGAGTCGGTGCCGTTGTGGCGGACCCCGGCGGACCCCGGCAGCTCGACGCCTAGACTGATAATGAAATCAGAAGTGAAGGGAGGTTGTTGCGGCGACGCCCGCCGACGTGGCCGTTAACGTGTCGAACGGCGGTAAATCTGAGGAGCGGGACGGGGCCGGACGGCAGCAGCGGCGGGGCTGCGTAGGCGAAGCGAGGCGGCGAGAGCGAACAGGTGGCTGCCGCGGGGGGGCTGGACACTCACTCACACACACACACAGACACACACACACGCCGCCTCGCGGCAGAGCAGACGAAACGACGCGCATGCAAAAATAATAGAATATCCGATATGCACTGCGGCGTGCACCGCGCGCGTGTCACGTGACAATATGCTTTGTTGTTGTTGTTGTTGTTTACGGACGGACCCCAAGCGAAACGGCACGCTGCTGCTGCCATGGAGCCATGAGGAGGAGAGAGGAGGAGGAGGAGGAGGAGAGAAAGTCATAGGCAGGCAGGCAGGCAGGCAGCCACTATGGGCGGCGGGTAGCGGCGGACCTCGGACCTCGTCCTGCAGGAGCGGCAGGAGCGGGGCCCGGCCTGCGAGGCCTGGCGAGGCCTGCGCTGTGGAGTCGCAGCTCACCTCGCTATGCACTCTGCTCCGCTGCACTCTTTGCTCCGGCGACTCCTGTGTGTGTGTGTGTGTGTGTGTGTGTGTGTGTGTGTGTGTGTGTGCCGCGAGCGCAGCGCAGCGTGGCGACAGTTGTTGTTGTTGTTGTTGTTTGCGGGCGACATGAGAGTACGGCAGCGGCGTGGAGCCGCAGCTCACTGCTCTCCATGGAGTCGCTCTGCCGGCCGCGCCATGAGAGCCATGAGAGCAGGATTTGCTGGCCGGTCGTTGCTTTGTCTGGGCCGCACCGGACCGGGCCGCACCACGACGTCATAGTGTCACTGCCGCTCTCGCGAAATAGAGAAAGAAAGTGATCGAAAGTTACGATTTTGTTGGAGAACTCCACGCGATGCCTTCCGACGTGCGAAGGGTCCGCCCACATCAACCAGAGTGACGGTGGCCTTTTCGCCTTCCTCGCTTTTTATTCCTCTTACTTTAATTTTTTTAAATCTTTTTTTTTTCGCCCCGCTTCTCTGACAGCAACCGTGATTTTTCTTTTTTTTTTTACTTTTCCTGCCCTTCGTTTCCCGTCTCTGTATTCACGATTTATTTTTCCCTCCCTTTTATGTGCGCGGGTGGCGAAGAAAAGTTTTCTGACGAGCCGTGCAAAGTCGCCGCGATGGAGGTGGAGGGGGGGGGGGGGGGAGGCGGTGGCATTACACGGACGGGGGTGCGGCGGTATGCAGCGCCGTAGTATCTGAATAGGAAGCCGAGCCGCTTGGGAGCCGGGCTGCAGCCGCCGCCGCTGGAGCTGAGAGTGCTCCAGGAGGCTCCAGGTTCTCCAGCCCGCGGCTCCAGCCGGCTCCAGCCGGCTCCAGCGCGGCCACTAACGAAGCCCCCCCCCCCCCTCCGATTGTACTTGTGTATTCGGCTATTCCAACCGCCATCTTTCTCTCACGATCCGCTCCGCAATAACTCCATTTCGATTCTTCGATTATTTAATTTTTTTTTACCGCGGTACTGTTAAACATCACCGAGCGACGAGTGTCGAGTGCTGCTGTTCACTGGCGCTCCGCGGCCGAGTGCGAGAGAGACGGGACGCGTCCTGTCTCTCTCGCACTGGTAGTGTTTGTCAGTGTCCTCGGGGTGCATTGGCCCCGCAGGCAGCACTGGTGCAGTCCGCCGCGGGTCGTGACTCCTCTATGCACCCCGGCAGGCTGTTGCAGCTCGTGCGGCTGTGGCGGTGCACGAATACGTCCCCGTGCAGAATACTCAGGAAAAAAAATAAACCACGCCGAAAAAATAAATCAGGCCCTTAAAAACACGGAGACGAAGGTCGTTTCTAAAATGAAACTGTATATTTTCCAGTGCACACCAACGTTGCCCGAGCAAACACCATGCACCCCTCAACCCTTTCGTAACAGAGAGAGAGGCAGAGCGGCGACCATTCTCTCTCTCTCTCTGTCAGGCGCTATCTATCTCTATTCCCCCCCCCCCCTCTCTCTCTCTCCCTTTCTTTTCTCTTCCGTGAAATACAACCCCGGCGGCCCGTAAGACACCACCACCGGCACCGGCGTGTGAAATACGCGTCCACCTCCGGGAGAGGCGCACACCGCGGACCGAGATGAAAAACTTTCCGCGGATGGCGGGATGCTGGAGCTGGAGCTGGAGAGGCTGGCTGCGCCGGGAGAGTCGGTCCCGGCGTCTGCATCTCAGCTCGCGGGCTGCCTGCATGCATACACGCAGCTCTCGCTGGTTTTTCCTTCTTCTTCTCCCTTTCATTTTATTCTTTTGCTCGCTGTGTTAATTCTGTCGAGTGCGTGCAGTGAGCGTGTGGTATACTTTTTCTTTTGTTCAACTTTTCCTCTCTTTTTTTTGTATTTTTTAATAATAATTATTTTTGACGGTGTGCGCGCACCGCATCGCCACCGTAATCGTCATGACATGCAGTGGCGTGGCGGGGCGTGGCGGGGCGTGGCGGGGCGGGCGGCCCTGGCGGTGCCGGCGGGGCGGGGCCGGCCCTGGCGGTGCCGGCGGGGCCCCACAGCAGTCAGCGTTAGCACCCGGTCCCCCCACCGACTGCTGCAAGTGGAATGGAATGGAACGGATTGCCAAGTCGGGGAGCAGTCGGCGGCAATGCCGCGGCGGTGCACCGCGGTGCGTCGCGCGCCCACGGCACCGGAGTAACATCAATGTACCCCATCCGTCCACGCGGACTCTTGTGGGAGAGGGAGAGAGAGAGGAGGGGGGGGGGGGGGGGGCGGTCGGCGTAGGATTTCGCCGCTAACGCTGTTACTTGAGAGCGCCGTACTCTGCTTCCTCGCTGCACGCCCCGCCCGTCTCGCGGAGTTGACCTTAATTGTTCAATTAGTGTTAGGGTAATGGGCTGCTGTGGGGGCGGCGGAGGCGGCGGCGGCGGCAGTGTGGGCTGCTGCACTGTGCACGATGCACGCCGCGGCCGCCGGCGTAACGGCGGGGTCCGGCGTAACCGCGGGGGCGGCGGCCCGTCCGTCGTCTTGCAGAGCTTGTATCTCACGGCGCGTGGCGGCGCGTGGCTGCGCGTGGCGGCGCGTGGCGCTCACGTCCGCGCACGTGACGAGGGCGCGGCGTTGGCGGGCGTCACGGCTGCTCGCCGCACCTCGGCGCCGCCGTGCCGCCGCCGTGCCGCCGCGGGCCTCCGAAGGACTCCGTCGGCCGGTGTCTGCTCTTGTTACGGCGGGGACGACGGGCCCGCGGGGGGTCGCGGAGGACGCGGCGTTGCCGCCGTGACGCCGCCAGCAGCAGCACGAGGTGCTTTGGGTGCGCCAGGAGGAGGGCCCCGCCCCGCGCCGGCCCGCGCGGAGTCCCCGGAGCACGTCGTCGCCACACCGAGGGCTGTCTCTGTCGCACTGGTGCGGTGCTCCGCCTGCGAGCGACAGAGAGGGTCGACAGTGTTCGGAGCCAGCCCGCGGACAGCGGCTGTCTGCCGCCGCGTCAACTCGTGCGAAACCGCCGCCGGAGTAACATAAAGATGTTCCCGAGTCGCGCCGAAACCGCGGAGCGCGAAGCTGTGATGTCTGCCGTGTTGTGGAAAGCCGCGAGGCAGCCGCATAGCAGCACCAGCACCAGCAGCGGCGTGGCGTGCGTGTGTGTGTGCGTGTGTGAGTGTGCGTGTGTGTGAGTGTGAGTCTCGGACGGGTGCCTGTGGGTGCCGGCGGGCCGGGCTGGGCTGGCTGTACCGGTGATGTCATTGCTCATGCCTCTCTTGTGATTCTCTGGCCGCCGCCGCCCGTCTCGTCAGCGGCAGAAGCTCACACACACACACACACACACACACACACACACACTCGCACACACACACTAACACAGCTCAGCAAGCGGCAGGCCCCGCTGGGTACGCTGCGCGCGGTGGCCAACGTGATCGGCACGCGTCGTCTAGAAAAGAAATAAAAAGAAAAGAAAGAAGGAAGATGCGGGAAGGAGAAAATGAAATAACTATCCGTACGCGCGGTGCGTCAACGTCAAATAATAATAACAATTGGTCGTAGTGATGGATCGGATCGGCGTGGCGGCGGCGGCCAAGGTCTCCCTGCCGCTGTGACTGGCCGGGTGTCCCCATCACCCCCGCCGCGGCCAGCGGCACGGCCCGGATGATCGGGGCTGGCTGACTGGCTTCTCTGCCCGGCGACGCGTATCTGCCGGGCCGTGGTGCCGCGGCGGAGGCCCGGAATATCGGAATACGAAACCGCACGGCTGCGGCTGGGGGCTGTGAGGCGTCATCACCGTTCCGGGTCAGGTCACGTAATTGACTGCTATTCGCTTGCAAGAAGGTTTGTTTTTTATGGTCTTAATTTTCTTTTTCTGAACGTGAATCCGGGCTGGCGGGACGGGGACGGGGCAGTAAGATGACACCGCTCGGGCTGTCGGTACAGCCAGTGCACGGCCCCGGCTGCCCCGGCCCGGGCGGCGGCACGAGCTGCGTAGCGCCGTAGCGCCTGCGAGGTGCGGGATAGGCAGGCCCGCACGGCACGAGTGCGCCGCGGGAGCCGGCGGCTGCCTACCCGCACGGCGGTGAGCGAGAGAGACAGACAGACAGAGATAAAGGGAGAGAGAGAGAGAGAGAGAGAGAGAGAGAGAGACCCCGGATCGGTTACGTGACTTTTGGTCGCCCGACCTTTCGGCGGCGGCGGCGCACTCGCTCGCTCGGTGCGGATAGGGTTCTTGTCTGCTTGCGGGTGCGGTCGCGGCATTTGGCCTCATCTCTGCACACACACACACACACACACATACACACGACATTCATGAGGGAGTATCGTTTGGGTTTGACACACACAAGGTTTTAAGAGACGCTGGTTGCCTCACCTGGCCCCTCACCTGACCCGTCTGGCCGTGCGTCAAACCGCGTCGCGCCGCCGACACTTCAAGAAAAATTTTAAAAAATATTCCGAAGTTTGTTTTTTTTAAGTTTAAAAAAAATTAAATAATGGAGAGTGCTGCTCCGGTCCCGGAGAACTGCAGCAGAGGTTCTATTCCTTCTCCTTACGGGGCACCGCCGCCGTGGGGCACTGTAGTCATGGGGCGGGACCGCGCCGGGGCGGCCAGGACGGAATGATGAGACGCAATTGGCTAGACGCCCACTGTGCCGCCGCGAGCGCCGCGGCAGCGCCTCGCAGACGTCCCCGCGGCTCGAGGCGCGGCCGACGAACAAGTCCCCGAGCCCCCCCCCCGACGGCCGGGCGCTGTTTTCGTCGAGTTTTCACGGCCGCTGTGGCCGGCAGGGGAGCTCGGGCAGCAGCAGCAGCAGCGGCGGAGCGAGCGAGACGGCGGCCGGCCGACGGCCACGTCAGGCTGCCGCCACCTCACGTGACGGCGTCCTGGTCCTGGTGGTGCGGCGGCGGTGGCGGTGCATCATCATCGGCAGCGTCAGCTCGCCGTCAGGAAGCGCCCCCCCCCCCTCTCCCATCCCGGACTGTGGCCGCGGCCGCAGCGTGCATCCCGTGGTAGTGACAGACAGGGCACCGGCTTGGACCGCCGCTGCCGCTGCCGCGCCCCGCTGGACGGCTGGGCTGGGTGCATCCGAGTAAAAGTGCTTTCAATTGGCCACGGACGGGGAGAGGGGGAGGAGGAGGAGGAGGAGGAGGAGGAGGAGGAGGAGGAGGGGGAGGAGGGGGGGGAGGAGGGGGGGGGGGGGCAGACCGGTAGCCGGATCCGTAGTGTCAGCGCGCGGAGGGAGTGGAGGGGGGAGGAGAGGCTGAAAAAGCAGTGCCTGTCAGTCAGAGCAACGAGGAGACAACAACAGCGGCGGCTGTCTGTGCGAGGGAGAGAGAGAGAGAGAGAGAGCGAGCGAGAGCCAGTGTTTACGCGGCTCCAATGAAACAGAATTCCGATTTCCTTTGTTTCCCGTTTTTTCGGTGCAGTTAGTTAGCCGGAGCCCCCCCCCCCCCCCCCCCCCGCTCTTCAGGCATGAGCGGCTGCCGAGCGCAGCGGATCGGATCCGTCTGCTGCCCCCCCCCCCCCTCTCCTCCAGCACCCCACCTGAGAAGGCACCCTCCCTGACAGCACGGAGGAGCAGGGAGCTGCCATTGCAAGCCGCTCTATGCTTCTCTCCGTCACAGATTTGTTATTGCTCTCGGATTTGTTTCCTCTCTTTGTTTCTCTCTCTCATTCTGTCTCTGTCTCTCTGAGCGGACCTAACCTAACCTGCCCTTCTCCGGCGCGGCTGCGACCCGCGATCACGTCGCCCGCACGCCGCGCGCAGTTCGAACCGCTTCGTGGTTTCACATTCCCCGCGTGTTTGCGTTTTTTTTCCCCCGCGCCGCTCGCTCACGTGTGTGTGAGTGAGTGAGTGCGCGCGAGAGCGAGAGGTGAGAGGGGGGGGGGGGTACTACTTGTGTGAGCAGTGCAGCGGTTGGTGGTTCCGCGTGCCGCGCTTGCCGCGTGAAGCGGCGGAGTCACAGGGAGGAGGAAACAACATCGGTAATCCGGGCCGGATTACTGCTAGGCAATCCGAAATTATTTACGAAAAAAAAAATAGTGCGGTTAATCCAGAGGAATCCTTGGGAGATTTGGGGTCTGCTGCCAGTACTGTGCAGAATGTCGCCCCCTTGATCCCCCTTGACGGCCTCGCCCCGACGCCTGTTTGACGGCCGCGCCCCTCTTGTTGTTGCAGGTGAGTGGCGATGGCGGGTGAGGGCACGGGGACCCCGCTGGCCAGCCTGCCGGACCGCTGGACCGACACGTCGCGCTCGCTGCACCGGTCCTCGTCGAGCGCGGCCCGCGAGGCGGCCCGGCACCAGGCCAAGATGGCCCAGCAGGCCTACGAGGCCCAGCAGGCCTACCAGGCCCAGCAGACCCTGCAGGCGCACCAGGCGGCGCAGCCCGCGCAGCCCCCGCAGCAGGGGCCGCGGCTGCCCACCAGAGCGCCCCGACCCGCCAGACCCCACCGGTGTGTCCCGCGTCCTCCCGCGGCCCGCGGCCCCCGCCGCCCCCGCAGCCCGCATCTCCCCGCCTCGCATGCAGCGGGCCGTGTGGCCAGGCAGGCGGCAGCGGTGCCGCGGCCGCGCACTGCCGCCTGCCCCGGACTGTCACCCTCTCGCTCTCGCACGCGCGAGTGCGACAAAGACAGTATCGGGCGGCTGCTGCGGGCCCGGCCGGCCGCGGGCGGCTCCACACCGTACTGCAGCATGACGGACTTGGCTTCCCTAACGCTGCGCCGCCCCCGCCCCTCTAACCCTGCCAGACCCGCCAGTACAGCTTGTCGCCCGCCTCGCCGCCCGCGGTCGCCGGGGTAGGCCGGCCCGCACGACGCGCGAGCATGCAGCGCGCCGGGGCTGCCTACCCGGCAGGCGCTTCGGCCTCGCCATCTCGGCGCCCACCAAACGCCGCCAAACGGCCGCTGCCGCCGCCGGGGCTCGAACCCGCACCCGCGGGTCCCCCGGCCTCCCGGCCTTGCCGCCGGGGACGTGCCGCGAGGTCCCATTGCTCAATGCGCGCGGCTAGTCGGCCCGTCCCGGCATACAAAGGGGACGAAAAGTGGAGTGGGGCCGCGCCGCGCCGCGACACGACAGGCTGCGACTGCTGGGATGCGACGCGCCCGGCTCAGCGCGGCTCCGCGGCTCCGCGGGCCCCTGTGACGTGACGCAACGCGGCGGCCGCTGTACTGCCGCCGTGTGTCATCTCCAGTCTCCTACGGGGGACGGCACGACAGCCCCGCGGAGGGTCGTCAAGAAATGCCACCCCGACGGCCCGGCGGGGACGCTGCTACGTCTCTGTCGCACGCATGGGGCGTGCCGAAAGGGCGCGAGTGAGACAGAGCTACGGAAAGCAGTGTTTAGAGTCGGCCGAGCGCCGCCTTCCGTATCTGTATCGGACTCACGCGCGCTTTTGTAGGGAGAGCGAGCCGGCGGCCGGGCCGGGTGTTGTGGTAGTTGTGGGTGTGGTGGGCGTGTCACCGCCGCGCCCCTCTCCGTGCCTCTGCCTTCGCGTATGCATGAGCGCAGTGTGGCAGTGTGTGTGTGTGTGTGTGTGTGTGTGTGTGTCACCGCGCGAACGTGTGCTGGGTGCAACAACGCGGCCCTTCCGTGAAGGAGAGAGAGAGATAGAAAGGGAGGGAGAGAGAAGGAGGGAGAGAGAGAGAGAGGCCCACGCACAAGGGCCCATAGCCCTGGAACCTCTCCCTGCCGTCCCAACTGGCCGAATGCAGTGACCCCCCGCCGGGCTCTCAGCCTGCTAGCGCCACGCCACGGCTAACGCTAACGCTAACTCGGCCAAGGTGCGGGGGCGTGCGACAGGACGGGCCCACAGCCCTGCCTGCCCTGCCTGCCCTGCCTGCCCTGCCCTCCGTGGTGCCCGCTAAGAGTCGTCCAAGGCTGCGTCTGTCCGTCTCCCTCACTCCTGCGGGGAAAGGCAGTCGGAGTGCGGGCTCACCTCGTGGCGGCACACTTCGAGAGAGAGAGAGAGGCAGAGAGAGAGACAGAGAGACAGAGAGACAGAGACAGAGACGGAGAAAGAAAGAAAAGGGAGGGGGATTTGAAATCTTCATAAGGCAACGCTGATGCGAGACCGCCCGTCCCGGCCTCTGCTCTCTCTCTCTCTCTCTCTCTCTCTCTCTCTCTCTCTCTCTCTCTCTCTCTCTGCTGGACAACGGCACTGCCGGAGAAGGGCAAAGGTAGAGGGGGAGGACGAGGTGTAGAGCAGCGTGGCCGAGTGGGACGAAGCGTGGCGCGGAAAGTGTGACTGCTCGCGTGGTCCGGCGTAGCCCTGCGTAGTCCAGAGTAGTCCAGTGTAGTCCAGTGTAGTCCAGCGTAGCCCCCGGATAGCCGCGTACGCCTACCGCCAAGGCTTGATGCCAGGGCACGTACGCCCCCCCCCCCCCCCCCCCTGGCAGCAGCCTGTCTCTCGGCCCGCGGTCCGTGACGAGTCGGCCTGGGGAGGGACGGGCCACGGCCAGTCCAGCCACCCTCGAGGGGGAAAAAAAATCAAAGTCACAAAAGAGATACCAAATTAATATCAGACCAAGGAAAATCGCGATTTCCGTCGAACGCGGAGACTAGTTTATATTTCGCGATGGATTCGTCGTGCGGTGGGAGTAGAGCAGACTTTGCTTGTTTCTCTTTTTCTTGAGGCTCGAGCGGTGGAGGTGTCGGCTGCCCCCCGCAAGGTCTAAGTGCCCACAAGGTCCTCGGGGGACAACGCTCTGCATGGGAGCCGGTCGGCAGAAGCTGCTCGGCGCACAGTAGCCAGGTGTAGCGCGCGGCACGGCGGGGGCGTCTGGGAAGTGCTGGGAAGCGGGCCAAAGCCAGGCCAGAGGCATAAAGCCGGGCCGCGGCGCCGCGCGATGCAAATGCACAGGGACGTCCGTCACCCTGGCCGTTACCACACACAGAGGCGGCGGCGGCGGCCTTGGTGTGGGCGGCGGCGCACGGCTTCCGTCCGTCCAGCGCGCCTAACCTAACCCTGATATCAGGGCGCGGCGGCGGCGTGCCGCGCGCGTGTGCCCGGCCCCGGCCCCGGTCCGCAATTACTGGCAGCAGTATCCCGGCCGGATGGGACAGCGCAGCCAGCCCAGCCAGCGCCGGGCGTGGCGAGGGGGCGTGGCGAGGGGGCGTGGCCGCGGCGGCAGCGGCGGGCCGAGCCCCGCGTCAGCGTCCGCCTCGGACCCGGACTGCAGGACCTGCGGACGGCCGCCCCGCCCGGTCCCCGACGTCGGCTGTATCGCGTCGTCTGCTTTCGATTTAATTGTGGCCCGGGACGGCCGTGCCCCGTCCGTGTCCTTCCCGACCGCCTAATGGTGCCATCATCCCCGTCTCTCTCTCTCTCTCTCTCTCTCTCTCTCTCTCTCTCTCTCTCTCTCTCTCTCTCTCTCTCTCTCTGTCTGCAGCCGGGAATGGCGCGTAGAGTCGTATAAGCGGTGCGGCGCCTCGTCTCGCCTCGACGTTCCCGTGCTCCTTACCCTCTGCCCGCCCCGCCCCGCCCTCTGCCCCGGCGCTGCGTTGAGGTCTCTAGGTCTCCGGGCACTCCGCACGCCATATCGCTGTCGCTGCGGGGCGCGGTTCCGAACCAACTCGGACTCATCTCTCTCTCTCTCTCTCTCTCTCTCTCTCTCTCTCTCTCTCTCTCTCTCTCTGTCGCTCTCTCATGAAGAACCCCCGCGAGAGCGACAGAGAAGGCCACCTGTTCGGAATCGGCCGGGCGGGCCGGCCGGTGCTCTATGCGAGCTCATGGGAGAGACCCTTGGCAGGCCCCTGGCAGGCCCATGGCAGGCCCATGGCTGAGCGCGGCGCGGGGAAAGTTGAGGATAACGATACGGCATGTGTGCGGCCCGGCCGCGCGCGGACGCCATGGGGTCAGGAGGTCACCGTGGCAGCTTTTGCAAGGCCCTTATGTCGTATCGATGAGCGAGGTCACAACCGGAGGGCGCCGGAGGTCACCGGGGGTCACATGGGTCACACGGCGCTGAGCCGCCCCGCCCGGCCCCGCCCCCGTCCGCCCCCAGCGGCTGCCTTTCCAATTGCCGCCGCCAATCTTCGCGCTCACTCCCACTCGTGCTCCAGTCCAGTCGTGTCCAGTTCTCATTCATCTCAGTCCGTGGGCTGATTCCGAGCAGTGCTTCGTCTCTCTCCCCTTCCTTCTCTCTCTCTCTCCTCTCCTCCCTCTCCCTCTCTTTCCCTCCCTCCCTAAATCAGCAGCGGGCCCGCTCCTGGAAACAGAGCACCGGATATAACGGCAGGAAATGCTTTTTTTTCCTGTTGTTGTTTTGTTTTGTTTTTGGTGAACCTGTCTGAGTGTACTCCGGAAAGTGTGCGT
This sequence comes from Megalurothrips usitatus, assembly GCA_026979955.1. Classification (NCBI taxonomy): domain Eukaryota; kingdom Metazoa; phylum Arthropoda; class Insecta; order Thysanoptera; family Thripidae; genus Megalurothrips; species Megalurothrips usitatus. The sequence goes on along the minus strand of CM049597.1, from coordinate 8,217,686 downwards.
GCGTGTGTGTGTGTGTGTGTGCGCGCGCTCACACGCTGCTGCACCCCAGTTCTGCAGGGAGCACAGGTGTGGCCGCACTGTCCGGTTGCACCCAGGAAGCACTCTCGTCTGTCTGTCTGTCTGTCTGTCTGTCTGTCTGTCTGTCTGTCTGTCTGTCTGTCTGTCTGTCTGTGTCTGTCCGTCTGTCTCCCCCGCCGCCCACCCGTTTTTTTTTTGCCTCGGGACTCGGAATTATAACTACATTAATACCCTGGCCGGACCGGGCCGTGGCCGGTGGCGTGCAGTACCACGCCGCGCGGTCCCCCGGAGGCGGCGCGGCACGGGGGTCCACTCCACTACTTTCTCCTCGACCCGCCGCGACCACGCTGCGACCACGCTGCGACCGCTCCCGACGTCCTTACCTTTGCCGGAGTGCGACCAGTATGCGACCACCACCACCACCACCACCACCTGCATGTGGCGGCGGCGAACCGGATTACAGTTTTCCTAGGCCTCTGTAAATCTAAATAGAGATTTTTAAAAATGGGACTGTGAAAGAGACCACAGTTCTTTATTTTCGCCAAGTGTTTTTTATTCCATTTATTTTTTTTTCTACTTGATCTCGACTTTCCTATCGAGTAGGAGCAAGGAGGAGGAGGAGGAGGAGGAGGAGTTGGCGGAGTGGCTTGGCGGGTTTTTGTGAGTGACGGCAACAGCAGCGAAGTGACGGAGAAAAGATGAAAAGTGACAGGCAAGAGACAGTGATAGTGCACAGAGGCGGGGGGTGGGGCAGCAGTGCGGGCAGACAGACAGACACACAGACAGACAGACAGACAGACAGACAGAGGGGCAGACAATCCGTGCGGCAGCCAGAGAGTCAGCAGCGCGTCCCAGCGTCGCCGAACTGACAAGCGGACGGGGACGGAAGCAAGCACGGTCTTGGCGTCCGTTTCAAATTTTTCCCGCCGGCGGGCCGGGGCCGGGCGGCGGCCGTTCTCCTGGCGATGGGCCAGAGTCACAGAGTGCACACGGGGGTCGGGTCACTCGCTCCGTCCTCGTCCCGCGTGCGAGCGGCGCCATGCTGCGTGCGTGGGTGCGAGCGAGACGCCAACACGCGCGTATAGTGCCGGCCGCGCCCCGCACACGCCTCCTTCTCCTTCCGTGCCGCAGAGTGCACTGACTCGACCGTCTCTCTCTCTCTCTCTCTCTTTCTTTCTGTCTCTGTCCTCCCCGTAAGGCCCCCGTCCTCGCCTCGCTCGTGGAAACAGCCGTTTGACAGAGTCAGCAGGGCCGTGCCCGTCTGCTTGCTCCACGGCCTGCCCCCTGCCTGCTCCCTCGAAAGAGAGACTTGCCATTGTTCCGAGCGAACGGCTCATTCTTGTGTCCCTACACCGCAGGACCCTCTCCAGGACATAGCTGTGCGCCTACTGCATCTCTCTCTCTCTCTCTCTCCTCTGAACTACCTCTATAACCTCTATATCTCTCTCTCCCTCTTGCTCCGCGGTGCGGGTAGGACGTGGGTCGTGGGCCGCGGGCCGCGGGCCGCGGCGCGAGCAGGGGAGGAGGAGGATGAGGAAGTGAGAGGAAGAGAATGGGAATGCATCGCCGTTTGCCCTTTCGTCCGATCGTCGGCGTTAAGGTTCGGACTGCGTCTGAGAGAGAGAGAGAGAGAGCAACACCGAGAGAGGTCTGGTCTAGTCGTTTTCATCCTCGAGAGTGATATGAGAGTCGGCTTGAGTAAAGAGTTCCGTTTCTGGCCGGCGGCGTGCGCGGTGCGGTGCCGACTTCTGCTGTGTGTGTGTGAACGCATCCGAACGTGTTCGAATGTGGACTGTGTGTGTGTGTGTGTGTGTGTGTGTGTGTGTGTGTGTACGCTGCGCGGTGCGCGCAGCTGAAGGAGCCACCTCTTTTTTCCCAGCGGAGTATAAAAGGCGAGGCCCCCGCCGGCTGGGCTGCTGGTGCCGCCGCCCCTCTCACGGCCCTCGCCTTGCCCTCGCCCTCGCACGGCCGCTGGCCACGCCGGCCACGCCCCGGCCGACACCAGCCGAGACCACCGTTGTGGCACCCATCGCGGACCGTTAACAACAAGCCAGACCCCCCCCCCCCCTCCACCCTCCGCCTCTCTGCATGTGTGCGTGTGGATATTTTTGTTTTCTGCCGAACACACACGGTGTTCTTGTTGTTGTTGTTGAGATAAGGCCAACAAAAATGAACGGATTGGCCCCCACGCCCGGTCGGGCATGGGGGAGGCACGGGCCGTTTGAGCGGTGCATTGTTGTGAGGGAGACTCTGTTTGTCGGCGAGCCTGAGGTGGCCTGGGCCGAGCGCACGGGCAGCGGCCCCCGTCCAGGACTCTCCAAGCCCGGCCCCCCGGCCCCGGCAGCGATGTCAGGCGAGCGGCCCGTCGGGAGGTTCGCCGCCGCGCCCGTCCCCGGCGAACCCCCGCCGCCACGACCGCCACTACCCCTCGCCCCCCGGCCGGCGCGGCCCCCGACGGGTACGCGGGTGCAGTACGCCAACACGGGTAACCGCGTCCGCGGCTGTCAGGGACAAGCTCAGCGTCAGCGTCTGCGTCTCCCGGCCTGGCCGTGGTCCTGGTCAATCTCAGCATGACGCCGGTCCGACCGCCAGTGAGCCGCCGAGGCCTCCTTTGGGGCGTTCGGCGCGGCCTTTCTTGCCGGCAGCCGCGGCACGGCTCCCATTGTACACGGGGGCGGCGTAGTTGGAGGAATGGGGAGAAGGGGCGGGGGGCGCGGAGGAACAGAACCACAGACTCCGCCGCTGCTGTGCACTGCCGGGTGTCCAGGAAAAGGTTTCCGTCGAGTTGTTTGTTCGAGAGGGTTGGGGGATAGGGTGGGTGGGGCACCGCTGCTGGGCCGCGGCCCGTGGAGGAACACACACAAATTTATCACCATGGACGCCCGCGAACGCCGACGCCGCACTACGTGTGTGAGAGCCCACGTGTGTGCGTGCGTGCGCGTGCGCTGCCGTGCCGCGCCGCGCCGCGCGGGGCGCCGCTTGGCTGCCTGCGCTTGCTAGTATTGGAAAGTCGGCGAAGCGTCCACGTCGTCGATGCGAACCGAAAGACAAGGAGGAGGGGGACGAGGAGGCAGGATCTGCAGCACGGCGCACTGCAGCGCTGGCAGTGACAACGGCAGCCTGCAGCGGCAGCGGCAGCAGTCCCAGAGCCGCGGCGACGTGATTCTACTCGGGAAGGTATCCCTTTCTCCTGCGCTGCCTCCCCTCCCTCCCCTCCTCCTTCTGCCCCCCGCGGCGCCGGCCGGGCCGTTGCCCCCGCGGCCAGCTCCGCCCTGCTCCGCTCAGCTCCCTTCCCTGCGGTGCGGCGGTGCCGTGCCGACGGCGTGCCTAGCGCATCGCCGCTCCCCGCCTAATCCGACGTCGTGATTAAAAGAGCATGGCAGCGAGGGGCGCGGCGGGGCCGGGGGGCCGGGGCGGGTGTTGACGGCGTTAACTAACCGGGATCCCGCGGCTCCCGCCCGCCCCGAGTTAACGCTGCACCGTGGCCTCTGGCTGCGTCTGGCAGGGCCGGGGCCGGGGCCGCGGCCGGCGCTGACGGCGCCCCTGCAGACCCCCGTCGAGATCCTGGACCTGGCGCTTCCGCCGCCGCCGGCCGCCGGGCCCTCCTGCAGCCTGGACAAAGTGGACGAGAGCAGCAGCGACTGCAGCAGCGGCACGGCCTGCACGGGCTCGGGCAGCAGCAGCGTCGAGTCGCGGACCTCGCGGACTTCGCGGACCTCGCGGACTTCGCGGACCTCGCGGACGTCGCGGACTTCGCGGACTTCGCGGACGTCGCGGACGTCCCGGGCGCCGGCGCGACCTCGGCCGCCCACGCCCCCTCGGCCCCGAGCCCGGAGCTCGGACGCGCGGCTGCCCGTGGTTCGGGAGCCCTGGCCGCCGGCACTCGCCGACGCCGGCGTGCCGGGGGTGGTCGTCACTAGGATCCCGCCGTCGTGGCCGCGTGTCGGCCGCGTGGGCCCCGGGCAGGGGCGGGCAGTGACCGCAGGGGGCGCCGGGTGGCCGGCCAAGGCCAGGCGCCCCGTCAGGCAGCGGGGGCGGGGCTCGCAGACGTCCTCGAGGTGAGGGCGGGCGGCGGGCGCGGGCCGGTGTCACCCCGCCGGTGCAGGTCGCAGGTCCAGCCCCTCACCCCGCCGCGGCGCTCCCTTCCCCTCCGCATGACGTTTCGCACCGCGCACCGCGGCTATTGTCCCCCGCGGCGGCCGTGGCGGCCGTGACCCACGGGGCGCCCCCCCCCCCCCCCCCCCCCCCGCGCCGCACGCACACGCTGCTCCGCACCGCCCCCCCCCCCCCCCGTGTTCTGTGTTTGCCTGCATTTCCCTCGGGAGTCTAACGGGGATGCCTCTCTGGTTTCGCAGGCACCGCAACTATGACGAGGACAACAGCTGGGCGTGCGGGAACTGGTTCGAGTTCCTGCTGGTGGTGTCGCTGGCCATCGTCCTGCTGGTCGGCTCCCTGGTGCTCGTCCTCTTCTGGGTGATGCAGTACCGCGAGGGCTTCGCGTGGACCGAGAACCCCGCCAAGGAGTTCAACCTGCACCCCGTCCTCATGGTGGCCGGCTTCATCACCTTCAGCGGGTTCTGTGAGTGTCTCTTTGCCTTTGACCCGGCGCCCGGACCCGGACCCTCCCCTTAACCCGCACGCTCTTGTGGGCAGCCATGCTGCTCTACCGCATCGGCCGCTGCTGCCGCCGCATCTACGTCAAGCTCTTCCACACCATCTTCCACGCCCTGGCCGTGCCCTGCGTCGTGGTGGGCTTCATCGCCGTCCTGGACTACCACAACCTGTCGCAGCCGCCCATCCGCAACTTCTACTCCCTGCACAGCTGGATGGGATTCGTCACCATGGGCCTGTTTGCTTTGCAGGTAAGAGGGGGAAACGGACTGGACGCCGGCTTAGAGGCCTGACGGAGCACCCGAGCTAATTCATAGTCGGTCCAACCTAACCGTAGGCGGAAGGTAGGCAACCCCTCGGCACACACGCCCGGGGGTTGCCTACCTTCCGCCCCACGTTAAGAACAGCCGATACAGAGCCCCTGATGGCCACACGTGTTCCCTCCCCAGTTCGTCGTGGGCTTCTTCAGCTTCCTCATCCTGCTGTGCTGTGAGAACGCCACCGCCGGCTGCCGGGCCTCCCTCGTCCCCATCCACGCCACCTTCGGCATCCTCACCTTCATGCTCGCCGTCGCCACCTGCCTCACCGGCCTCACCGAGAAGGCCGTGTTCTCCCTTGGGTATGTATTCTCCTTTCCTCAGGCTCTGTATTTGAACCCAAGTTACGGTTCTCTACCAGGATCCTGGAGCGTAAGGTACAAATGCGAACTCAAGCAAAATCAGTTTTTTTAGATCAAAAGTGGAGAACAAATTTTATGTTATTATTATTATTGTTGTTATTATTATTTTAACCTGTGATAACTAAGTATTGACAGGTCGTGGTTTTTGTTTGGTTCATTACTGTAGTTTAAATTATGTGATGGGCTGTAGAACCCTTGTAGAATTTCTTCTTCCATTGCAGATGGCAGGCAGATCTCTGTGTTATGAAAGCACACAAAGATGCTCTTGGTGCCTACTGTTTTTAGTTCAGTCGTATTTTTATAGTAACTGATATGCATTGTCATTTTCACAGGAATTACTACTCCTATATGATGGATGAAGCAATCGTCATCAACGCCTTGGCAATGACTTTAGTAGGAAGCGCTATTGTCATGGGATACTTCTTGCTGCGAGAAGGATTTAGATACTCGGGTCACATTCTCGTGTCTGTGCAGAGTGAGATGTAGATACTACATGAGAGTGACTGAATTTAACTGTGGCTCCAAAAAGATGCAAAATTGACCCGAGGGAGGATAGCTCACTCTGTAGGGACATCACTTCAAACAAATAGTGATGCCTATGCTGTTGAGAAGTAATACTGCCCTCACATATCATCTTTCTGGGGCCAAAAAGGGAGATTTTATGGTGTTTTGAGAGGAGCTTCTGTTTATCAGGCATCTGTGCCACGCGGCCACCTAAATCATACTGGAGAATGATTTGAAAAAATAAGTTTTAGTGTGATGAAGCATTTGCTTTCTCAAGTGTCATATTATTTTCTTTACCAATCCTCTTTTGTTCACATAAACCAATGGTAACTTTGGTTTGATTTTCTCTTAAAGTATTCACATACTGTATTCATGTTAGTGTTGTATATATATATTTTTTTTAAACCGATGTCTTGAGGAAGGGAATGTTCTTGCTAGTAGATCAGACAGATGCATTAAATATTAATTTTATTAATGTGTAGAGAGATAGGGGAGAGAGAGGAAGATAGAAATTCTTACAGTACAGTAATCATGTATTTATTTCCAGGAAGAGCAGTACCTTTAGGCTGATATTTTATTGAGTGTATTTTTCACTTTTTTTATTTTATTTGTCAGAGAATTTCCTATTTCATTTCTGATGGTGTCCAATCCGGTCAGATAAAATAGAAGTTTTACGAGGAAAAAAAGATCCTGCCTTTTTTTCCCAAAGTGCTCACTCTTGTCACCAATCATCACTTTTATGTGATCTTTGACATTTACCGCAGATCTTCTCTATGTGCCAAACATGGACAATTTTAGTATAACTCGAGTTCTCTTAGCATGTTTTTATAATGCCCTTTTGCCAAGTTATAGAATAATCGCATAAATAGAGAGTTTCCTGAGGAGTTTTGACTTTCTGTCGAAGGCGTCGTGGTATTGCTAAATATAGTGTTATATTTTGCTTCTATGTATTTCTTTCGATTTGGCATTTTGGTCTGGAAGGGAGGAGACTTCTAGTTTTGCTTCACTCCAATACAAAAACATGTTATTCATTTTTCAATTGTTCCTATTTCCTACAAGGAATGTTTTCTGAATCTGGAAGAAATGGTAAAGACATTTTGTTTTTTGGTAAAGCATTCCACTTGATTTTTGTTTTTCAACTTCTTTCTTACAATTGTATATAGATTTTTGAAAATTTTGTTGCTGATTGTTTCAATGATTCGCATCTGTTTTTGCCCACGTTGTTATTTAAGTTATGGCTGTCTTTTTTTTTCCTTTTATGTGTTTGAATGTGAGTTTATATGAAAAATTCAACTATCACCATGGATATTAAAAGTTCTTTGATAATTTGATGGTTTTTATTGTATCCAGAGTCATCAGCTCACCCCTGGTCATTCTCAGCCTTCCATGAACTATCTTTCTTATTTTCTTTGGTTCTTCCACTAACCATTTGTTTCTCTCTGCAGCCGGGGTGGTTGGTGAACATCAATGTACTCTTACTGTGCCTTTTAATGCTTCAGTTTTCAAATTGATTTTCTTTTAAAATATCTTCATCCCACTGCATGATGTTTAAAATATTTTATAGTGCTGCACTAACATTTTTTTTTTTTTTTGTGTGTGACGCTTCTACTATTAACACATGTAAACCCTACATTGAGCCTTTCTTCTTATCGCTGTCAACTTTAATCTGACATCAAGCTCTGTGATAGGGGTAACAATACATTTACATTCCAGTATTTGGATTACTAACATTGTTACCATCACTTGCTGCACCACATCCTTAGGGAGCAAAAGCTTCCTCCTTTTTCAATTTGGTATCATGTTCTCTTCCATACCTGCTTTCTTTGTGAACTTGTGTCGTGTTCCTGTCGATCTGGCTTACATTAACAACTTCTAAGCTTTCTGTTTTCCGACTCTTTTTGCTTCCAGCGCTAAGTATGCTGAGTGGCCAGAAGAGGCGTTCATTGTCAATGGTCTTGCTATGGTGTTGGTGGGCTTGGCCATCCTGCTTGTCTATGCTGTTCGCCGTGAGACCTTCCGTGTACGAGTTGCGAACATCGTCTCGGAGAGACTATAGGACAGGAGTTTGCCGCTTCCAAACCAGCCTGAGCGCTTTTGAAGACACCAAGAATGTCTAGAGACAGGGCACGGATCATGTCCTGTAGCGGCCAGGACGCCCTGATCTCAGCTTCTGCACTTGTGTTCATAACAGAGTGGAACATTTGCTGTGTCTTATATTATGCACATCTCAAGATGTAGGGGCCAAGTAACAGCAAATACTAACAAGACTGATGGAATGAAAATACAGAGGGAAATGATTTGAGTTCTGGATGTTCAGAAAAAATGTTAATGCACACATGGTTGAGTGAATAATTGTATCATGACACATAAATCATTGCATCAGTGAGTGTTCTCTACATTTAGAGTGTTGTAAATGGAGATATGCCAAGACAGCTTTGTGTCCAATTTGTCTCGGACCAAGTTTTAGTGTCCTAGAACCTTGGCCCATTTGTATTGCCAAGAGAGAAAAGAAAGTGTTCACAAGTACATAGGACAGAAACCAAATGTGATGAAAAGGGACGCATGAGTCACACACTCATAGTACTCAGGAATAGAAGAAAACTTTTGTTTTAAGCTTAAAATGAAATGAATGAAAACAATACGCTGGGATCATGTTTGGGAGAACGACATACACTGAGAGTGCTCTCAAAAGCGCATCTCATGAAAGAAGATGTCATTTCACTAATTATTCACTAGAAATCTTATTTAAATTAGATTGATTCTCTATTTGAAAAGTTTTGAATATTTAGCTCGTCCCTCTGTTAACTTTAACCTGTAGCTGCTGAGGTAGGGATTTCGGCAAACAATTTGTTTGCTTCAGCTCTTCGTTGCTGTTTGAATCTAGGGTTGCATTTCACTGAGCCTATAGGCTTATTCCTTTTGATCTTGGTGTAAAATAGATGAATTAGAACAATCTTATTAAGGGTGCAGTGGAAAATTCAGATCTTGCTGTCAGCCGACCCTAGAAGTGCTCAAAATTCAGTACAGACAATTACTGTACTGATCACAAATCTATGGCTCAAAATTGCATACCTGCATAAAATTTTACTTATTAGACATAGATAAAAACGATTTTCTCTAAATTTTCTTTTTTAAAAATTAAATTCCGTAATGTATTGGCACCCTTCCTTTATCAGAAAAATAATAGACACCAAGCATTGGAGAACATAAGGCATCCAGCCTGAGAGAGCTTGAGATTATTTGCTAAGCCAGCTGAAAATGAGGTGAACATTTGATTGATCCTGTTCTACCAAACACCAGTTGGCTTAAAGAAACAGAATATTTATTGGAGCATAACATTTCAGAAATGAAGGATTTGCCAGATTTAAGGGACAATCAGTAAACATGAAACCTCTTTTGAGATATAAGCTTACAAAGTGCATCAATTTTTTAATTCTCTTTTCTGTTTTGTTCTGTTGTAAATAGTAGGTTTTTAATCATGCGTAATGTGATAAAAAAAATATGGTTTAAAATTAAGAAAAAAAAAACTTAGAAAACCCAATGGTGCTATGATGTAACATGCTCGTGTAATTAGCTTGCTTCTTCAAACTTGAAGAATAGAATGTAGATGTGATTCATCTTAAGATCCGTTTGTGTGTTAGAATGTGAATTTTGAAGACTTGGTCGGGCACTTAAATATGCATGGCAAGGCTCTATTAATGCTGAAGAATGTCTTAATTGTGTCCTGGTATGGATATCTACCCTCTGGAGTAGTTATAATAATTCAGTTGGTGAACTGTTGAACAAGTTGTCGAATCAAAATCCAGGTGAAATTATGCAGGCGATTTTAAATTCCTTTTACAGCCAGTACAATTTTGAAAATATTTTCAATCACCCGGAGTTGGTGACTAGTGAATGTAGGGAACTTCTACTGTGTGTTTCTTTTTTCATACAGTACAACTGATTTCAATCTATAGACTTTTTATAGTATGTTTTTAAAAGCGCGTCTAGTTGCACTGAAACTTGTCCAAGTTTCAGACAGCTGAAGACACAATGCCAAAGCCAAAATGTTTTTTGTAAGTAGTTTTCATTCTCTTGTGAAACAAAATGTGCCCTTTCACTTCCACCGAGAGTTGGGTCATTTGTGATACTGTATTCCCATTTACATCACATGTAAGCTTTCTCAATGGGAAATGTATAATCTACAGTACTTATGATGGCAGCAGGGGCTGCCGAGTCCAAGATGCAAAAGAAAGAAAATAAAGCTAGAAAACTCATTCTCGTTTTGGTTCCTTTCACACCCCATTTTGACCCCATCTGCTGCTGGCTGCCCGTCCGCCTCGACGGCCGCCTGTGAGGAGGGCGGTAGGCAACACAACTTACACCAACGAGAGGCGGGACAACCTACTCCTACCGCAGAGCTCTGCGGCAGCGGGGAGCGGCCGCGAGCCTCGGCCCCAACACAGCTGTGCGTGGGGTGGGGGTGGCCTGCTGCCTGCCGTCAGGGGCAGGTAGGCCACCCCGGCGCAGTCGTGTTCGGCGGGCTTGCTCGCGAGCAGGAGCCTTTCGCCGCCGTCCGCTGTGGGCGGAACGCAACGCACCCCGCCCAGCGGAAGGCTTCGCTGGAGGCCGTTGAAGATGATGTTGGTTGTGCAGTTGAGCTCAGCTATAATCGCCGAACAGTATCAGGAAGGGCGAAAACAGCTCTGTGATGAAACCGGAATCGCGTAGTCAGCCGATGTTTATCTCATGAGGGCCCCGGCCCTCGGGGATCGGGGTCAGGTCAGACTCTGGGGATTGAGCCGCCGCGGTCGCGGCCGCGTTGCTTTACGACCACACTAAGCGCGCCGCACGGCTTTTCGGGGGGAAGGCTCTTCTGGCGACTGCGGCGCACGGCCCTTCCCCCCCGGGGCCGGGGCCCAGGCGCGGCTGTGCTAACAGGGGACATCACGCAACACACCTCCTACATCTGCCGGCCGTCACCGGCTGCCTGCCCGCACGCGTCCACTGACAGAGAAGCGGCGCCGGGCTCAGAGGACATTTCAACCCAATGTGCGCCACACGTCGTCTCGCCGCGTGATTTAAAAAAAATATATTTCGCACGCCGCGGTGGCCGGTGGCCACGCCCACCGCCTTCCGACTGCCGCCGGCCGGCGACGCCCCGCGGCCACGGAAAACGGAACGGGGCCATTGACGGGACCGCGGCGGCGCGCGAAATGAAAACAAATGCAGTTATCTCTGTCAGCCTTGTAACGATTTATCGAGTGGAGACAGTACCTCTCACTCCCCCACCCACTCATGCACACACACACACACACACACAACGACACTGCCCCTCCCCACAAACACATGCAAGCTGCCGTCGCAGCCAATCGGATACTACGCAGGACTAACCGTTTTTCACCTTAAGCATTTTATTTTTTCATCTTTTTTTTCTATCCTAGCGTAGAGATGAGTCGGACGCCTACCTACAGAACTCAAAATCGGGCAATAATGTTTCTTCATTTTTTTTATCCCCCTGTTTGATACTGGGGGGGTCCCTCGGTCCTGGGGAGTGGCGCGGTGAGCCGCGAGCCATATGTCGCGCGCGCGCGCGCGTGTGTGTGTGTGTGTGTGTGTGTGTGGCCGCCCTGTGATTACCCGGATTACCCGATGCGGCCCGGGCCGGCGGGGCCGCGGCAGGACTGAGTGACGCCCGCCCGGCCCGGCCAGGCCGGTATGCAGTCGCAGCGGACTCCCAAGGCCCGCGGACCCGCGGATGTGTGTGTGTGTGTGCGTGTGTGTCACGTGTGCATCACGTGTGTGCCACGGTGAGAGGCGGACGCTAACCAAGCTGAGAAAGAGGGAGGGCGCAGGGAGAGACAGAAAGAGGGGAGAGAGAGAGAGAGAGAGAGAGAGAGAGAGAGAGAGAGAGAGAGAGAGAGGGAGACGCAGGGCGGCACCCCGCGGACCGGCGTCGTCGCTAGGGCGGCGCGGTATCTGGCGGGTCCCGTGGTCCCGCGGCGTAGGAGAGGTTCGGCTCGAACCGGTTCCCAAGCGGGTACCGCGGCCACGTAATCAGCCGGGCCGTGTACTCGTTTCTACCCGGTTCCCGCGGCCCCCCAGCGGCCCCGCGGCCCCGCGGCGGCGGCGCCGGCAGAACCACGCGGCTGCGGCGGCGGCCGGGCCGGGATGCGTCGCCGGCGTCGGCGGCGACGTGACGTCCCCGACGGCGCGGCCGCGGCTCGTTATCGGCCGTCCGCGCACCTCGCCGCCGACACCCTAGGCAGACCCCGTGACGGCGAGGTGTGCCGGCGGGGCGTGCCGGCGCCGCTGCAGCCTGGTTGTGGTTGTGGTTGTGGTTGTCGGCTAGAGCGCATCAAGGCTCCTAATCTTCGGCCAGGTTTTCGGGGAGGGCGGAGCCGGCCCAAGGGCGGGGCCCCGGCACCTGCCTGGCCTGCTGCGCTCCGCTCTGTTGTGGTGCCGTGGTTGCTGTTGGTGTTTGGCGAGGGCGTGGCGCGTGTCTGTCTGCGAGTGTCCGTAGCCGCGCCGCGGAGCACGTGCGCACCGGGAGTGGAGCGGCGAGTGCGGGTGGAGTGCGAGTGCTCGCCCCGGGAAAATCACGGAACGCCACACGGCCGACGTAGGCGAGTGAGCTCGCGCCAACCCCCCGCCAGCCCCCCGCCCCCACCGCCGCCCCTGTGAGGCCGGCCGGATCCGCGCGCGCGTTGCAGCCGTGCCATGCGGGTCTGCCTACTCTCCCGACCGCAGGCGCACAAGGCCGCCGCCGAAGCCGCCTCGGCAACGTCGTGAAGGCCCTGCGCGACGCGTGGCCCGTTCGTGCGCGGAATAGTGGCCACCACCTGCCCGCCGGCTGTGTCCGCGGGGCCGGCGGGGCCAGCGGGGCCAGAGGAGCGGGCGGTGAGGTATGACCGATTAATGAGCGAGTTAAGTCCGTGGGATGACGGCCGCGGGGCCTACAGATAAACTCGCTATTTGGCCGAGCTGTGTGTGTGTGTGTGTGTGTGCGGTCGGGGACGGAGCGCAGCAGGGCGTCCTAGCCGACAACGCCGACACCACCGCCAACACCAGCGGGGACTGGTGCGGCGGTGGGGCAAGAGGGAGAAAACCTTGACCCGACGACGGCCCCTTGCGCTGCGCCCGCTGCGCGGTGGTGGAGTCTCCGGGAGTCCTGCGCCAGTCCCATCTCCTGTATGCCGGGATGGAGTGGTCCAGCTCGGGAGGGGAAGGGGGCTGGAGGGGAGGCTGGAGCCTGCCGCGCTCCGCCCACGTGGCCGCCCCGGCGCCGGCCGTCACAGCCTGCCACGGGCCGTCACAGTCTGTCACAGTCTATGGCGGCCCCCGGCACTGTCCCCGATGAATATGGAGGCGGGGCCAAAGGAAGACAAAGAAGGACAGGCTTCTCCGTCTCTCTCCTGTTTTTGCCGTCCGCACGCGGTGAAGGCATCTCTGCATGGCGATGACGACGCGGTGCCAAACGTAAGAGGCCGGGCCGTGTGTGTGGGGGGGGGGGGCGCATGGGGATGCAGCCGCAGCAGCGGGCGCGCGCGGCCCCCGCCGCCCCCGTTCGGCACTTCCCTTCCGCTACCCGCGGCGCGTTGTCGGCGTCCGCGGCCCCCGCCGGCCCCCCGCGGTCCCCTCCGAGTCGCCTGCAAGTCGTTGCCCCCCTCCCCTCGCCCCCGCCGCCCCCCACCGTGACGCTGCCCCCTCCCCGGGCCCCGCCGTGGGCCCCGGCCGGTGCCTGGCTGGCCGGCGTTGGCGCGCGGCCCGAGTTTGTATTGAGTCGAGTGCAGCGACCATTGCTGTGGACCTCGCGGCCCGCGGCGCAGCGTAGACGGTGTAGCCAGCGTAGTGCCCCACCGCGACGGCCGCACGACGCCGGTTACGCCCTCTCCGCCCGACCCGACGGCCGCCCCCGCACCTCCCCGACGACCCCTCCCGCTCACTCTTCGTCTCCGCGGCGAAGACCGTTCTCCAGCTGACGTCTCCGCGGGTGTCGTCGACGCCGTGCTTGAGGACGCCGTCGTCGCCCCCCCGCGTCGTAAAGGCGGCCCGCCAACCCCCGCCGCCGCCGCGTCCACGGAAGGACACCGACGAGCGGGCGCCATGGGGAAGCACCACGACCAGCCGGAGTCCATCAGTATTCATACATTTCAGAACGGTGAGTGAGAGAGGCGTGTGTGCCGCGCCGGGCTCTCACGCGAGAGCGAGTGAGACGGCGGGACAATAGGCGGCACTGCTCGATGGGATGGGTCGCGTCGGGACAATTAAAATGTAAGGTTACGCGTGTCTGGCGGCGCGGCGGCGGCGCGTAGGGACCCGACCTGGACGCTTCCTCTAGCGCTCCGCCGCTGCTGCCGCCGGCCTATTACTGTGAGAGAGCGAGAGAGAGAGAGCGAGAGAGAGAGAGAGAGAGAGAGAGAGAGAGAGAGAGAGAGAGAGAGGGGGGGGGGGGGGAGAATAAGAGTCTGCTTTTTTTTGCCTCCTTCGGGACAGTCCTGTCCTGGCCAAGCCGAGATAAGTGAATGGCTGCCATAGGATGCCGCCGCGCCGCTGCATGCACCGGCGCGGCACCTGTACGAGTTACGGGGCCCACACACGCAGCCTGACCGCCTGGCCGGTGCCGGCCAGAGGAGCCGGAATGTGCCCGGCTCAGCCCGGCTCAGCCCGGCTCAGCGCGGCCCCCGGCGCTGTCAGCACTGTACACTGGAATAGAGCCATGAAGGTGATTTCCACCGTCCCGCGTGCCCCGTGCCGCCGCCGTGCCGCCGCCGTGTGCCGCCGCGTCGCTCTACCCGTTGTCATACCCTTCCCGATCTGACCCGTAGCGTGTCCTGGCGTCCGAGTCCCCCGGCGGGTCTGAGAGGGCGTCGCCGTCGGCGCCGTCGTCGTCATAGATTAGCCCGCGGCGACGGCGGCTTCTCCTCGTTGCGTGCCGGCCCGGCCCGGCCCGCGGGGGGTCGCCGCCAGGGCCGTCGCCTGCTGCGAAGGACGCGCCGCTTCCGCACTCGAAATACTGCACGTAGACGGCCGTGAACAGGGCTCATACGCTCGCGTCCTGGTCGTGGAATGAGCGGGTTAGCGAAAGCTCGGCCTCGGACGGCTTGGCCGCGACGTGTCAGGCGGCTGTGACAGGTCAAAGCAGCTGACAGGACGGCAGCTGACAGCAGCTGACAGCAGCTGACAGGCACTGCGCGGCGGTGATCAGCGAACGGCCGCCCCAGACTGCTTGGGCGTTTGGCCGTCCGTCCAGTTTCCGATAGTGTTCTGTGTATCACTGCTGCTGGGCCTTGTGTATCCGTCCCGTGTGGTACAGAGAGATTTCAAAACGAGGTCAACGGCGTGCCGGCGAGTTTTCGCCTCCCCCCCCCCCTCCCCCAGTGTTGACAACGCACTCGCCCCCTTCCCCCTCCCCTCGTTCCGGACTTGCAGCACTGGGGGTCATGCACGGAGGAGCGATATCTCCCCGTCGTGTGTTCGATAGTGAGGGAGGGAGACTCGGGCCGAAAGCGTCTCACTTTTCTATCGCTCGCTGCGCTTTGCCCCTGCGTTGCCCGGCGGGCGGAAGTCCAACTGCAGGAAAGAGAGAGAGAGAGACAGAGACAGAGAGACAGAGAGACAGAGAGAGAGAGAGAGAGAGAGAGAGAGAGAGAGAGGGAGGGGGGAGCAGAAGATTCGAACCCTAGAAGCTCCCACACGACTCCCACCCGCACCAGGTTTCTGGCGGCGTCCCGCACGGCCCGGCGCCCCGCCCACGCTGTCTGGTATCACGTACCGGCATCACCCCTTTCCTATCACATCACTGCGCTGCTCACAGCTGTCACACAATAACTCTGGCGGTGCCGGCCGGCGGCGCGAGGGCAGAAGGATAAGAGAGTGTGGGGAAAGCGACAGTGGGGGTGGGCGCGCCCGCCAACGCCCGCGGGATCAAATACTCGGGATCGGGTTCACGCTGTGTGAGGGGTGCACTTCGCGCCGAGGACGATGCGCGGCGCGGGGGCGCGGGGGCGCGGGGGCGCGGGGGCGCGGGGGCCGACTCGGCACGGCGGTGGCCTGGCTGACGGGGCAGAAACAGGGAGCGGGCAGAGCGGATTGGGTTATGTGTGAGTGCGTAGCGCCCGCGTGCGGTGCCAGCCGGCGACGCGACGCCCGCGCCGCGCCGCGCCGCGCCGCGCTCCGGCCGCACGGCTTCCTGCCCGGCCGGCCGCGCGCCGCTTCTGTCACGCCGCGGCTCCGCGGCTCCGCGGAATCGCCAACCGGTTTCCCGGTTCATCACCAGATTCGCGACACGACACGTGCGCCCCGCGCACCCGCAGCGCGCACCGCGCCGCGCCGGCAAAATGTTTTCCTCCCGACTCTGAGAATCGCGGACCCAAAAAAGGCGCACGCCTTTATTTTTCCTTTTCACCGCTGCACGCGCTGCTCTGCTCTGCTCCCGGCCAGGAAAGTATCAGACTCTCCCGTCGGCGGCGGCGGCGGCTACGGAGTCCGTGTGCGTGTGTGCGTGTGTGTGTCGCGACTGACATATTTGGAGCGCGGCGGCGGCTGGCCGTACTGGAGCAGCGGGGCAGCGGGCAGTCCACTATCCACGTAGCGCGGGGCCTCGCGGGGCCCACAGTGGCGTTACGTGCATCGTGCACGACCGGCCCCGCCGCACGCGCGTGTCCTCGTGCTGAACGCGCACGCACACGCCGGCGGCCACGCCTCACCTCCTGGCCCCGTAATTTGGCGTCGCGTTTCCCTGAGATCGCCGGCATAACCTGAGCACGACGCAACTCCGCATAACTAAAGGAGGGAGTGCGCCGACATCGGCTTCGTTTCAATCCCGTACTCTCCAAACAAAAAAAAATGTACATTAAAAAATCGGAATGCGACGTATCATTGCAAAAGGGGCTCCGGCAGTCGGGCGGCGTCCCGGCCGACGGACTTCCCTCCGCGGCGATGGCGGCGCCGAGGTCCCGGCCCACCCCAAGGCCCTCGCCAGCCCGATGGCAGCCGCCGGCCGGTGCGCACGTCACACCACCACCGCGGTGCATTCAAATCAGCGACCGCCATGCCGAAGGACGGCGTCGACGACGCAGCGCGGCGTCCGGGTGCATCCCGTCCTGTCGGGGGTCCTGGACTTCCCCTTCCCGTAGGCCGGCCGGGGCCGCTGCTGCCGCATTTGGCGCACACCTCGGGCGGCCTGCCCAGGTGCGAGAGAGACGGCGTGCGGGGCATCCCCGGCCGTGCGTCTCTCTCGCACTTGGTCCGCCCGCCGCAGCGCACATCTCATTTATCACGCCGCCGCGACCGGCCGGGCGTCCACCCGGGCTCCGTGCACCTTTACGACCGTCACCGCCACGGCGGCGCGCTGCCGCTGCCGGTCCGGGCCGGGAACAACAAGCCCGTCCCGCGGGAATCCCCTACGTCCCGCACGCCGCCGTGCGCGTTCGGAATTTTCGCAGACGTCGCGCGCCGTCGGGTATTTTTAGAGATTGAAATATTTCCTCGTCGGAGGCGGCGCACCGGCCGGGAGGAGGCTCGCCGGGGAGGTTAGCACTCCTGACATCCAGGACTCTAGGCTGCGGCGGCGGCGGCCGTCCCGCTGCGCCCCTGCCGCGGCCGGGGTAGGCAGCCCCGCACGCCACGGCTGCCGGGCGGCACTGCCTACCCTCCGATCCGCAGGCGCCACCGTCTGGCGCCGCGCGCCGCCGCCGGACTCCACTTCCGCCGGGTCACAATAATTTTCGACAATTAAACCCGAGCTCGCTGCCGCCGTCGGCTGACATTCGTGACAGGGAATCGCGAAGGAGTTCGCGTCGCCCAAGGACGTGGGACGGAGCCCGGGCAGGCTGGGGAAGGACCCAGCCGGGAACCGGAAAGCAAAGGGTGTGGAGGGGTGGGCAGCTCGTCAGCTGTTCTAGCAGCCGGCCGTCATGGCGGCCGACGGCGTCCCCGGCAGACGCAGTCCTCCCCCTTCGAATCTCGCCCCCGCGATGCCGCCGTCATCCGGCTGAATGTCGGGGGACGACGCCTCCTACCGGAGGCTCCTGGACCGTCCCCCGGGACCCTCCCACCGGGTGGACAGCGACCCCGACGTCCGCGACGGCGCCCGTGAGTTGCCGGGCTCTTGTTCACCCCGGGACCCTAACCTCCCCCCCGCGAACACAAACAAGGGGCCGCCTCCACCACGGACAGGCTCGCGGCCGAAGTCGCCCGAAATGGCACGGTCCGCCGGTCTAATGTCAAGGCCCCCGCTCTGACCCCCCCCCCCCTCACACACACACACACACACACACACACAGCTCCCGCTTTATCGGGTTTTGGGCTCTGGGTGCATCATCCAGCTATCTACCCAGCTGCTGAGGCGCTGACTGAGCTAGCGTTAGCGCTGACTTTCTTATCGCATGTGCACCGCGTCAGTTTCAGGGTAGTCACCTCTCGCACTCTCACTCGCACGTGGTGTCTGGCAGTGCGTCGGCCGCGGCCCCCGCGAGCTGAGCAGGGAAGGCGAGGCAAGACCACCCTGTATCTGTTGTACGCATCCTGCGGAGTTGTGGGGTTTGGCTCGGGGGGAGTGTGTTTACCTGAGGTGGCATGCATGCAGGCCAGGCCATGCCAGGCCATGCCAGGCCAGGCCTGCACGGCACAGCTGACTGGGCACAGACTCACAAGACTGGTTTTCACAGGTGTCGTGGTGGGAGGGAGGGGTGATGAGTTCTGCCACACAGTGTACGGCTCTGGCACTGGCACTGTGTCAGTCCTCAAGGCAGAGTGGCCGCATTAGGTTGTGGTGATAAAGGTGGCCTGATAATGGAGTTGGATGATTGCTGTAATGAAACGAAAGCGTGTCTGGACAATGGTAGAATTTGTTATGTTTCATCTGGGTTTCCTTTCTTGTGAACCTGAGAACTTGTTCCCTTGATGTTCAGGGTTGTGGAGTCTACCCTTTCCTTTAGCAGTGTTACTTTTTCTGGACTAATTTCCTGCTTCTTTGTCATGTTTCAGGAAACAAAAATCCCTATCCTGATGATGGCCCTGAGAGGGAGGTGTCCTCACAAGAGTGTGGGGCATATGTGCGAAGTCAATTGGCATCAATGTGTGCACGTCACACCTTGGCCAGACGACTGCCCATAACACAGTGGCTTCCTCGATATACGTGGAGCTTATTCCTCCACGACCTGATGGCTGGTCTCACGGTGGGCATGACAGCCATACCTCAGGGCATTGCTTATGCAGTAGTGGCTGGACTAGCACCACAGGTAAAACACCCCTTCACCTTCAATTTTTTTTTTAGATTGATTCCCCAAAATTTTGATTGATTTACTCTTCTTTGTTGCAGTATGGACTTTATTCAGGATTTATGGGTAGCTTTGTCTATGTTTTTTTTGGAAGTACAAAAGATATAACTGTAGGACCAACTGCTATCATGGCCCTCATGACTCAGAGTTATGTTCTAAACTTTGGACCTGATTTTGCTGTGCTTTTAACATTTCTTTCTGGGTGTATTATTGCTGTGTTAGGATTGCTCCAGTTAGGTGAGTGATTGTTATTTACTCCTCAATACTACTTGTAAGAGGAAAAAGCAATAAGTTGTGTTGTTGTTTTGTTTTTGGTTTTTTTATCCCCACAGGTTTTGTGGTAGACTTCATATCCATGCCTGTGACGGTTGGGTTTACATCTGCTGCAGCAATTACAATTGCATCCTCTCAACTGAAAGGATTGTTTGGGCTAAAAGGAAGATCGGATAAATTTTTAGACTCCATCATTAATTTCTTTGAGCACATCCGGGAAGTTAAGGGTTGGGACTCAGCACTAGGAGTATCTACTATTGTTGCTCTCCTTCTCATGCAGGTAATTGTGAATTTCTTTCAATTCAGCTTTTGTGAAAATATGTGTGATTCTTTGCCATAATTATTTGTGTTGTAGAGATTATCTGTTCTACGAGTGAAAGGAAATCCACCAGGTCAAACAATCAGTAAATTCCGACGTATTTTTGGAAATACCATGTGGATGGTATCTCTAGCCCGAAATGCTATTGTTGTGTTCTTTGGAGTTGGGCTGGCTTATGTATTGTACATTAATGGACATGAGCCATTCTCTCTAACTGGTCTGTACTGTACTAGACTGTTTGAATTTGTCTCTTGATATTTAAAATCCAAGTAATGTATTCATTTTATTCTACAGGAAAAATTGAGGAAGGATTCCCACCATTTGGTCTGCCACCATTTAACACTGTATTCAAAAATCAGACCTATAATTTTGTGGAAATGACTTCTGCTCTTGGGTCATCTCTCATTGCAATCCCTTTGATTTCAATTCTTGAAAGTATTGCCATTGCTAAAGCATTTTGTAAGTAGACATAGCTAAACAACTTAACGTATTTGTTTTTTCCAAGAAAAAGATGTCATTCAATATGATTTGGTTTTCTTTCAGCAAAAGGAAAAGCTGTCGATGCAACTCAAGAAATGATTGCCTTAGGCTTAGGGAATATGGCAGGATCTTTTGTGAGATCAATGCCTGTCACTGGTTCATTCACGAGGACAGCTGTGAACAATGCTTCAGGAGTTCGCACACCAGCTGGTGGAATTTTTACTGGTTTGTATCTACTGTGTTTCTGTCATTTGATTTTTAAAAAAAATATATGTAATTTTTAGTTAAAACTGCGATGTGAGGTAACTGAGTGTTCCTTGTGCAGGTCTTCTTGTAATGGGTGCTTTAGGTCTTCTGACTTCCACCTTTTACTTCATACCAAAGGCTACATTATCTGGTCTTATCATGACTGCCATGTTTTTCATGATCGATTATCATGTTGTATCTTTATTATGGAGGACAAAACGTAAGTCTCTGCAAACAGACATTTTTGTTTTTTTCTATTTATTTAAAAGCTATAATACATATGTGTTGTTTTTTTCGCTTTTTCTACTAGGCATAGATCTTATTCCTCTTGGAGCTACATTTTTATGCTGCTTATTGATTGGTCTCGAGTATGGAATGATTGTTGGGATTGCTGTAAACCTGTTGATCCTTCTATACCATTCCGCTAGACCCCCTGTGGACATGAAATGGGTTGTGGTGGGTAGTGTATTGAAATGCGTGAGTTACTTTCTATAGGTGGCCTACTAGTAAAATTTTTAATCGAATAATTTTGAACAGGTCAATGGATGCAATGTGCTCCTTGTAACGCCTGCACAAAGCTTGGCTTTCCCCTCCGCTGAATATGTTAGAGAAGTAATTGTGGCAGATTGCAATCAGCACAGAGATGAGTCCCAACAAAGTGCTGTTGTTATTGATGGTGCTAACCTATTCAATATTGATTCTACTGTAGCAAAGGTTAGTGCTGACATAAATTCTAATTTGGTTTGAAATTAACAACTGACTTGTAGCATAATTTCAAATTTGCTTTCAGGTTGTCAAATTGCTTTCAGAAGACTTGAAAATGCTGGAAGTCCCAATTTTCCTGTGGAGGTGGCCACAACAAGTTACTTATACACTTTTAGGCATTGATCCCAAAATGAAACCATTTTTCAGGAACGGACCTACTCTTGATCTCATTCTAAGTAAGTAACTAGAGATGTGCCCTCGGACAAAGTTTCCTCCATGCACTTATATATCCTTTTCCTGTTTGCAGCTCTAGAAAATAGGGTGAGGCATGAATCAGAAGTGTTGACTGAAGAGGACACAGGAGCATCAGTAATGAAAGCCAACGGCAGTCAGCACATTCCATAATGATCTCTTGGTGTGAAAGAGTGTGTCCGGGTGGAGCCAGTGTGATGTAAAAATTGTGATATTTTAGCTCATTTCTGAATTTAAATGATAATGAATTTTAGCATATATTACCCCACAAGGGTATTCCATTAGCCTGCTCAACAGTATGAAAAAAAGTTGTAAATAGTTTTAGTTTCAAGCATCAAGTCGTGTTCATGTCATAGATGTCATCAATAGTCATGTTAGATGGTTGGCTTTTAAACCAAGAATGTTATTTCTAGTATGTTTGTTTACTGTCATCATTCTTCATCGAGTGTACGCTTAATCACAGTGTGCATTAGAAATGCAATTTTGTAAATATGTAATTTTTGTATTATATTTTTTGACTTAAACTCTTATTTAACTTTCTGAAAATATACTTTCTCTCAACACAGACAAGAGATAATAATGAAGAAAGGCATGGAGTTGTGCTATTTTATTATCAAAATTGCACTCAGACATACATGCGCTCAAATTACAAAAAGTAAAACAGTCAGTGGAAAGTCTTCAGACACATCAACCAGGCTAGTGAAAAGACTCTTCTGCAGCGCAAAATTTGGACATAACTACAAAATAACATCATTCAAATTTTTTAGGACATGAATGTCTAAATCTACTCCAAAACTACTTCTGCACCCGCTGCAGTCAATTCCTTCATCAATTTTTCTGCCTCCTCTTTCTCAACATTTTCTTTCAGTACAACTGGAACACTTTCAATAAATTTCTTAGCCTGAAAACAAAAATTGAAAAAATATTATCCAAGGCTCCTAAGTTTTGAATAGTTTATGAATGGACACTTCTAGTCACTACATCCTTACCTGTACAAGGTTCATGCCCTCTACAAGACCCTTCACACACTTAATGAGGGGAACTTTTTGCTTCTCATCAAACTTGACAAGTTTAACATTGAATGAGTTCTTAACAGCTTCATCCTTTTCCTCCTGAAATAATGAAAAGTGAATTGGTGAGCGTTGTCAGTATATGAAGGTATAACTCTTGCCAAATATGTGGGTAGAAGTCTTCAAACTACCTGGGCGGGCGCTGCTCCAGCTCCCACAGGTACAAAGCCTCCAACAGGCATAACAGGAGCATCAGGAAGGTTTAATCGCTTTTTAAGGAGATCTGAAAGATCTGCAACTTCAACCAGCGTTAGCCCTGCAATTTCATTGACTAATTTCTCAATTTTAAGAGGATAGGTCTTCGGGGCGTTGTCTGGAGTGGGGACTGGCATAGCCTCTGCCGACATGTGCCGTGCAACGATACTGCCACAGCTGTAACAAATGATAATAAAAATAATAATAATGAAAATCATAAGAGAATTTTTTAATCGTTGTTCAGATTCTTCAGTTAAAACCCAGCTGATAGGGAGAGACACCATAACCAAGCTAAACTGACCCTTGAAATCGAAACCACCTCTAATCTGCTACATAGACCCAGAACAGATACTTGGGATCGTCATAAATTTCCACAGCACACAAAAAACGACATTGAGGGGACCAACGCCAAACTACTAAAGGGAGAAAGACACGATAGGAAATACACAAAACCATGCCTCTAACGTACCAGTTCTGCGCTGCATCCCACTGCGTGAAACATCTCCTGATTGAAGTTCTGACAGCCTGCATTTTGGTGACAGGAATAAATGCAACTTTAAAAAGTCAAGTTGAACTTCACTGCCGATTCCGAGCTGAGAAATTAAAGGCGAAACGGCGTCAAGCGGCAAAACACAACTTCTGCAAGGGAAGGTCTACTGCTGCACCGGCGCCATATTCAACAAATGACTGCTTTTTCACTGCTGCCATCATGCGGGCGCGCAGTTCAAAAATAAGGAAGTTTGTGGCCGGGAGGAAGGCGTTTGAGGTGACTCACGGCGGAATTCACCACAATCACGTTACGTGGGCCGTTTCCCCTTTCAATCTTATAGCAAGAGACAGCACCCAGTGTTTCAGCTCGTTTATGCAAAGTGCGTATAAAGGCGTGTCCGTTCTGTAAGGCGCTCACTTTTAAACACGAAACAGGAAAACGTGTGTGGTTGCTGTAGCATATCATGGTGACAGGATGCTATGCTACAGTATCTTCTGTTGTCTCCGCCACTATCACCGAAAAATAGAAAATGTCAGCCCCCCTCCGCCGGTGTGGGTGCGAACTGTGACATACGGTGTCCATCTGTGGTCATACCAATGACCAATCGCCGTGTGGACAGGAGATACCTCCGGTTTATTATCAATCATTCTGGCGCCCCCTCCCTCCCCTCGCCACTCTTTACTAAACCCACGACATGGCATAGCTACTGTCCACACCTCGCTCTGACAGCTTGTAATCAGCGACGTCCGTTCGTGATAGCAACCCCCCTCACACACACACACACACACACACACACAACACACACTGATATCATAATCCCTGCAACATTTCTCCCAACTGCAACATTGCTGCCTCGATTTTAGCGCCTCACTCGGCGAACCGCGGTTGCGTCTGAGAAACTGCACTTGTTTTGGGCTTCCTCGGTCGTTCATGCCACTACTCGAGCGGCCACCAGGTCTATCTTGTAGAGTACAGCGGCTTCGGTCGAGTAAGTACGCAGGGAACCTATCCCCCAAATCTTATCGAGGGGGTGGGTCTTCCCTGTCGATCCCCATGGAGGTCCAAACAATGCTATCGTTAGGTGACAGCATTATGGAGCTCTCCGAAGGCCGTGGTCAGGCGGAGGGGGCCTCGTGCGGGTACCGCTGGCTAGGGGTGGCGGGGCGGTGCTGGCGCTGGAATAATTTTGTTTCGTAAATATCAAGAAAGGTCATAAATATGGTCATATGAGCCTTCCAAAATATTTGCGAAAAATAAAATTTGGTCTTTTACGAGTGCAGTGTGTCTTACATGGCCTCGTAACAGGTACGACACCGTAAAAGCCGACGCCTATAGAACTTATGGCCACTCGGGAACGTGTAGGTGGTTTGTGAAAGATATCCATGTACAAGGCGGTGCCCCCGCCCCCGCCTCCCTTTCCAGGAAACGCTCATCAAACATCGGCGGCGGTGGAAGGGAGGGGGCGGGTTGGGACCTTCCCTTTTGTCTGGCCCGGCCTGCACCCTTGCACGTCCCGTGCCGTGGCCGCGGGACTTCCGGCCGACCCGGGCCACGCGTTGCCGTCTTATCGCCGTGTTATTAATTACCGGCAGGTTACTGTACTTCGAGGGCTCTCCATCCACCAACACACGACCACGACACTTTAGCAAAAAATTGGTTTATTATTTATTTTATTCCGAACGAAATACACCAAAACATATACACTCTCCGGAAAATATCGGGGCCAGCAGTGGCGGAGCGGCCGGATCGGCGGGTCGCGCGAATACTCCGTTCCGTCACGGCCAGGCAGCCGAGCAAGCACAAGAAGGGAACAAAAAAAAAAACAGAAACAAAAAAAAAAGCAGGTCCACTTTCACACTGTTCACAAGGTGCGTCCAGATCCTTGCTACGGGGGCGTCCCCGAGCTCCCGGGGAGCCCAGCCCGGGCCTGACCGGGCTACCCGAAGCAGGAGATGGGGTTGAAGTAGCACTGGTGGTAGCGCACCTGGCGCTTGGCCGCGCGCAGGAACACCGTGTCGCCCAGGTCGCCGACGGCGCCGTCGGCCGGGGACGCCCTGACGGCGGACGGCTGCATCCTGGGGGACGGCGGTGGCGGTGGCGGCTGCGGCGGCGGCACCGCGGGCACGTCCACGAGGGCAGCCAGGTCCTCGGGCTCCAGCCCCACGGCGGCGGCCGAGTCCCCGGCCCGGAGCACCAACAGCGCCAGCGGCGGCGGCGGGGCCTGCAGGCGGCGGTATCAGTCATCAGCCACGCTGAGCAGAGCCACGCCCCGGCTAATCTAAATTGCCCTGTAAAGGGCTTTCTTGAAATGCGAGTCGACGGCGGCGCCGTCGCCCCGTGCCGCACTCACCTCCTCGGAGGAGCGCGCCTGCTGCAGCTGTTGCAGCTGCTGCAGCTGCTGCAGCTGGCCGCGCATGGCCGCCGCCCTGACCGCGGCCGCGCTCAGCAGCAGTAACAGCATCGCCGTCGTCGACGTCGCGAGCAGCGACCGCAGCGGAGTCCAGGATGCGGCCATGGCTGCGGGTGACCACTGCGGGTGCCGGGTGCCGGGCTGCGCGTTGCGCTGCGGGGGTCGGCACGGTACAGGCGCCGAGCCCCGGCCGGGGGGGCAATATATAGACGCCGGTCCGGCCGCGCCAACCCCCGCCAACCCCCGCCGCCCCCGGCCACCCCCTTGCGGGCTCCCCCGTCCCGCTGCGGGGGTGTGCCCCCACCCCCACCCCCCACCCCCGGCCCGGAGGCCGGCGCAGCTGCAGCGGATCAGGCGGAGCGCAGGCTGTGGGCGGAGGCCGGCCGGGCAGTAATAAAAACCGGCGAATGACGACGGCGAGTTAAGCATCGTGAAGAGAAGAGGGTTGCCCCGGCGGTGCGCCGACCACGCCGGCGACAAACCCGCCACAATTACGGGGTACTTCACCCTCCGCGGCGGCGGCGGCGGCGGCGGCTGCGCGGCGTCTCGGCCGCCCCCGGCGACGGCATCAAGGGGGAAGAGGAACCCTGCCACGTTCCCACTTAGGGGTCGTTCCATAATTTACGCACGGCCATCTCCCGGGCCGCGCGCGCGTGGGCGTGTTGGTCGATACCCCCCGCGGGGGCCCTAAACCCCTTCGGGGCGTGTCGCGCTATCAGGAGCCCCTTTATCGCGCCCGCCAAATCTTGGCCGCCAAACAACTCGCGTGACACGGTATGATGACGACGGCCGCCTTCCCTCCGCCTCCCGGACCGATGACGGCAACTGCGGCAGGACGCGAGTGAGTAAGCGGCGCCGTGTGTGGGCGTGTGCGTGTGTGTGTGTGTGTGACTTTGTGTTGTGACCCGGCCGCCGCGGCGCCGCTATGGGGCGCGCCCTGTCCCCTGCCCGCCTCCCCGCCCGGCTGCCTGCTCCGCGAGAGCTGATTTCCTGCGAGAGCGCACTACAAATATCAGGACCCCCCCTGGTCGACGAGCTTGAGCTGGCCTTCCGTCAAGGTAAAGGTGCGCACCTGGAGATGGAGGGGGGGGGGGGGAGAGTGGAGCGGAACAACTGGACACGGCAACAACCATATTTCCTTTTCGTCACTCAATGTATTTATTTCGGTATAAAGTACAAAATCACATGTATGGCAATCAATTACAAACATGTACACAAGATAATACTACTTACTAGAGATATCGGTGATAAGTATCCTCAAATTCGTTTAGAGCTGTAATTTTCCCTTTGCCGCTCTACCTCGCAAGGACAAAGGTGCTACGCACGTGTTTATCTTCTGTATGTCTGTTTGAATATAGTATTTGGTAACCTTCATTTTACGCTATCCGAATAATTTTTTTTTATAACAACGAGTATCACAAGTAATTAGGAATTAATTGTCACATTGTTTGAAAAACAACTCTTTTCATGTCTTTGTTTCCTCCCCTGTACACTTTTGCACCGTTCGCATTCATGCACTAATCAGAATTTCTTTCATCACAGCTATGACTTTGAGGAGGCCAAGCAAAAGGCCCTGCCTCTGGGATTCATTTGGGTACAGCAGTGATGTGCGTTCCCCTTGTTTCCTCCTTTTCTTCACTATTGAAACCATAAAAAAATATCGAGAGAATCCATCCCGTCATTTAAAAAAAAATCTACTAGAAGTCTCCTTCTTCTCCTCCTCCCCACAAACGATCTTATAACTTGATTGGTAGGGGACACCTCTGCAAGTGGGCGGGCCCGGCCCGATGTCCTGGGTCTCTCTTTACCTGCCGGAAAAGTCTTTTCCTGGCCCGCGGGCTGCAGAACCTCCCCGCGAACGGGGCAGGTGACATCTGCGTACAGCTTCGAACGGCCGATTTCCAAAGAGGCAAGACGGTCCCGGCACTCACATTGAGATCAAAGCTCTGCCAAACGGCTCCGGCGGCGGCCGCCGCCACCAGCTCGACGGGCATGGTCACCCGGAGGCGCCCGTCGCCGCCCCCGCACGCAGCTGCTGCAGCTGCCGCAGCTGCACCGGTCGTCCGTCGGGCACGGCGGGGTCGCCGTCGTCGCCGGCCCCCGCGGCTTCACAGGTGCGTCCTGACCTCGTGGGGCTGGCTCTGCTCCGCCGCCGCCTGCCTCTCGGCCTTCTCCAGGAGGCGCTCCTTGCTGTGCTTCACTCCGTACGAGAAGTACAGGACGCTACCTGAGGGCATGGAGGGGAGCATGGAGGACGGGGGCGCGGGGGGAGGGGGCGGGGGCGGCCGGCGGAGAGGCACTCACCGATGATCATCCAGACGACGAACCGGACCCAGGTCTCGATCTCGAGGTTCACCATGAGGTAGAAGTTGAGGAACAGGCTGACGGCGGGCACGTACGGCAGCCCGGGGACCTTGGGGGGAAACGCGCGAGAGTTAACACCGGTAAACCCTGACGACCACGACCACCACCTCCTGTGTTGTTGGTACCGTGAAGGACAGGTATGAGACGTCGGTCTGGGGCTGCTGGCCGAGCATGACGACCACGACGACGAGGGGCACGAACAGCGCGAGCAGCGAGCCGAGCCAGGGCATGGGGTCCGTGTAGAGGGTGTCGCCGGCCACGTTGAGCAGCACGCACAGCGCGAGCGTCAGCAACGCTGCGGGCAGACAGGGGTGCGGGTTAGCGGCGGCGGCCCTGCTGGAGGACCGGACGGGGCCCGGGGACTTACTCTGCGCGAAGATGAGGATGCCGGCGGCGCCCGTCGTGAACACGGAGGGGCGCGTGGCGCGCTCCACGTTGACAAGCGCCCCCACGGAGCGCGCGAACGTCAGCGGCTCGCTCTTCTCGGTGTGGGCGGTGCGGGTGTCCGAGTACCGCAGCACCAGCACGCACATGCACACCACGGTGTAGGCCAGCAGCGTGCCGATGGACATCATCTCGATGAGCTGCTCCAGGTTGAAGAGGAGCGCGAGCATGCCGGACAGGATGCAGGAGGCGACGGTGGCCACCAGGGGCGTCTTGGTGTAGCCGTTGACGCTCGCCAGCCGCTCGAACATGAGGCCATCCAAGGCCATGGCGTACATGATCCGGGGCAGTGGCACCATGGACCCCAGCAGGCTGGAGGGGCGCAGGAGGCGGGTGTCAGGCGGGCGGGAGGCCGGGGCCGGGGACGGACACGGAGCCTCTGCCCCGAGGGCCCCTGCGGACGGCGGGGTAGGCCGGCCCGCCGCGCACGGCCGCGCGCGGGTTGCCTCGCCTCGGTTCGCAGGGGCTCCCGGGCGGGATGGCCGTGGCCCGGACCAGGCCTGGACGCTTACCTGGTGGTGAGGGCGAAGATGGCCCCGATGGTGACGATCCACATGACGGCGTACAGCTCCATGTCCTGGAAGGCGACGGTGAAGGGCGCCGCCTTGTCCAGCTCGTAGTAGGGCTTGAGGAGCGTGAGCGCGATGGCGATGGAGGTGTAGGTGACGGTGATGGTGAGCAGCGAGAGGCCGATGGAGAGCGGGATGCTGCGCCGGGGGTTCTTGGCCTCCTCGCCTTCATGGAACAGGACGACATGGTGAGCACGTCGCCGACGGGGCCGAGCCTCACCGCGCCTCCGGCATACGTACTCGTGGTGGCGATGCAGTCGAAGCCGACGAACCCGAAGAAGCAGGTGCCAGCGCCCTTGATGATGCCCTTGATGCCGTACGGGACGAAGCCGCCGTCGTCCACGCCCGCCCGGGCGGGCAGCGACCAGTTCTCGGGCTTGGCTGCGGGGAGAAGAAGGAGTGTTAGAGGCTGGTTAGGGCGGCCGGGGGCGGCCGGGGGCGGCCGGCAGCAAGCGGCTGCTCACCGTAGATGGCGGCCGTCACGACGGCGATGGTGGCCGTCGTCAGGTTGAGGAACGTCAGGATGTTGTTGACGATGGACGACTCCTTGACGCCGAAGGCGAGCAGGCACGACACGAACACGATGATGCCGAACGAGAAGAAGTCCGGGTACGCGGCCAGCGTCGGCACATTCAGCGGCACGGTCGAGTTGAAGAAGTCGGATATCTGGTTGTGAGCCAGGTTGTCGACGTACGTGGACACGCCGCGGGTCACGCTGGCCGTGCCTGCGGGCAGGAGGCGGACGTCGGCGGTCAGCGTCACGCGGCGCTGGCGGAGCGGGCCGTCGTCCTGGTCCAGTGGCCGCGGTAATCGGCCCTGGACCGAGTGCCGGCGGCCACCGCGCGGTCCCAGCCGGCCTTGGAGCCCCGGGCGGCAGTGCCGGCAGCACCCCGCTAATCAGCACCGCCGATGCCGACCACTGACTGGCGGGGACCACGGCGACGGCGCCGCACTACGCCGCCCTCACCAGTGAATGAACGAACGATACTGACCGATGGCGTACTCCAGGATGAGGGTCCAGCCGATGACGAAGGCGACCACCTCGCCGACGGCCACGTAGGCGTAGGCGTAGGCGGAGCCCGCCTTGGGCACGCGGGCCGCGAACTCAGCGTAGCTGAGGCCTGCAACAGAGCGGGGCAGAGCGTCGGGTCAGCGTCGGCACAGGGCCCCACAGGGCCCCAGAGGAGGGCCGGACGCACTTTATTTGTTTGTCGCGGTGACAACTCGATGAGGCGTTGTTGTCGATAAGCGGCGAGCTTTAGCGCAGCCGCCGGTCGGAATGTGCGGACAGACCCCCCGCCTCGTGCTGCCGCCCCTGCCACGCCCACCCCCGGTCCGCCCCCGCTCCCGCCCGGGAAGGGAGCCCCCCTGGGGCGCAGGCCGTGGCCGCGGCTCGCTCGGCCTGGAACCAGGCGGTGCACCTAGCCGGCGCCGGTCAAGGCTACAAACGGGCTCACATATTTTCGCCTTGAACTTTTCAAGGCGCCTTAAAGCTTTCGACGGCTTCTGTAGCTTTGGACGCATAGGGGCGCCCGTCCGGGTTCGGTATCGAGTACCGAAAGTACTCTCTTTCTGTTATCGCGACAAGATCAGCGGGGGGTGTGCACCGGCGGCCACCCGTCCCGCTGTCCCGCTGTCCCGCTGTCCCGCGAAGGCAGTCGTGGGGAGATTACCGGCAGAACCTCGGCGATAATGCTAATCCTAGAGCCCGCGGCCCGCGGCAGCGGAGGCGCGGCGCAGAGCGGTGCCGCGCGGCGCGGCCCGAGAAGGACCCCTCGCGCCCGCCCGGCCACCAGGGCCAAGTGCAAGTGAGTCGTGACGTCACGGCGTGGGCGTCTGAGCCGAGAGCACCTTTCACACACACACACAAGCACGAATGGGGGGACCCCGCTTCTACTCACTGGCGGTGTCATTGTGTGCGTGCATGTGCGTAATTACCGACAAGGAGGTAAACTCGTTTTCATTCTCTCTCGCAGTTGGTTCCGCGTACATGTTCCTCCCCCCCCCCTCTCTCTCTCTCTCTCTCTCTCTCTCTCTCTCTCTCTCTCTCTCTCTCTCTCTCTCTCTCTCTCTCTCTCAACGATGCGTGCGCGACACGGTCGGCACCATCGGCAGTTCGGCCAAGGACTTTTTACTCAGAGCACCGGCAAAAACAATTTTTTTTAATCTAAAAAAAAATTAAATCAACGGGGCCATGGATTGGTCCGCAAACATTCTGACAGGGTCCGGCGCGGCGCTGCTGCTGCTGCTGCTGCTGCTGCTGCAGGCGCCGCGGTGCCGGGCTGTGCTGCTCACAGCACAATAGAGTCCGCCCGCAGAGGTGCCCGCGCACTCTCACACACACACACACACGCACGCGCACAACAACATCCTGACCGGCCAGCCGGACTACGCCGTCGTCGTCATGATAGCACGGGGGCCAAACGCGGCGTTGGTTTCGTACAACTGCGTTCCGCGCCGCACGCGCCCCGCTCCGAGGGGGAGTGGGGGGGGGGGGAGTGCAGCGGTGCACCCGTGCAGCCACTCGAGGCGCCGCCCGGGCCGGCCCGGGCTGATTAGCCGGCTTTAGGGAGCGGCCAGGACCCCCGGCTCCTCGCCCGCCAGACGACACGCCGAATTCGCCACGCCCGTGTGCCCGTGATAATGTGCCGGCCAACCGGGGCGAGGCTGGCCGATGACACCCGGCCGTTAGCCGTCAGCCGCCGCCGGCCTCTACCAGGACCCCGTCGGAGGAGAGGGGGGGGGGCGGAAGCGCGCCACGCGCGCCGCCACCCCGCACACACCCGACGCCGTCACTTACCGGCGAAGAGGGAGGCGACGGCGGCTATGACGAAGGCGACGACCACGGCCGGGCCCGCCATGTCGTTGGCGACCTTGCCGGCCAGGACGTAGACGCCCAGCCCCAGGGTGGAGCCGACGCCGAACAGCGTCAGGTCCATGACGTTGAGCACGCGCGCCAGCTGCGAGGGCTCGTCCGAGACGCGCTTCCGGCGCGACGCCATGCTCCACATATCCGAGGCCGCCGTCTGCAACTGGCGGGGGGGTTCGACACTGTACTCCGTGCTGCAAACCCTCACTATGTTCGGGCCCCGATCCCGAACATTGCTCGCGTGGCTCTGTCTCTTTCGCACTCTTGAGAGTGTCCGAGGGAACAGTGTTCGGAATCAGTAGCCTGCCGGCTGCTTTCGTAGCGCTGTCTCTGTCGCACCCGCGGAGTGCTCCATAAGAGAGCGACCGACCGGCAACCTGCTCGAGGTTACCAGTTGATGTGCGTCCGCGCGGCGCCCAGACCTCAGCCGCCAGCGCGCCCGCATATTCATATGTGAACGTGTGTGTCGACGAAGTGGGTGTCGTCCGAGAGTGAAAGTGCTCGCAGGAGGAGCTGCTTATCCCTGATGAGGCTCGGCCGCCGAGGCCGCCGCGGCCACCGAGGCCGTCGGCCTGCGGGTTCGCATTACACTTGGCGGCTGCTGCGGGGGCCGGCGCGGCGGCCTTGTCGGGGGAGGCCGCCGAGGCCCGTACCTTCAGGAACTGCTTGACAACCATGGCGGACGCTGGGGGGCGGCGGCGGGGGCGGGCGGTGACAGGGTGGCCGGTGGCAGGGTGGCAGTGGCGGTGGCGGCGCGGCCGGTCGAGTTGGCCAGGAGGGAGCGCGATGACCACTGCGACGTGCGCGGCGGCGGCGGCGCGGTCGGCCCCCCCGCGGCTGCCCGAGGCTGCCCGCGGAGGGCCCCCTCCTAATCCTGATCCCTCCCCGCCACGCTACCGGTGTAACGCGAGGAGCCGACTCGTGCCTCGCGCCCTATCGCCCGCGCTGCAGACGCCAGCGCCAAGCCGTCGGCCGCCGCCGCCATTACCGCGGTGGCAGGGCCCGGGTCAACACCCGGCAGGGCAGCAACGTCCCAACGCCGAGCACATGTCACACGAGTAATGCGTCGGTAAAAATGAACGAGTACGATACCTGACGATCTTCTCGGTTTATTTCGCGCCGATAAGACGTAGCAGTCCTGGCTGGTGTCTATTATTTTCTTCGATTTACGTATTCATTATTATTAATTTTTGTACTGTAGTTATGCAGCGTGATAACCGGCGGTGCACGGGCTTGGGAGGGGAGGGGGGGGGGGGTTGTCATTACAGAGGTGTGCACGGATGCAGGTCAAGGGTGACCGTATGACCAGGCGAGTTATCAGCGGCTTATCAGTGAGCTGCCGCGGAGCCGCGGAGACGGGCCGCCCCGTACCGGCCGCGACTCTATCGGACATCTAATTAGAGGTGTTTCCCAGGTAACATCGGACGAGACGAGCCGAGCCGAGCTGGGGGGGATTCGAGTCAGGTCGGGACGGTTCGGAGTCGACCAGATTCACTTTCTGCAGGAGGCGAACGGCACGCCCGGCTCCCCCCCCCCCCTCCCCCTCCGAAGCGTGCCTCAGCAGGTTCGTGTGTGGCAGGACACCACCCCACACCTCTCTCTGTCTCTCTCCCTCTCGTACACACACGCGGCGTGCCACGGTCGCGGGAATTCCCCCCCTCATACGAGTTTGGGTACCGCGTCGGTCCTCAGCGGAGAAATCGGCCATCGCATCACGTGCGGCCGCCGCCGCCTCTCCGGCTGAGCTATCCGTACAGATCCGCGAATAACAGCGGGGAGGCAAAGAGGGGAAGGAGGGGTCGGGGACACTGGGATGCGTTTCTGTGTTAAAACCGAAAGTTGAACAGACGCGGGACACACCATACTGGTGGTCGCGCGGTGGCCACTGCTGGTCGCGCCGCAGTTCCTGGACTCGTCTCGTTTCACACTCGGCGCCCGGCTGGCTGCCGGTGGCTGCCGGTGGCTGCCCCCGCCCGGCCCGGCTCTGATATGGGTCACGGTTGTGCGGCTGCCCTCCCCCCCCCCCTCCCCCTCCCCTAGCAGAATCCCGTCGCGGCAGCAGCGCGGAGCTGCCAGCCCCACCGACTTAATTGTCATTCACGATGCCAACTCTTTTGTTTTATTTTGTCCTCTTCTCCTTCGCACTGTGCGTGGTCTTTTTGCGCGGTCCGTTTGCCGCCGCGATGTTAGGCTTTTGGCCACGGTGCGGGTTTGTTTGGCACGCGCGTGCGTGTGTGTCTGTGTGTGTCCGTGTGTGTGTGTGTGTGTGTGTGTGTGTGTGTGTGTGTTCGCATCAGATTCGCGGCTGTCTCGGCAAGTGGCGATGACACACAGACACACATTCACACAGTGCTGCACGGTGTGGATGAACAGGTTTGCCGCCACGACTTAAAGCCGAATTAAACAACTCTTCAAACACCGCCGCGCCGCAGATTCCAAAACGTCTTACCCTCCCTCTCTCGCTCTCTCTCTCTCTCTCTCTCTCTCTCTCTCTCTCTCTCTCTCTCTCTGGCTCACTCACCCCCCACCGCTGCAGGGCCTCCCCCGCCGCCGGGCCGTAGACCATGGCGGGTGCTGGTGGCACGGACGGAGACAAAAGAGCAGCGGCGCGAACAGCGACCTGCCAGAAACGGAATGCAAAATCAGACAAGGACGCGTATGAGCGCGGCCGGAAGTCTCTCTCTCTCTCTCTCTCTCTCTCTCTCTCTCTCTCTCTCTCTCTCTCTCTCTCTCTCTCTCCCTCTCTCCCCGAGGTCGCGACAGGCCACGGACCCACGCGTTTAAGGATTCATTCTGGCGCGAGTGCCCGGGCAGAGACTCGCGAGTACTACGGGCCAATAAGCGACTGCCGCAAACCAGAATGAACAGAGCGCGGACCATTCGGAAGCCCAGTCCGGTCCGGTCCGGCGGCGGTGCCCAGCGGTGCCGGCCTGCCGCCGAGGGAGAGGAACAGTGTGGCAACCGGCCGGACGATAGAGATGGGCCGTTCCCGATCACGCTCATCAAAAATCGTAACTCTGTGCAGTTTCGAGAAAAAAAAATAATACATTGGCCGCACTCCGTAGCCACGGCTATGGGAGCATGGCGCCTGCGGACGCCAGGGTAGGCCGGCCCGCACGACGCGCGTGCGTGCGCACGGGCCGGGGCTGCCTACCCGGCAGGCGGCGGGGCGGGCCGGAGGGAGACTGGCCGAAACCAGGCCGCTGCCCTTGCGGGGCGCGGGCGCGGCCGACCACGTGTGATGGTCCTTTCCTTGCGGACGGTCTCTCGTTTGGTCTCGGAGCCCAGAGAATCAAATCCCGCAAATGTGTGCTCATAATAAATATTTAAAAAAAACAAGAATTTTTTTTAAAACGTGTACCCGTCATGCAGGCGTCTGGGCGCGGTCGTGACTCTGAATCGCAGTGACGATGGCAGCGACAATATCAAGTTGGCTGCCCTCGCTGCCCGAAAATGTGCACACGAGATTGTGCGAAGTGGCGCGCCTTGTCGCAAACGGATTCGCGTTTTGAAAGTTCATTTTTTCTTAAGTGTGGGATATGATGACTTTTCTGCAGTATTTTTACCACGCCCAGCTGCCTAGACCGGCTAGACTATGGGCCCCGTATGACGAGTGCACTAAATCCCTCGGTTATTTCCACGAACTGCGCGTCGCATTCGGATCTCAATTTGTAGCAGAGAGATCCGACACATGACAGGGCGTTTTTGGTGTCTTTTTTTCCCCGCCGCACTTTGTTCTCTCTTCTCCGCCGCATTTTTTTCCGCAATCTGGGATTAGAGACAAGCAGTGCCGATTCTGTGGCGGCTTGGCGGGGGCGGAGCAGGCGGAGGTGCTCGCCTCGCGGCCCGCGGGGCGCCACACCGAGGCGCGGTACACAACAGCGGCTGCCCGCGGCCGCCAAAGCCCCCGGGCCTTATCGGGATTACATCGCCGAATACAACGCTACAAACTACACATGTCGCCTCCCCGCCAAGTGCCCCGTCTCCTACGCGGCCGGCACCCGGCGCCGCCGGGAGCGCGGCGGGAGGACGCCGCCGGCCACGTCGTCGAATGGCGGCCGCCGTCGAGAGAGCGGTGTCCTTGGTGTCGCGGGGGGCACGGGAGGGGACGGGGACGGCGAGGAGAGACTCACCGGGTCTGCGTCGACCTCAGCCTACGCGGAGGTCCCGGGGAAGGAGGATCCTGTCGTCCGGGGATGGGAGCGCTGCTGCTGCGGCGCCGCCGGGGGAAGTCCTGGCGCTGGCAGAGTCTGGCTGAGTCTGGCAGAGCTCTGGCACCGGCGGGGGACCACGGCAGCCTCCTTGTTATGCGCGCACTGCCGCCACCGCCGCCGGAGGGGGCGCTGTCGATGTCGCCGTCGCTGCCGCTGGACTCGCGCGGGTACCGGCGGCGACGGGTAGCTGCGTTCGGCGGCCCGGTTGTTGAGCTCGGTGGGGCAGGGCGGCGGCGGCGGCGACGACGGCGCGTGGTGACGCACGCGGGACTGGACGGACGGCCGGCACGAGACTGTCCGCGCCGAGCTCTGGAAGTCCCCGCGGCCCCGGCGGCGCGGAGGCCATGCCAGACCCGCGACTCCGCGGCTCCCATCCGCGGCCTGCAGGCGCCTGCAGGTGGGGAGCGGTGTGTCCCCGCTGCCCGCGTCCCCCCGGCGCCGCAGCCTCCCGTGGCTCGAGCAGAGTACACTACTCCCCCGTGTCAATTCACGGGCACGAGTCGCAGAGTCGCAGGGACGCCGGGGACGGACCATCCCGCGCGCGAACTTTATCCGCGATGCTAGCGCCATCTCCCGGCCGCTCTCGTGCTGACAGCGCCCACCGTACAGCCGGCAGTTGGTGTTGCCTACCTGCCGGGCGGTAGCGTTTGCCGCTGGCGCCCGGGCCCCGGGCCTGGCGCTGGTAAGCGCCGTAGCGATTCTAATCACTTATTGGGGTGTACCGGTCCTCAAAATTTGGGTCGGTTTCAAGAGTGGCCAAGGGCCGGGGCGGTAAGAGCCAAGGAGGACTGGAATTGGGGTCAGCGGAATGGAAAGAAATTGAGCGTAAACTTCCAAATGCAACTTTATTATTCAATATTCAGCTCGACAA
This sequence comes from Megalurothrips usitatus, assembly GCA_026979955.1. Taxonomy (NCBI): domain Eukaryota; kingdom Metazoa; phylum Arthropoda; class Insecta; order Thysanoptera; family Thripidae; genus Megalurothrips; species Megalurothrips usitatus. The sequence goes on along the minus strand of CM049597.1, from coordinate 8,180,841 downwards.
AAGAAAACAAAAACAAAAAAGGAAACAATTGGTTCATCACTAAAAAGAATTTGGTACAGTTTCATAAGTTGGAGTGATAGAGATGTTAAAAAATGATTTTCAAAACAAATTTTAGAATACTTTACATAAAGGTCATCTCTGAAAACATTTCAGATAACAAGAAATAAATATTTAACCAAGCTCCAGCTTGGCTAGTGTACACTGAAAACTTAGAATTTCCTTCTTGAATGACTGTTTATATGTCATCTATAGAACAGAACAGGGAAGAAAACTTACATCAAAACACAGAAAACTTGAAGTAGATACACTATAACAACTATATAAATGCCAACAAATAAAAGACTTCTTGAGATAGAATCTCTTGAAAAATAGATGATTCATTATCAATTTCCACTTAAAATATATGGAGGGAGCTAAAGCACAACTAAATAATGTCTACAAATGCTATCTTCACTAATTTACGTTGAACATCTAACAATTTTAGCAACTATCAAGCTAATATAAAAGTTACATCGCAAATTGATATTGGTTTTTAAAACCAAGGTAAAAGTCCAACAATTCATAGATTACCGTGTTTCCATGTATGGAAAAAATTTGTCTTGGAAATATAACAAGTTTGATAGAAAAGAAACAATACATAACATAGTTTTTCACTCATCACATAGCACTCGGGATAAAGGTCACATACACAAGATTCAATAAACGAAAGGCCCTTTGCATTTACGAAATGACAAGCAAAAACAAATGGTAAATTGATGGCACATTACACACATTCACCTACACATCATCGTCAGAAGAATTCAGACTCAATGGACTTCAGTAAAACATTTAGAAGCAAAGGTACTTGAAATGCTGTGAGAAACCAAAAACTAATGAAGCAGTAAATAGTGTTTTAGAATTTAAGAAAGAAGCTTTCTGAAATATTCGGTCCCTCAGCAACACTTGATATTGCAGATAGAACAAAATTGCTCATTTTCAGAGCAGATTGTGCAAGTCTTTTTTCAAAAACAAATAATAAAACATTAAAAACAAGTGAAGGTTACTAACCAACAACAATAATGCAACAATTCATTTGCAAGATTGCACGCTTAGCAAATGCAAAGGATTTTCTAACAAAATAACCAAAATAGGTGCAAAACCAGCACTACTCCAGGGAACTACTCATTTTTCTGATAACAACAGATACAAAGAAATTTATAGATCCTAAGTGATACAACAAAAAGGATCTGATCTGATTTCTACAAGAAATTGTTACAGAGGTGTGATACAATATAATTTGAATTCTTGGAAACTCCATCACAAGGTGAAGCCAAACACAACAATAAATCTACTTTTCACTTAAAATACGCAAAAAGGTGCAACAACACTAATAATAAAGGCACTAAAATGACATGGTAGCTTTAGAGACAAATACATGATATTCAACATTTGGGGGGGAAAAATTGGAGGACGAGACAATAATTTATAGTTTTTTACATAACATATAAACTTTGAACAAAAGAGACAATGCTTTGGCCTATGCAAGCAAAGGCATTTAAATGCACACATTTCCTCTTAAGGTATGCATCACTATCAAAGGCACTACTACAAATAAAGGACAAGTTAAATATAAATAAAAATTTTGAACACAAAATGTATGGGCACTAATAAGAAACAAAGTAAACAAAGACAAGACAACGAAAAAAACAAAACAAAAAAGAAACAACAAAAAACAAGAAGAGGACCTTTAAGATCCCTTGAAACCACACCAGGCACCACACAAGCAAATACTGGTGATTTGAATCTATGTTGGCAGCAGAATTCTACACAACATAGATGAGTGAGAAAATGTCATTTGATATTATTATATTGAAAAAGTCAATAATAAGAGGTAACAGACTAAGAAGTCAGAGTCAAAAACTTTGCACTTGGGAGAAACACACACAATCACAGCTGTCTTTTTCGAGTAACAATAGATAGATCAGAATTTCAGATAAAACATCCCATGCATCAATCTTGTACGAGTAAACACATTGAACCCACAACTGACTAGTGTTAATTTTAAATGCAGACTAGACATGTTCTGCAAATTCAGTCCTTTAAATATACATTTCAGATACAGTATGACCGTCTTTAGATAGGCATTAAGCTTCTAAAGAAAAAAAGCAATAATCAAATATTTTTCTCTTTTTCCTTATGCAAGTATTTGCAGTCAGCTTTCACAAATCTGAAACCAAAGTCCTTGTTGATTACACGTTCCCTTACATAAACCAGATCTACAAATAAAAAGGTAGTCACCTGAATAGCAAGTATGGAAGTGGAATTGTTGTACAGTGCCAAACGGCATGGGCATCAAAAATCCAGTATATTGGTTCAAAATCAAGTATTTCAAAAAGCATTGTTGCCCAAAGTCCCAACAAAAAATGCATCAAATAGTGAGTGTGAGGAAGCTCCTTGCGGTTTTTGACACACCAGGCAAACCAGACTATTGATGTTACACCACCTGAAAAATTAGAAACACAGTCAGTGCTGACATTCAATCGTTTGCTACTAGAGATATCAAACAATAAAATAATTAATCAGATTCACAGAAAACTTACCCACACTCACATTGACCACCATATTGTAGCCATAGTCCAGCTTCACAAACAATAAATATGTGGCATGGAAGACATACAAGGCAATGCAAAGACAGGCATGCACTACCGTTGCTCCTCTAAACAAATGGCTCCCCACTCTGAAAGAAAACGGTAACAACAAAAAAAAGCAGAATTAAAATTTTTCTTGTAAATTTTGTTTTAAACCACACTTAATTATACAGAAACTTTACCTTGCACCAAAGCAAAATAGAAAATAAGTCACAACTGAAAATGCTGAAACATAGTCCATAATCTCTGTGAATGAAGTATCTCTAGCATGGAAAACAATGGACCAAATCCATGAATTGAGACAAATCTGATGAATAAAAAATAATGTAAGTAAGAGTGATGAGAAAAAGAGGACCACAAAGAAATACACATGTAGGGGCAATGAATACTATACCATCACATAGAAGGACCACATCCAGTAGAACGGATGATCCGGCCTCACTTCTTTCCGGAATTTTCGCCATTCATTCAGTTGAACAATAAAATTCAGGATGGAAAATGTAACAGAAGCCACTTCTTGCATGCCCAAAACTCGAACAAACGGCCACTGCAATGAAATAGCCAATTTTAGGGAAACCACATTACAGAAAACATCATGAGACAGCTTAATGGAAAAATAAGAAAATTGCACATATTATACTCTCGTTTGTTAACAAATTAAAACTATGGCTTTACAGTCACATTACCTTTCCATGAAACTGAGGGACATTCCATCGCCTTCCCTTGAAAGCCTCAACAGTTGGCCACATACAGGTATATCGGCACTCATCTTGACAAGTCCAGCCAATTAAGACATCTAGTGTTGAATAGTGTATGTTGCTTGAATTTGCAAATTTTCCCCCTGGAAAAAAATCTCATTCATCAATGCACATAAAAGGGGGGGACCAGTCAATGAATCACATTTCGATTTTCAAGCATTGGCACATCAACACATAACCTGCAAACTGATCAAACACAGGATCAGGCAGCCCTTAAACCATCTAGCCCCCTTACCTCTTGTACAATTTGCTTGAATACACTTGTCTATGCAGTTGCGATAGAATGGGGACTGATCTCCTTCAGAACCCTGAACAATGCAAAATGTTGAAAAGAGGGCTGATAGTATGATAATAGCCGTCACTACTCGACAAGCCATACTGCAGCTCCTCTTTTATTATTTTCCCAGAGTTTCAATACGCCATGAAGTAATAACTGTGGCTTTCAAATGCCATAATGGCAAAGAAAACTGTCACACTGATGTCGCATATCGTCTGCAATCACCCACTCCGCCCCTCCCTCTCCACTCCACCACCCTACGTGCCAGATTTCGTGGGGGGTGCAGATGTTTTTGTTTCCACTTTGCTCGAGCAAAAGATCAATGACCTCATTCCCTTGGCCAATTCTGGTCATATATGTCGCGGTTGGAAAAGAGTGATAAGGAAGGAATACAACATATGCATTCATTAAAACAAAGAGCCTTTAGATAATCTTAATAGATAAACACTTTAAAAATTCTATTTTAGAGCAATACCAGTGAAGGCATCGTCCAACCACCTCGGACACATGGCATTTCGTGAACACACCCACGGCCGTGCACGATTTTTGAAATAGACGAAAGTGGAGACGCGACAGTTACAGTTCCAATATTCGAACGATTTGTCAAAATCGGTCCAGCGGCAACCTCCAAACATAAACTCCCAAACATGGAAGAAATATCGGGTAAGTGGATAAACATGTATCGGCTTTCGATTTCGGGTTATATCGCCGCACGACTTTGATTTGATCACGTCATGATTTCGCGTTGAGCGTCGGAAGATGAGTGCAACTCGTTGGTTTGAGCCGGAGCGTGAGGGCGGCGGCGGCAGCGGCAGTGGCGATGGTGATCACCAGGCAGCCGGTTCCAGAACGCGATGGCCCTCGTCGACTGTATTTCCCTGTTCTTCCCGTCCTGTCCAGACTACCTGCTGAGGCTCGCGGAGCACGGGAGCAGCATCTTGGAGTCCGTGTCGGCGCTGGCGCTGGCTCTGCCGTTGGCGCTGCCGCCGGGCCTCGTCGCCGCATCGTCGGCACCAGCGGTGTGTCTGGGCGTAGCCGCCGCCACGGTGCCGGCGGCGATTTGCCTCGTGAGGAAGTGCTGTAAAGGTAACGCGTCGGACGCGGAGGTGCGTCCCCTGGAGAGCGACTCCCCCAGCACTGCTGAAACTCATGTCGGTCCGTGTCCTCCAGGACCCGCCGTGGATCGTGAGGATCAGAGCATGGCGTTGCATTTCGCCCATTATTATGCTGGGGTGAGTCGTTTGTGCTATGGCTATATTTCTGTTGTTGTGATGGAGGAAGCTGCAATGGAGCTGTGATACTAATTATTCTACAATTTTTTTTAAAGGCGGCACCGGAACAAAATTGCACAAATAAGTGCATTGCTGTCCTCAAAGACAATCCCCATCTAGTGAACCAGCCCTTGCCTGGTGGCCATTTGCTATCGCATGGTTACACTCCATTTTTGGTCAGTGTACAGTATGTTATTTTGTTCCTAATAGTTTCAATATTTGATTGTCAGTGCTTTATTTTCAGAAATTCTTACTCTGTTTTTGTCTGTTTTCAGAGAGCCTGCTGGAACAATAATTTTGAACTTATCCATTTCATGCTAAAATGTGGTGAGTAAATTTCTATAAAATTTGTATGTTTTTTGGTAGAATGCTGTCTCCTCTGCGAATTTCTTCCAGGTGCTGATATTCGGCGAACAAACTCCGATGGTGAAGGTCCTCTCTACTTAGTCGCGTACAGAGTCAGCAAAAATGTAAACAAATGGGACCCTAGAGCTTTAAATCTTCTCTGGGATGCAGGTGGGTGCCGTTCATCATCTGCATCCACTAGATGTTGGTTTTAGAGGAATTCATGGCCACGCCTTTGATTCTGATTTTTTTCCCTCCTCGGTCCCAGGCTGCTCGGTTGATGATGTAAATGTGCAGAACAACTCAATTATGCACTTGGCAGCAAAAGAAGGAAATGCAACTCTTGCAAGGTGGCTCATTCTGCACGGAGCTGCAACACAAATCGTAAATGCGTATGGGTATACTCCCCGAGCCCTAGCTCTTAGCAAGGGTGAGTGCCTGTGCTCTATTTAATCAATTCTAGGTATTGGTTTCGTTACTTTATGTCATCTTACTCTCACTTTTCATTCTAGGTCTTTCTAGGTCTAGGTCTTCACATAAAGTAGTTGCAGACCTCCTTGCTCCAAACACCCACCCTCACAAACGCATATTTGCTGTTGAAGATGGCCATGGTGTACATGTCTTGGAAAGGTCCGACACTGAGCCCATTATTATTGATTGAATTAAGATGATGCTGGGAAATCATCACAGTCTTATACATTTTTTTTTTGTGTGAATCAATCCACATTTATTATTTTCTATTTTATCTCTTGATACTTTTTAACACTGGCTATAATTTGAACTTCTACTTTGAAACTGTTTTTGTTCTTTGATATTAAATTTGTATTTTAATGAAACATATATCTCAATCATGCGTTGTTCCTCCTCGCCGTCCCAGGCATTCCCTCTCCTCTGACCCGCTCACTCGGACATACACCGTGCGTCGAGAGACACTGTGCCAGGTCCCTTGGCCGCCAGGTAGCGCTGAGAGCTCAGGGCCGGGGGGGGGGGGGGGGGGGCTGGCTAGGGTCATGGTTGGTACTACTGCCTCCACGTCCAGCAATCAGTAACATTTGCTGATTATTGATGAAAAGAATGGTACTGATCCGGACCATAGGCGCAGCAACAAGGGGCTTCTCCCAGAGCCGGCCGGGCCCCGCACACCCTGCGGGGTCTTCTAGACCTCCACATGCGGGCGCCTCCAGAGCCCGCCGCCTGGCACCGGAGGGAGAGGCCCTCCCGGAGCCGACGCGGCCGGCCGGCGCTGGGGAGGGGGCCAGCGGCCGGCCCCGGCTCCAGCTGCTCCGGGCCAGCCGGAGGTCGACTGGAGTACTCAGGTTGGCGGGGAGCGACTATACCGCCGGGTTGCCGCGTGTTGTGGTGGCCGCCCAGTGGCCGCCGGCCGCCGGGCCACAAGCACAAGGTGTGGGGGTCGGGGGAGGAGGGGGCTGCAGCTGGAGGTGAGGTGGCGCGGCCAGCCGGTGACGAGTCGAGCCGGAGCCGAGCCGGGGCCGCCGCCGCCGCCGTCCCCTCCCCGCCGTCCCCCACCCGGGCCCGTCCCCGCCGCCGGCCGCCGCCGCGCCGCCAGTGTGCATGGCGTGCTCGACGCGGCAACATGCCAGCGCGTATCGCGGCCTCGGACTCGCCCCGTCACCCGTCCCCGCCTCGCGGCTCCTTCGCGTCCAGTGTGGCAGCGGTGTGCTCGTGCTGATGTGTGTGATTCATTCGACGTGTTGTGCCTCAAGATAGTGTGCGTGTGTGGTGCGAGGCGGGGGTGCGCCGCAGTGTGCGCGGCGAGTGGTCACCAGTGCTGGAATAAGTGCGGATAACGCCAATGCGAGTGCCGGCGGGAGCGGTGCGTTGACGCAGTCCCCCGGCGGGTCCCGGAGGATCCCGGAGGATCCTGGAGGATCCCCAGTCCCCCGGAGGCCGGGTGTCACGATGAAGGTGACGGTGTGCTTCGGGCCGGTGCGCGTCGTCGTCCCGTGCGGCGACGGCGAGATCCTGGTCAAGGACCTCATCAAGCAGGCCACTGTCCGCTACAAGAAGGCGTCCGGCAAGGTAAGTTCCAGTGGTGTTGGCCGCCCCCGGCAGATGTCACCGGGCCGGGACTTCCCCTCCCCTCCCCTCCCCGCGGGGCCCGGAGACGTGACGGCGCCGCGATGACGGTGGTCACCTGTGTCACGGGCCGCCCTGGAGGGAAGATCGTGCTGGTGCTGGCCGCCCTCGGCGGGTGTGGGTTCCGTTGCCGGCTCGGCGAGCTGTTCCTGGCCGCCTCTCCCCGCCGGCCCCGGAGTGCGCTCCCCCCTCCGCCCCCCGGCTCCAGCTCCAGCTCCAGCCCCAGCTCCAGCCGTCCGCGTCCAGGCGGGAGGCGGGCCTCTGGCAGGTACAGGCACTGCAGAGCCTCGAGAGCCTAACGAGTACCGGCCGCGCCAAAGCGTTTCCTCCCCGAGGGCCGCGCCGGGGTGCTGCAGGGGGGCTCCGCCTCTCCGGCAGCCTTGGCGCCGGCGGCAGCCAGCCGTCGACTCTTTGGCGCCGCGACAACGGGGTGGCCGCGCTGCCAATGATGCCAACCCAATCCCACTTGACACACGGTCCTGCCAACTTGACACGCCGGCACACGGACCGGTGCGCCTGTCAACCCTGTCAACGGGCGGCCAGCAATTAGAGGGTATTGTCATGGAGGAATAATGAGAAGGCATTCCGACGAGGCCAGCGCCGCCCCCGCCCCCGCCCCCGCCCCCCGCCCCCGCCCCCGCCCCCGCCCCCCCCCGGGGCCCGAGCACCGAGCGGGACCGGGATTCGCGTTACCCCGCGTTACCGCCCCGCGACGCTGCCCGGGCACACCGGGCGCCGTGAAGGAGGCATGCGGGGCGGCCGGGCGTATCGCTTCATCGCCGTCAAACCCGAGACGGACGGCCGATCGGTCATTTACTCCATTTGTCAACATCGGACGCCCTCCGCTCCGCGGGCTTGCGGGTCCTGAGGCGGACAAGCAGAGCAGGCGGGCCGGCGAGTGGGGCGGCGCGGCAGTCAGGAGTAGCGGTCGGCATCGGGCCCATCGCCCCCTTTCTCCCCTCCTTCCTCCCGCCCTCCTTTCCCTTCTCCAGCTGGAGCAGCGCCCCGCCGCGGTTTTGCCGTCTGATCGGTGATTTGGAAGGAGGAAGACGCCGCCGCCGCCGCCGCCGCGGCGCGAGTGCGCTGATCCTGACCCGATCAGGATCCTGTGCGCCGCGGTAACGGCCGTCAGCGCTGCCCCTTCCCTCGTGTCCGCGGGGGGAGGACGACCAGGTCGACGACGACGACGGTGTCCGAGGCCCGAACTGGACTGCTCCCCCCACCCCACCCCTTCCCTTCCCTTCGATTCTTTTTATTGATCCTTGATCTGACCGGTCTCGCCCCATTCACCGCGTCGCGGCTCCTTGACGTAACTCCCCCTTGGCCAAGGAGCCTCGACGCACTGGACTACACACGCTCACTTCCCGTCACGCCCGCTCTTCCCGCGTGCCGCGCTTCCCCCGCGAGCCGAACGCGTTCGTTCGGTCTCACTCGCTCTCCCGCACTCGCGTCCTTCCCTCTCTGCGGGGCGCGGCGGTGCGGGCGAGTCGGTGACGTCACCGCCGTCAACGTATCGTCACGTTGGCGACAGCGCACGGCGCACGCCCGGCCGCGGTGTGTGACTCAGGCAGGCCGGCGCGGCCCCGCTGCGAGTGCTGGAACTGTCTGACTGGCCCTACTTCCACGATTTGTGTCTCTCGCTCTCTCGCACTCACTGTCCCGGGATGGTCGGCGCTCGGCGGCCGCGTGCCTTGCAGGACACTGGGCATCCCGCCGAGGGTATGGACCGACCACCCGCCCGGCGTGCCCGCGAGGTTCGGTTCAGCGAGCAGGTTGGGTAGGTCGGCTGTGGACTCACGGGGGGCGGGGCGACGGGGGACTGGTTCGGCCTTCCCGGGGGCCCGGTTCTTTTTTTGTGACGCGGTGTATTTAGGTTAGCAGTTATCAGTCCGCGGCCAGGACGGGCGGGGCAGCAGGATGGCGGCGGCAGGTGCGCCCCCCCCGCCGCGCCCCGCCACGCCCCGCCACGCCCCGCCACGCCCCGCCACGCTCATGGCCTTGCGCCTCCATGCTGGCGCGGTGCAGGCCTGCGCGGCGCAGCACACGGGGGCCCCGCTCGAGGTGGAGCGCGAAAACTAAACACCGGGCAGGCCAGGGAAGCGGCAGAGAGCAGCGCCTACACTGTGGCACGCGACCGGGCACACTGTTGGCCCCGGGTTCGAATACACCCCGTCATCGGCGTCCTGGCCTGGCGGAGGGCGCCCCGCGGTGGAGCACGGGCTGAGGCTATCCCGCCGTGTTGGCCGGCCGCACGCCCGGCGATCGAGGCCGCCAGTTGCACCGCCAATCAATATTTCCGCCCCCACCTCGCGAGCCGGGCAGTCCTGGCCGGGCCGAAGCCAACAGCTGACTGCGGCTGGCCGCGGCCGCGGCGGCGGGATTCGCATCTGGTCACCTGCGGTGCGGGGAGGAAATCGAAGAGGGGAGGGAGGAAGACCCGAACGCTGGCCGTCCCTCCTGCCCCCCGACGTCACAACGTCTGAGTTTTTGCGTTTTCATTTCTCTTCGGGATCGTCTGGTCTGACCCCGTGTAGAGCCTCGCCTCGTCCTCCCACGCGGTGCCGGCTGCTGGCCGCCGTCCCCTGACCCCCGAGTCAAGCGGAGGCCGTGCCCGCCGTGCCCTCCCCGACCAGACCAGTGTAGTACGTAGTGTATAGGTAGTCGGCTGGGCCCGGCGAGGCGCGCTGGCGGCGGCGGCGGCGGCTGTAGGTGTTGTTGTGTCGGCATATCAAAGGCCGCGGCCGCGAGGAGAGGAGCGGAGCGGCGCGGAGAGGAGTCCTGGTACAGTCAGCCCCAGCAGCCGCCGCCGAGTCACGCCGCCGCCGTTGTCCGCCCCGGCCCGCCCGTCCACCTCAAGGACACTCCACTCCACTACGCTACACGGCCGCCTCGCCGCGCCGCGATGGTGGCGCTGGCCTGGCGCTGGCCTGGCGCTGGCCTGGCCGCGGCCGCGGCGGCGTTGCCTCGCCTGCGCCCCCTGTTCCTATTCCTATCCCTACGCCTTTCTCTCTCTTCGCGGCCCGCCGTCCCTGCCGCTGCCGCCGCTGCCTGCTGGAGAACGAGAGGCGAGGTGGGCGGCGGGGGGCAAAGGTCACGGGAGGCCTTTTCCCATTCTGCGCGCCCAACTCGAGTGTCGAAAGTGTTTTTTCTCGGTCCGTCGGCACTGACGCTGACGAGTACACTCGGTACCACACGACGGGCGGCGGCGTCGCGCCCGCGGCACGGCGGCACGCGGAGGGGCGTGGCGTGACGCAACGGCCGATCAGGAGAGCGTGCGGGCCGCGTGCCCTGCGTGCGCCCCCCGCGTGGCCCGGGCCCCCGCCGCCCCCCGCAGACAGACCCGGCTCATCTGCGTGGCGTCCGTGCAGCCGGGCTCCGGGCCAGCAGCAGCCGTACGGGACGGGCCGGGCCGGGCCTCGCGGCGATGTTGCCAACTAGAAGGGCCGGGCTGGAGCGAGGGGCAAGGGGCCCTCACTCGTGATGCAGGTGCAGGTGTACTCTAAAGTTTTTGAAAAAACGCATCTTGATTTTTTCCCGATCCTTTTAGGAGGGTGTACCCTGTAGGGGGGGGGGGGGGGTTAGCGCTTGGCTGCCGGGGGCGCGGGTCCTCGACGGCGGCGCCGCGGGACCCCCCGGGTCAGGACCGGCCCCCGGGACCAGACCGTGCCGGTGACCGATGGCTCGGGCCCACCGCAGCACTACGGGCAGTACAGGTGATTGCGCGAGTGAGCGGTGAGCCGCGCAGTGGGCAACGCGTGCGCGGCGCGCAGAGCCGAGCAGAGGGGTCAAGTAGGCTGGGCCGCGGGCCGCGGGCCGCGGGCCGCGGGCTGCGCGCGGAGGGCACGGGTCGGGTCGGCGAGGTCACCGTGTCAGCGTGCTGTGTCGGCCACGGCGCCGCGCTACACGCCGATTGACCTCCGATCCGCCACGATGCCGCCGTTAAAAAAAAATAAGTTTACGATTCCTGTTGAGAGAAGGGTGAGTGAGTGTCCGGGAGTGTACACACGGCGCGGTCTGCGTTTTGGTGGGGACTGTCCCCGAGAGGGGGTGGCCGCGGCCGGGCCCGTCCACCGTCTCGGTTGGCGGCCCAGTGCCGCGACCGGAAGGAGGGGGCGAGGATGGACTCGCCAGGTCGACGACGGCAACGACGACGTCGTCGTCATCCGGGGGGTGCGGCGCGGGCGCGGTGCGAGTCGGGCCTGCACGCAGGGAGGGTCCCGCGGGGCAGGGGCCCGCGGGTACCGGTTGGGGCTGGGGCCGGCCGCGGGGTGGCGCTGCAGTGCAGGCGCTCTGCGCCGCGCCGGGACTGGGACTGGGTCGGTGCAACCGGTGCCCGTCTCTGCACCGCTATCGCAGCCAGCGCAGCCAGGCCCGGGCTGGGCTGGTCCCGAGGGCCCAGGCAGGCCAGCTGCAGCGGTGCCAAGGCATGGTGCAGTGCGGCTCGGCGCGGCTGCGGCCGCCAGGAGTGCCCGGCCCCCGACGGCCTGCACCCCGCCCCGACACCAAGAAGCGAACGCGGTGGTAAGAGCCGGGAGGGGCCGGGCGTGATCGCGCGCGCAGGTGGCTGGTCGCGTCCGGAGTCCGGCCGGAGGGAAGGGGGGAGTCCGCATCGCGCCGCGTTCACCACGGAGTAGTAGTGGGGTGCTTTTCACGCACGGCTGCCGTCGGAATGGTTATGGCGCGGCCGTGTGCTGCCGGGAAGATGTGTTATCGGGCGGTGCGTGCCGCGTGCGTGTCCGGGGCGGCCTGCAGCGCGGCACCAGCAGCGCGGCGCTCTCCTCCTGCTTGTCACCGCGCCGCCGCCGCCGTCCGGCGCAGCACCGCAATGCACTGCACCGCCGGCCCGCACTTCCTGTTCTGCTTTTCTAAAGGGTGGAATTGGAAGGAGGGGGGAGCGAGTGCGGCCGCCGCCGCTTCTGGTTCTGACTGCACTATCAGTCGGCGCCTGCATGGAAGACTCCGGTTCCCACCGGCAGGACCCCGCGGGACCCCCCGGACCCCGCGGGACCCCCGGATAGCGATCTGCTACGCCCACCGCCGCGGCCTCGGCCGCGCCGCCCTCCTGCGCCGCGGCCGCGGGCCGCGGGCGGTGGGAAATGATCGGCTATTATTTCAGGAGGCGCGGCTTCGGCTGCTGCTGCTGCTGCGGCGGCGGCGGGTCGGGTTTCGTTTTGGTCAGTCTATTATAGCATCCTCTCCGCCTGTTACACGGCGGCTCGCCCCGCCCCGCCCCGCCCCGCCGGCTGTGTGTCTCTGCCCGAGTTTGATTGTATGGTGTGACGCAAGAGTCTGCAATGGCGGCGGCGGCGGTGGCGGCGGGCTTGTCGCGGGTGTCCCGGGCGCGTGTTGACTCTGCCGAACTCTGCTCTGCTCCGCGGCTCGGGCAGGACAGGTGGGAGCGGCCCCCGCCGCACCACGCCGCCGTACGGTATCGATCCCGAAGGGCCACGCCGCACCGGAGCAGCAGCAGCGTGTCTCGCTGTCGGCGGGGACTGACGCCGTCCTCGCGAGCGGGGCCTTTAGAAGAACACGACGATGATGACGACGGCGACGGACAGGCAGCGGCGGCTCCGCGGGGCGCCGCCGCCGCGCCGCTCTACTCTGCGCGGTGCGCTGACCTGGTTCCGCGGTGCCGGGGAGGAGGGAGGGGCGGCGCGGCGGCGCCTGGCCCTGGGCCCCGGCCGTGGCATCGCCCGTGGGGCCCGTGGGTGTCGCTGCGTGGTACGGCGGCGCCCCCGGTGCCCCCCCCCCCCCCCCCCCCCCGGTGCCCCAGCAGAGCCGGTGCCGCACCGACCGACCAAGGTCGAGGACGGCAGAAGGCACGGGCCCGGCCCGGCCCATCCCATCCCCGCCTGCACCATGCACCTGTCACCCGCCCGCACACCCGCACACAACGTAAAGAGCCCTACTCGCGATTCGTAAACTTAATTTACTTCATTGAAAGCTCCGTTCCGAGTACCCTCGGCCTGGGTGCTGCCGTGCCGCGCTGGCTCTCTCTACGCTCTGCGTTTGCAAACCGCGCCACTCCGCGCCACGCCGTAGAGCGCGTTCCAGCGGAATGCTGCTGTCCAGGGCTCCGTGGCCGCGGCGCCTGCCCGCCGGCCCGCCGGCCCCGGAGCAGCTAGCCGGACCGCCACGCCCCGAGTCCTGACCAGTCCCCTGGCTGTCCGATGTCTTTACACACCGCCTCTCGGCTACACACACGCACACACACACACACACACACACACGCTAACACTTACACGCGCACACGCAATTTATGGGTCGCTGTTTGTGAAATGAAACGGGCACTGCTCCCGCGAAATGTTACAGTCCGGCCGGGCTGCCGTTGCTCCGATGTAGCGGCTGCAGCGCTGCAGCGCGCGTCCTGCCGCGCCTCGTCCACGTATCACGTGCAACATCTCTCTCTCTCTCTCTCTCTCTCTCTCTCTCTCACACACACACACACTCGCCTCTCTCTCTCTCTGTCTCTCGCATACGTTCCATAGTGCGCAACAAGGACAGCGCGATGGAGTTCTAAGCGTTACGTGATGCGTGCCGGGATGTCCCCTCGCCTGACGTTTGGTTTGGTGCCCGGCCGCGGCGTCGGTGCGCTGTGGCTGTGTAATGGTGATGGAGGATGAGTGAAAAACAAACATTTCTGCCGGCCGCACCGCCGCAACTACAAAACACGGACGCCTCGCCTCCCGTTAGGCAGCTGTATAATTATGACTACTATGCGGACGGCTTGGCTGGGGAAAAAATGCACTCAAGTACATTTCGCCTTCATTACGTCATTACACGTCGAGCAGTCCGCATTTCGTGTTGTTAAAAAAAGGTAAAAAAGACTGGGGAGTGCGGCGATGGTGGCCGGTGCAGTGCTGTATCGCGGAGGTGCTGCCTGTGTCGCGCTGCACCATCTGGAGCGCGGTGGCGGACCGGCCGACGGCGGCGGCGACGGCGGCGGCCTTGGTCGCAATGCCCGGCATTGCCCGGTCAGGATGTCATTGCCCACACAAGTTGGCGTGGCGCGGGACTCGCGGGGGACACGCGGCAACCGGAGCGTGGCATCACCACGCCGTGCGCCGTCAGGCCGCCGCGGAGCAGCGGGGCAGCGGGGTGGTGTTTCTGAGTGACCGCGGGGCGGGGCGGGGCGGGGCGAGGCCTGGAGCACCCCCCCCCCCCCCCTCCGGCGGAGGCGCCAACAACGCCTAGCCCGGCTGCAGGCGCGTCGGCAGCAGCCATCATCGCAGCCCCGTTAGTTTTGTCCCTCGTAAAAAAAAGGAGAGAGAGAGAGAGAGAAGAGAGTGTCCGAGGTGGCAGTATCGCATCGGGCGGCGCGGGGCCGCGGCGGCAGGCGGCAGTCCGCGGGCCGACCGTTGTCGAGGCCGTCCAGGCTTGTTCGCACAGCGGGATTTTCGGTCGCGGCCCCGCGTTCATGTCCTCTGCGTTTAACAAGCCGCTGTATTCTCCCTCTCTCTCTCTCTCGTCGTCTCTCCCTCGCTCTTTTTCGATGGCGGCATTGTGCCCGCGCCGTTGTGCTGTCCGCCCATGGCGGCCCCATGGCGGCCCCATGGCGGCCCCATGGCGGCCCCATGGCGGCCCCATGGCGGCCCCATGGCGGCCCCATGGCGGCCCCATGGCGGCCCCATGGCGGCCCCATGGCGGCGCCGTGGCTGTCACTGGACATGTCCTGCGCCAGGGGTCCTTGACCTGGGCCGGGTCAGCGCGCCAGGTGACATGACGGTCCTGTCGCGCCAGTACTGTACACACGCCCTGTTCGAGGGGGGTCCGGACCACTGCATGCAGCGGTTGGCTGGTGGGTTTGCGAGGGGCGGGCCGGGCGGTGACGTCGCGGACCGTGGGCCGGTGACGATCTCGTGACCTCACGGCGTTGGCAGTCCAGCGGCACGGCTCGGCTGGCCGCGGCGGCTAGGCCGCGACAGGTGGCGCGGCGGCCTTGCGGTGCCTCGCGTCCTGGCCGTCCGGCCGCCGCTCCGGCCGCCGCACCGCGCCGTCGGCTGCCAGTTGCAGCTAATCGCCCGCCTCGCTCCATTGCGATGTCATCAGCATCCCACCGCTACCACCGCCGCCGCTGCCGCCGCCGCCGCCGTGAGGGTATGTTGTTCGCGTCCGGCGGCCGGGAAACGCCTGCATCCCGCGGGGGAACGCGAAGGCTGCGCCTGGAGGAGGCGGCCTGGAGAGCAACAGCAGCGGCGGCGGCGTGACGTGCTGGAGCTGGAGCGCCTGCCCCGCCGCCGCTGGAGAGGATGTGGTCTGGAGGTCTGGACATGTTTCTCGGCTGGAAGGAAGGCTTTAGTCCGCGGGGGTGCGCGTGGATGTCGGCGCGTGCTGCCGCGGTCTTCGGCTTCAGGGCCGGCGGCGGTGGCGGCGCCCGGCGCCTCCTCTCCCCCTAGAGGCCCCTCCGGGGTGTGCGGCGCGCCGAGACAAGGCCCCCAGGACTCTCTTCGTCCGCCGCTCGTGGCGAGCACCTCGAACCACGACGAGGACGACACGCGAAATCAGGAAACGTTTCGGCCGACGCGGCGACGACGGCTGCGATTGCCTCGCATTGTTCAGGCCGGCGTTTGCACGCGCCCGCTGCGCCCGCCCACGCGACCTGTCCCGTCCTGCCCGCTGATTGGACGTCGCCCGCCGCCGGCGCCCCGTGATTGGCCCGCGGCTGCGGCGGCCCCGGGTGGCCCTGCTCTCTGATTGGCTGAGCGCAGGGCGCGATGACGTCGTCGTGGTCGTGCTGCCGCTGCTGCTGGCACCTCTGGATTAATGGTCCGGTGGCATCGCGGCGGACTTAAGCGCGCGTGGTTTACGAGTGCAGGCCGCGGTGCTGCCGTCTCGTCCTGCCGCTGCGGGGGCGGCCCCCGCCAGCCCCGCCAGCCCCGGCAGCTACCGGACCGAGCCAACCGAGACTGTCCTGTCCGCCCGCCAGGAGCACGCCGTGGGAGAAACACGGCCGGCCCAAGAACAAAAGCAGCGACGGCCGGGCCGTACTGTAGCGCCGCCACCCGCGCCGCTCCGACACACAGGGACGCAACTCCGGCAGTGCCCAAGAAAAAAAACTAACATTATGCACGACTTGTGTGTGTGTGTGTGTGTGCGTGTGCGCGGCCAGAAAACTACTTTAGCAGCACCAATATTAATCCCGACCAATCTGAGAATGAAATCTATGATTGAAGAACAATGTTGGTAACGGCGGCGGAGCGCGGCTGGCCCACGCACCTTTCCCGGGTCTGGTCTGGTGGAGGGGGGAGGGGGGGGGGTCACAGACTGATTATCCTTCGGAAATTAATATCCACCTGGATGGTGAGGGAGAGTGGGGGGGTAGTGGGCTTCATTGTCCGGTGTCATCCGATGCCGTGAGGATTGGGCCCGTGGGATGGGTCACACACACACACACACACACACACACACGTGCATTGGGGGATTGCATCGCTAGACGGCACGTTACGTAATTCCCAAACCTGCCCCTAGCATACACTACTAGTTTCCACTCATTTCACGGGCGTTTAAAGCTGCTGCAGTTGGGGTCGTGGGCCGTGGCGTGCGTGCGTGCGTGTGTGTGTTGCAGGCTCATTAGCATGCCCCGCCCCTGTGTGTCTGCGGTGCACGGTGCGTGTCCCGCGGGCCGGGGGCTGGCCGGTGGGCCGTAGCGCCTCGAGAGGCACTGCCGCCGCCGCCGCTGCCACTCTGCCATTGCCATCACGGCCGACCAGCCGCTCCGCGGCTCCGCGGCTCCCCTGGAGAGACTCCCTCCCGGCCCACGGACTCGAGACCCGAGACTCGGCCGGCCATGTTAATTGCAGCTGCAGTGCTGCACTGCGCCTGCGGGGCGCCGCGGCGGCCGGACTCCCGCGTGTCCGCGAGCGCTGCCTGCGCCTGCTCACGTGGGCGGCGCCGTCCTGGCCGCCGAGCCGGCCGCCCCGGGGGCGCGGGCTCCTGCTCACGCGGGTGGCGCTCTACATGGCCGTGCCGGTGGTGCTGCAGCGGCTGCGGCCGGGTCGTTGGTCCGGCTCCGCGGCATGAGTCACTGATGGTGACGCTTCCGGGAAGCAAGGGGGGCCCCCGGAGGTTCCGACCGGAGCCGACGGGGCCGCCGGAGCCCTGTGTGCGCGCCTCGGCTGCTCCTGTGGCCGGCGGCGGGCACCAAGGTCAGGCCGCCACGCCACGCCACGCCCCGCGGTTCGTTTGGCCCCTCTGAATCATCCGCCGTGTGTGTGTCTGTGTTGGCTGCACTGCGGCCTGCCGGCCCGGCACCACCCCCTGCCCCTCGCCCACGCCTCCACGCCGCGGCGATACGGTCTGCGAAATTGGACGAGCATTTTCTCAGGGAAACTTCCCGGCCCGGGTCTCATCGGGCGTGTATTGTCTTCTTGGTTTCGGGGCGGAAATGACCGGTTTCCCTGGCCGTCGCTGCCCGCGGCCGGGTCGGACCGGGCCGGGGAGTACGACGGGGACGTGCGCGGCCGCGAAAACCAGGCCGCCGGGGGTCTTGCGGAGGTCGTTGGCGATTCTGGAAACGCTTTTTTAAAAGGCCCGCGCACGTCGCGGTTCGCCGGGCGGCGCGTTTTGCCAGGAATCGCGTTATGGCCCAAGTCCGGTCGAGCCGTGCCTGCCGGGGAGGTGAGGGTCCCCCCCTGTTTTTGGACCGATGAGTCGAGCAATTTGGGAGAAGGAGCGGCCCGGTACACGCCGCGCCGCCTGGAGTGAGGCCCCCCCCCCTCTCCCCCCGGGCGCACCGCACGCTGGTTTTGGAGCGCCGTTTTGTCCCTCTTCTTTACACCGGAAAGGAAAAGCTCTCATCAAATTACCGGGACGTGAGGCGGCGTGGCGTGGCGTGGCGTGGCGTGGCGTGGCGTGGCGTGGCGTGGCGGTGCGGAGGCTGGGAGCCTCGCGGGGTCACGGCGGAAACCATCCCCTGCCGCTCTTCCTCTTCCTCCTCCTCCTCCTCCTCCTTCTTCCCCTCTCCCTCATCGCCCTCATCCCCCGCTGTCAATTTCCACATCGCCTTTTCTTGTGGAAATGATCATTTCCGCGCTCGGGCCCGGCTCTCGGCGGCTCAGCACGGGGGAGACGGATCGGAGCCGCGTGAGAGGAGAGAGAGAGAGAGAGAGAGAGAGAGAGAGAGAGAGACGGGCGATGCGATGCGATGCGATGTGGTGCGGCCCCGCGAGTCGTGGCCTGCTGGCGCTGGTCCAGCCGCCGCCACCGCTGCCTGCTCCTTTCCTAGGCATGCGCTGCGCCCAGCCAGCCTAGCCGCGTCGCGCATTTGCACACAATGCGTACTCGACGCTGTGGTGGGCGTGGCGGGCAGCGCCGTGTGGCCCCCGCACCCCGCACCTGCAGCGGCGCCGCCGTGCAGTGCGGCCGCCGCGCGCTAAGTAAGTGATCCGCCGCGACGCGACGCTCGACAGAATGAGGAATGTTGGTCGCCAAACGAATGCGGGGAGATATGGGATAGCGGCCTGGAGCGGCCGGGGCTCGAACCCGCGCCGGTGCGGTCTCGCAGGAGAGTGGAGGGCGTGGGGTTCGCTCTTGCTCGCCCGCTCAGCCACTCGGCCTGGCAGCGGCCCACTGCATGCGGACGCCGGAAGCGAGTCCGGCCGGGCCGTCCTCCCCCCCTCTGTGACGATAAGGGTGACCGATAAGGGTGCGCTTATCGAGCGCAGGGCACCGCAGGGCCGTCGGCAGCGGAGAGAGGACCCTGCGGTGACGGCTGATCAGCGCGCGAAAATATGACGTTTTCAAATCGAAACTCGGGCAGAAAAACCGTAATTTTCGAAAAAGTTTGGTTTCTTGAAGTCATGCGGAAAGGCGCGTGTGTGTGTGTGTGTGTGTGCAATGCCCTAGAGAGTGGCGGCGCGCACCTGCAGCTGCAGGACACACCGGCCGGCACTAGGGAGGGAGGGAGGGAAAGAGTGAAAAGTGAAACTGCCTGAGCGGTGCTCGAGTGGAGCCCGCGAGTACTGTGGCCTATGTGCACTGCCGGGCCGGCGCTGCTGGCGCTGCTGGCCCCCCCGTGCATGCCGCGCCTGTCCCTGCTACTCTCACAACACGGGCCGAGCCGGGACTTATCTGCCGTGCCGTGTCGGGGCCCCGCAGGCCCCGCAGGCCCCGCAGACCCCGTAGGGGCTTAGCGGCGGCCTGTCGCGGGAGAGGTGGGGGTGGCAGAGCCGAGGGGGCTGCGGCGCGAGGCAAGCGGACCCGAGAGAGCCGACTGCAAGCATACGATCCCGCCAGCCTGTGCAGCTTGATTTTGCAGAAAATAATTTTGGTTTCGATTTGCAAGTACAAACCTAAAATTTGTCTTAAAATTTTCAAAAACCTTGCCACAAATGTGCCTCGATGAGTGTGCCCATCGCAGGAACAGTTTTTCTCCGCCTCTGGTGCACGAACTTTAAATTTTCGCTCATTCTTGCTACTGCGGATGAGTGCATATTGCTCGCGAACCGGTGGCGCATTTTTTTTTTTCGAGTTCAGCCCCGCGGTCCCGGCGCTGGCATACGTACACCGGCGCCCCGCCCCGCCCCGCTGCTGCTGATGGGATTGATCCGGGCCGGCGAGACGACGAGGGGGGCGTTGTCGTCTGCTGTAGGGGTTGTGTGGCTTCAGGGGAACGGCCGCGCGGCACGGCGCGGCGCGGTGAACCCCCCCGCCGCCGGCCCGCGCGGGAGAGCCGTGCGGCGCGGGGGTAGAATCCCGGCGAGATTAGTGCTGCCGTCAAGGTGCGCGTCAGCTCTTGCGGCTTCTCCCTTTCCTTCGGGGTGGCCGCGGCGGCGATCGAGAGGGGCCGCCGCCGCCGCCGCGGCAGGGGGGAGGGATGCTCGTCGCGCCGCAGGGGGGCGCGCCGAAGTCCTACAACAACGGCCCGCACTGCCCGCAACACTCGGCCAGCACTGCCGTCGGCGGCGGCGGCGTCAGCGGCGCGGACGCGGCGCGGGGCCCGCTGACGGCAGCTGGCCGCAGCTGCAGGCCGGCCCGCGCGCTCCAGCCGCTGTCGCTGCCGTAGGACGTGTGGCCATGAAGACGCGAGCAGCTGCACCGCGGCGGCTTTGAGATCACGCCTTCACGCCGCCCCGCCCGCCCCGCCCGCTCCGCGCTCCGTGTGCGCGAGTGTGTTGGCAAAGGCACCTGTCTGTCTGTCTCTGTTACCTTATGACCCGCACAACCGGACCGCCTCCCGCCTCCCGTGTATGAGCACACGCTCCCCGTATGTGGGTCAATGAGATCCAGGGCACCACGCGTCCTCGTCGCTTTTGTCATTGGCTGTACTGCAGCAGTATAGTCCATGTCATAAATGAGTATACTGGGCAGCCGCAAGAAACGGGCGAGAGAAGAGTCTAGTGCGACATTTCCTTTTTTTTCAATTTTTTTTCCAACTCTTCCAGCTCTCGAAATTAAAATGCGATTTGAGGAGTTTTCCCCGGGGGCATTCTCTTGTGATCCTGCGCCTCCTCGCAGCCTCCCCGCCGTGACCCGGCCGTCGCGGAGGCTCGAGTGAAGGATGTGACGGGGATGTGACGGGGGATGCGGTGAAAGTGGACTTGGGCAGCCGCGGGGCCCGCGGGCGGTGCCTCGGCGGTGCGGCGCGCCGGTCCATTGTCTGACGCGGTGATGCTGCGGCTCGCCGATCGGTGTGACGTCAGCCATCGGTTACGACGCCGCGCGCTTTGTCGCACGCACCGCCGTAAAGCCCTTCCCATCTCGGCTCTCTTTCTCTCTTTGTGCGTGCGCGGGGCGCGCGGCCGGCCTGTCTTGGCCAAACGCGTCTCTTTCTTTTGATTCTCCGCTGTTGCCTCATCGGGAGCCCCCACCACCACCGCGACCGCCGCGAGGAGGCGAAGCAGTCGCGGAGGCACCTCGGCCGTGCTGCTGTCCTGGGCGCTGCCGCCGCGGCCGCCGTCGGTGTATTCCGGTCACGGTGCCTGCGCCCCGGCCCCGGCCGCGGCCCCGGCCTAGCCTGGCGGTCTGGCGGTCACGACCGGCCACCGGCGGCCACCGGTCTTCCCTCGGCGCGGTTTGTCGCCGGTGTCGTCTCGGGAGCGCCGCCGCAGCCGCCGCCGCCGCCGCCGCCCGGCCCCACGGCCCCACGGTGTCGGCCAGGTTCTCGACCCCGCGGCGGCGGCGCTGCGCCCGGCCCGAGGGCTGCCCCCGCTGCCCCCCACGGCGCGCGCGCCCACCCGCCGACTCTGCCCGCCGAGACGAGGGTCCGGGCTCTCCGCGTCGTGGCGCCGGCCGCCATCAAGTAGTGATGCGGGGCGTGTGGCGCCGGCCGTATCGCGTCCCCGGCTCCTGCCGGCGCGTGCCTCGTGCCCCGCCGTGCGTGCGTGTCACCCGGGGACGGCCGCCGTGCCTGGCCGCTGCCAGCCGCTGCCAGCCGGTGGGCGCCGCACTAATCCGTCCGCAGACGCGGGGAGATTAGTGCCCGCCGAGCAGCGGGGCCCATCACTCACGGGGCTGTCGATGACGGGGGCGTGATGAGGCCGGAGAGACCCGGGACCTCTCCAGTCTCTCCAGCCGGAGCCTCTGGTATCTGCTCGCTCTACTACACTCTCCAGCGAACGTCTGCTGACTGGTATGTCGCGGTTCATCTCCGGATGGGAGCTCGCGGAAGAAAAAGGCAGTAGCGAGTCGTATTCACCGGCCGACGGCCGCGCGCCTCTCTCGCACCTCCATCATCGAGGTGCTAAAGTAGTGCCACCACACGCAGGGCGTAGAGAGGTGTCGCGAGCAAAAACCGTGTCACCCAAGAGAGGCGCTGTCGGCCGGCTCTGGGACTCCCTTCCCACGGAGGCGCGTCGCATGGCGTAGCGGTCGACACTTCGTGCGCCACTCATTACACGAGAGAATGGCTGGAGCACGGAGCCAGAGAGAGACAGAAGGAGACAGAGAGACCCAACGGGGCAGTGGTGCGTGTTCACGGAAAGTGTCATGCCAAGCAAGAGGCGTTCACCGTGTCGTGTTGCACGGCGGGTATATGCACTGCAGCCACCGACTTCAATTTGCTAATTTAATTAGGCTGACGCACGAGCACGCCTCACTCCAGAGCCCGCTGTGCCTGGCTGGAAGTTATTAGAACTTCGTGTTGTTTATCGTTCTAGAGCCGGGCCCTGGAGTTTTTTTTTCTCCCGCTTGCTGGCAGTGCAAGTGGAGATGCAGAACAGCAGGGCGAGCGAATGGCTTTGATGTGTGCAGTGCGTTACTTACTTTCTACTACTCGTCCCTGCAGCAATGGCCTTTTGTCTGGCCACAAACAAAGCAACGGCCGCAGGTATATGCGAATGAATGAATTAGTGAGCGAGCGAATAAATGAATGTAATGAATGAATGAGGGAAATAGGGGGGTCTCTCTGTACACGGAGAGTGTCGCCAAAGTGAACGTCTCGAAGAGTCTGTGGCATCAATGTGGCATCTCATCAGGGACCGCATCTTTTCTCCACGCCGTCGTTAGAAATCCCAACGGAGACAATTTCCTCTCTCTTTCTCTCCCGGAGGAGGGGCAGGGAGCACCGCAGAACACAAGCGTGATTTTTTCCCCCTTTCTTTTTTTTTTGCGGCTCGCCTCATCTGAGTGACAGAGAGCGTCTCGGTCATATAAGCGCGCTGCTTGGGGGCGTCCTAAACCGCCATTTTTCCCTGCCCGCTTCTCAGTTTCTTTTTTCTCTTTCTTTCCTCCCATGTGCGGGGGCCCTGCGTGGGGCTTTCTGCACAGTTTCATGTGTCCGAACACCCCCGCTGGCCCCCCACCCCTTCGCTGCCGTCGGCCCGTTTGAGGTTGGGGGTCGGGGCCGCGCTGTACTTACGCCCGCCCGCAGGAGGAGGAGGAGGAGGAGGAGGTTCTCGGAACGGAAAGCGAGCTGCGGTGCCGGTGCGGTGCGGTGGTCCTGGAAGTTGGCGTTTCCCCGAGTTTTAGGCATGTGGGGCAGCGCGGAGTATGGCACTGCTCGCCACAAACTGCGGCCTGCTAGAGTGTCGGAGCCGGGGGTCCGGAGCCTCTCCAGCCGCCCCTGCCTGCCCCTGCCTGCCCCCTCCCCCTCTCCCCGGGATTACTGCCTCTGCTAGACGTGCCCCCGGCCCACTTCCATATCAGTCGGTCCGTGCGGGACGGGGCCCCGACGGCGCGCACGCTTTTTGGGGGGGGCTGCCACTCCGGGATTGGGATTGGGAGCGGCGGCCCCGTTGGTGAACACCTACCTCATCCTGCTCCTCACGCACTGCCCTCTCTAACGCCTCGATCCCTCTCTCTGTTGCAGGTCAGTAAAGCGGACGGAACGTCGACGTCCGCACCCCTCTCATGTGTGTGGGTGAGTTACCGGTGTGTGTGTGTGTGCGTGTGTGAGTGGGGGCGGTGGCGTGACAAATGATTTCCTCTTTCCGCCGCCCCGCGCCGCCCCGCGCTGCCCCGCCCCTCCCGGGGGATGCCGCTTCGCAGGACTCCCCCCGCAGGACACTGGCCGCGCTCCGCTGGCTCCGCCGGCCGCGGGCACGTGGTCCGAGGAGTTAGTTTGGAGGGCTCTGCCCGGCCGGTTCGCCCCATGCTACAGCTTCAGTCCGGCCCGGCCGCCGCCTGCAGTTACGGCCGTTCGGTTCCAGCCGTACTCAGTACTCGTTCGACGACCGGTACTTAGCAGTGCAGCAGTCCGGGTCCCGCCGTGGCCGAGTCGTGCCGCGTGCTGCCGAGTCGAGTCGAGCCTCGGCCGGGACCGTGCGGCCGCTGCCGCTGCCGAGCCGGGCCGGCCCCACCCCTCCCGCCCGAGCTGGCGGGCCGCGCCGCCCCGCCCGAGCTGGCGGCCCGCTTCCCGGCCGCCGGCCTGCCTGATGACGGTTACGTTTTGCGCGCCAAGCCGAGTCGAGCCGGGTGGGGAGCGCGATCGAGTCGAGGCGGGGCCAGCTGAGCCGAGCCCGTGGCGTGCGCGTGCGCGGCGCGTGGGGCTCACTTGAATGGGCCGATGCACGCCTGCAAATACCGCGATCTAGGCCCCGAGAGATGCGTTATATGCAGAGCGCGGCCTTTCCGTTCCCCGGCGCCGCTCGATCGGTTATTATATTCATTTATTCTCGGATTTGCGTCGGCTCTAGTGCACGCCGACACGTAAAATGTGTCCGGCGCGTTTTGATTTGCAGCCGAATCGCTCGGGACGCGATGCGGATGGGACGGCGTCCCGCTGGCGCTGCTGTTGCCGCTGCCGCGCGCGCGGCGCAGGTGGTGGCCGCGGTGTCGCCAGGATGTCGCGTGCGCTCTCCTCCCTCCCTCCCTCCCTCCCTCCCTCCCTCCCTCCCTCCCTCCCTCCCTCCTCCCTCCCTCCCTCCCTCCCTCCCTCCCTCCCCCCCTCCCTCCCTCCCCTACCCCACACCCCGTCATCAACCCCTTGCTGAGTTTCCCTCCAATATCCATGGCAACACGCTAATGTGGACGAACGGACAGAGCGACGGTTGTGCGTGGGCGGGACTGCCATGAATGAATGAATGAATGAATGAACGAACGAATGAGTGAATGAATGACTGACTCCGGGACCGCAGCGTGACGTCGCTCGGGCTGCGACTGTTTGCCTTTGTCCCGCGTCCGCCCGGCTCCCGCGCCGCGGTCGCGGTGTAAGTAGAGCGGCCCGCTGCGGGCGCACGACTACTGGCACGCGCCGCCACGCGCCGCCACGCGCCGCCACGCGCCGCCACGCGCCGCCACGCGCCGCCACGCGCCGCCACGCGCCGGAGGACTCGGCGACCCGAAGGACCCCGACTGTACTGTCCGACCGGCCGGGACCGGCTAGCCCAGGCTAGGCCGCGCGATCCGATGCAGGACAGGGACAGGGGTGGTGTTCTGACTCGCGTGTGGTGCGGTTGTGTTTGGATGCCTCCGCATCCCATCACGTCTTTCCCTTCTCTATTCAACGCGCCGGAACCTCTCCAGTTTTTATTTTATATTCCTTTTTGTGTGCCGTTCTGCGCGATTGGAAGGCGAGGCGATCCGCGCCCGCGGATATACATTTCCCTTTTGTCACCCCCTTTCTTAGTTATTTTTTTTTACGGCCTCGTTTCTAGCACGGGTTTATTTCTTAGTCGTGGCGTGTGTGTGTGTGTGTGTGGGGGGGGGGGGTCTGAAGACGATCGACACGATATACATACACGAGTCGGGGGATAATTTGGGAGGTGATCGATGTCTTGGCGTGGCGCGGCGCGAAACCCGATGAGCCGACGTGGACGCGGAAATTCAATCTGAGCGGCTTGTCTCGGCAGCCCCGGCCCCGCCGCCACGCCGTGTAGCCTCGCGTGGGGCCCCTCGGGGCGAGCACGGTGAGTGAGACCTCCGCTCTCGCACGCCGCACACCCCACGAGTGCGACAGAGACGGGCTGCTGAGCGGTCACCGTGCCGTTGGGCCCCTCCTGGACCCCTCCCCCTACCCCCGCACCCCAGCAACTAGACCGGCGAGGGCTCCAGCAGCAGCGTGCCGACGAAGTCCACCCCCCGCGTCCGCCGCCTCCCTTCTCACCCCTCTCCCCGGTGTCGGAGGGGTGGTGGCGGCGGGCGGTCAGGCCCCGAGTCCACCTCCTGTCCGGCTCTGCTGTCCTGGCCGCTGCACCCGAGAATAGCGCCAGCGCGCCAGACCTGGCTGCCTGATCCGAAATAAAACCACCCCTCGCTGCCGCCGGGCCGCCGGGGGTGGTGGTGGCCGGCCGGCCGGCCGGGCTAGGCGGGCGGGGGGGTGGCGCGCGCTGAGGGTGGACGTCAGGACAGCTCTACACGCTTCGGCCCCGACCGGACAGAGCGCGCTCTCCCCCCCCCCTCTCTCTCTCTCTCCCGCTCTCTCTCTCCTCCTCTCTCTCCTTTTCGCGCCTCTTTTTGGAGACGCCTGTACCCGGGCCGGGCTCCGCCGGCTCCGCGGTGCACATGTGCACATGCCGAGGCGCCCTTCCCTCGTGGTCCCGGACCGCCCGGAAGTGCTTGACGCTGGCCGCATTTGCATGTAAATCGTTTGCTAGTCCCACACGGCTGGAGCAGCGGCAGCGGCGGCGGCGACACTTCACATATGGCGGCGGCGCTCTCGGAGTAGCGTGGGGGCGGGGCCCTGCGTTTGGAGACGGAGGGCCGGGCCGGAAAGGGCCCTCGTGGAGTCTGTGTGTGTGTGTGTGTGTGTGTGTGTGTGCCACTTCCCTGGAACTGGAGCGGCCGCACACGTGTGGCGCGGCCCGGCCGGCGTATCGCCACAAGGTCGCACGGTCGGTTACTATTACCCATGCAAGTGGTAATTCGTTCGTGCTCGGAATGAATATTAATTTATTTTTTCGGCCGCCTCCCCTTTGCCCTCCCCTGCCCGTCATCTGTGTCGTTCATTCATGTCCCGGCCCACGGCTCCGTCTTGTGGCCGCCGCCGCCGCCGCCGCAGAGCCCCGCAGAGCCCCGCCCCGGCATTTGTTCCGTGTCACGGCAGCCGCGGCACTCAGCTCCGCGGCTCCGCGGGGACCGACATTAGCTGCTTCGGTCCCGAATCGGCCCACGGCGCGCCCTGAAAAATGCCGCGACCACGACGACACGGCTAGCGAAACATGATTACGGCGGACGACAGACTGTCCCGCACTACAAGCTCCGTCTCCGTCTGTCTCGCGGCACGGCCGGCGGCGGGCGCCTGCGGGAGGCGGGGTAGGCCGTCCCGCACGGCACCCGCGCGCGCCGTGGCCGCGGCTGCCTACCCGGCGGGCGCGCCCGACTGCTTGTGCGCGTCGACGGGGACGTGGACGGGGACGGAGACGGTCGCTGACGCGGCGCTGCTGCCGGTGGTCCTGGCGGCCGCGGGGGGATCACGTTGCCCGGCTCTGCCCGGCTCCTAACCTGACCTCTGCCGCTGCCCGTGTCAGGGAATCTGTCCGCTGTCCACCATCTGACACCGTGCGGGCCGCGGACGCGACGCCACGCCGATGCGGCCGGAACGGGGGGGTCCGGGGGCCCGAGCCGGGCGGGCAGCGAGCCGTATGCGGTTCCCATGGGGGCCCCATGGGATCGCTCGCCGGCTACCTGGCGTGCCATACGCCATGAGCCGGGCGTGCCTTATCGCTTGGGAATGCGCTGGCCACGGCTGGCCAGGGCGGCCGGCTCATGACGCGCCATGACTCCGTGTGGCGCCGGCACACAATGGCGGTGCCGGTGTGCCGTGCCGCCGCCGCTGCAGGCGCCTTCAGACAACAACAACTACACCGCTTCCTGGGAGACGGAACCTGAACAGAGTCGAGCACACACACACGCACACACTCATACACACAGAAAGCGTGTCGATGAGCACCTCACACGGACGCCGCCGATGTGATGTGATACGACGTGATGCGGGGCCGTGTTCGGCCCGCCGGGGACAAGATAACGCGGCGTAGACGTAGACGAAGAAGAAGAGGTGGCGGCCGGCGAGGAGGTGACGCACGCTCCCCGACCCGACCCGACCCGTTCTCGGCGGCTGCGCCTCAAAGCTCGGTCGCCGTCTCGCTGCCCGCGCCCGTGAGTGTTCAGGGGTGCCCAGGAGGCGTCGCGCCGCGTGCACGGCAGCGCATGCCGCGTATATGTGGCGGCGCATTATTTCCGCGTGTGTTTCGCTGTACGCAAATGACGTGTCTGCGGTCAGAGTGAGCCGCGCCCCGCCACGCCCCGCCACGCTGCGGGCGGACACGCCTCGTTGGCGGCGGCGGCGGCGGCGGCGCGATGCAGACAGACGCATCACGGGCCGGACGCCGCCGGCTCGCGGCCCGTGGCCCTCCGGTGGCCTCCGCCGGTGCCCTCTGCTGCCCCCGTGGTGTGAGGTTCTCCTCCGCGCGGCCTCCACCCCGGCCGCCGCTGCAGCGCCGTGCGGATGCACGTATCTTATCGATGCACCTGTACCTTCCTCCTCCTTCACGTGGGTGCCCCACGACTCGTGGCCCCGCGGCCCCGCGGCCGGGCCAGCCGCTGACAAGCAGGCCAGCCTTACACGACGTGGTCCGACGAAATGTGGTCCTAAACAAACCGTGCGTCCTGCCTCGGCCCGCCCCGGCCCGCCCCGCCCGCCCCCCGCACCGCGCGTCCAAATCTCCCGGTGCCTGCC
Organism: Megalurothrips usitatus; assembly: GCA_026979955.1. Lineage (NCBI taxonomy): Eukaryota > Metazoa > Arthropoda > Insecta > Thysanoptera > Thripidae > Megalurothrips > Megalurothrips usitatus. The sequence goes on along the minus strand of CM049597.1, from coordinate 8,152,414 downwards.
GGTGCCGGGGCCTTATCGGGAAGGGTTTACCTTGCGGCCCCGCGGCCCCCGCCGTGTAATGCAGCCCTTCCGGCCCCGCCTCCCGCCCTTTGTACACTCGCCCCGCCCACCGTAGACGTGTAATAAAAACGCGGTCTTGTTGGCGGGGAGGGGAGAGGAGAGGGCCGGTCTTTAGGTCCAGCCGGCCGGCGGCGAGCCTCCAGCCTCCGTAATGAGCTGACGGCAAAGGCGGGCCGCCGACACTTGTCTGGCCCGCCAGGGGCGCCCGGGGTGCGCCTCTGTGTCCGCGGGGGGCCTCGGGGAGGTCCGCGGCACGCAGCACCCGGTCCCCGCCGGTCACTGCCGGTCCCCAGACACAACAACCTGTTGATGGTGGCGTGGCGCGGAGTGGCGCGGCGTGGCGGAGCCGCTAGCGGGGCGGCGCGGCGCTGACCGACGCTGACTCACTTCACGTCCCCACGGCGGCGGTCCTAACCTAACTGCCCAGGCCAGGAAAAGGAAAAGGAAAAGGCTCTCAAGGGCGGACGTCAGACTCTGTTCCTGTGCGTCGTGCCGGAGCGGCGAGGGCGCGTTCAAGGGAATGGTCTCTCTCCCTCGTGTATCGCTCTCTCCTTCTCTGCCTCGCTCTCCATTCTCTCTTTCTCTTTCTCTCGGGTCAGAGGTCACGGCCGCTCGCTAGGCCGGCGCGTCTGCACGGGTTTGCGGGGGGCGTCGCTGTCCCGGCGTGCGCCTCTGGCGTGCGTCACGGCCACGCCTCTCCGCCTCTGGCGCGGCCCGGCGGAGCTGTCACGCCGCGTCACGCCGCGTCACGGGCTCCCCGATCCCCCCGGCCGCAGCTGTCACGCGGTGGCATTTCTTTACGGAATCCAAATAAACAAGTGTGTGAATGACGCGGTGCCCTGCGCTGCCCTGCGGAGCCTGCGGAGCGGCCGTCGCTTGGCGTTCCTGCCGCGGCGCGGCGCTAGTGTCGCGGGTGCCAGGTAGGTGTACAGTCAGCGGCAAGACAAGCGGCCACTCGAGTTTGTGGTGCCGCCGCCTGCCTGCCTGCGTCCTGCGTGCAGGTGTCTGGAGCTGTCACCGGGGACGGGTGGAGTGGAGGCGGGAGGGAGCCGGCTCAGCTGCACAGAAAACGCCCCCCCCCCCTTCCCTCCCCCTCTCCCACCTGCCAGGCAAGGCGTTGGAGTATCGCCGCGTGTATACTCCGCGCTCTCGTCGCTGCCCCGTGCTCGGCTCAGCGAGACACCGCGCTCTGCGGCGTGGTGTACCGCCGACCGCAGACGCTACCCCGCGCATCACGGCGACACGCTCCAGCGGCGTGGGGAAGGACCAGGGACGCGTGGGGCAGGTCAGGGGTGGTCTTTGGCGGCCAGACGGCGTGCCCGCCCGCCCCAGGTCAGTGTCACCGAGGAGTTTTTCTCAAATATTTTTCTCAAAAAAATTTTCTCTCAATAGAAAATATTTTCATATTTTTTTAAATCGAATTTTAGCCGAAATTGAAATCGGCAGAGCTCTGCCAGCCTGGGTCGGCTATCCTGTGCGCGTAGCACGAGTCTCCGAAGTCCGGGGGGTCCGTGTCGCTCGACGCCGCGGGGCCTCGCTTCGCCTCGCCGCGGCCTCGGGCCATGAGAACTTCTTGGCGGCGCGGCAGAGGCGTCTAATTGCAATGATTCGCTCGTATTCCCATCGGGGGAAAGCGGCGGCGGCGGCGGCGGTGGTGGTGGTGACGGCGGCGACGGCGCCACCCGGACCGGACTTTGGAAACGTTTCCTCAGGACGGCGGCGGCCCTGCTCCCGAACGCCGAGAAAGTGTCGGTATTTGTGAGCAGCAGCCCGCCGCTGCCGCCGCTGAGGATGCCGCCGCTCTGCTCGCGCGCGGAGAGGTCGCCCGTCGCCGCCGCGGACTGCGGGCCGCGCCGGACGGGACGACCGTTGCGTTGACCCCCCGATTTGGAGCGGAACTCTTGCGGAGTAAATTGTCGAGGAGATTATACAGGAGGGGGCCGCCGCGCCCGCGCCTCGCCGCCCTGCCCCGTCCCATCCGGGAGACGGGGCGCCGCGGAGGCAGCAGGAGAGCAGGACTCGCGGCCGGCGCTCACGGTATTTAACTTTACGGCATGAGTCAGCCTTCCGCCGCTCGCTCGGCAGACCCTTTTCAAAAACGTTATTTTGAACCCATTTTCCCGCCGATTATCCGTGCGGTGGCATCCGGCGCGGCGGTCATTGTGGCCGCACTGACCACCCTGGCGACGCCATGCTTCGCATGAGGGGGAGAGAGACGGACGGACTGGAAGGCGGAGAGAGCGAGACTGACTGGTGCCCTGCGTGCTGCGCCGCGCTGCGTGTGTCGAGGGCGCCCTGCCGTGCCCGGAGCCCCGCCAAGAGCCCCGCCCGGGGCCCCCGGAGGTGCCTCTTTGTTTTCCCTGCCTGTAATTGCCCGCCCCCCCCCCCCCCGCAGGGTCGTGGCTCGTGGCCTTGGGTGCCTCGACGTCGCGTCGCGTCTGGTCGCGTGGCGCGGCGTGTGGCCCGGGCCATGCAGTGCCCTCCGCCGCTGGCGTCTGGCGTGTCGGGACGGGACGTGGCCACGGATGGCATGGCCCTCTCCGATCGGGTCTGCGCGGCCGAGTCGCCGCCCGCAGGTCCGCGGCGGAGCCACACAATACCTCCGCTGGGAACCGCTGGGAGCCGCGCCGCGCCGCGCCCCGCGGCTGCAGCTCTCCTGGAGGTTCCCATGGCGACCCCCGCCGCCCGCTGTTCGCCGCCGGGGGTACCTTGTAGGGGCGCGGCGCCCGCCGGCCCTCCCCGCCTATTGTAACCCGGCGCGCGCAGTGGTAATGCGAATGGAAACCTGATCGATGTGCACGGCCTGCAGCAGCGGTGGAGCGGCTCGCCGCGGCGGCCTTGTCCCCCCGTGAGGGGGCGCCGGCACCGCGGGGGGTCACGGGATGACACGGGAGGTGAGGGGCCCCGGGGGTCGCCCGGCCCCGCTAGTGCCCCGCTGCTAAGCTGAGGAGTGCCCGGGCGCGGCGCTTGCGTGTGTGGACGCCGCCGGCCGGACCATGGCGGTGCGAACTGCAGCCCGGTGGTCTCGCTCGGACGTGCGGCGCACCCCGCGCCCCGAAAATCCTCCTCCTCTCCCCCGTGCTCCACTACACGCTGACGGGCAGCCGGTGTGGAATGTGCGGCGGCGGCCCCTGTCTGTCTGTCCCGCGCCCTTTCCTCCCCCGCGGCCCGGCGGCCCCGGGGCCCCGGGGCCCCGGCCCGCAGCCGCGGTGCGTTGAGGTGGAAAGTCATGATATCCTGTGCGCCGCACCGCACTGCGCCGCGGCCCGGCCATCCCTTTGCTTTCACTCGGCGTCGCGGCGCTGCGCAGCGCGCTTTAGGGTTTTATGGCTGCATCGCTGCATCGCCGCGCCACAAGGGGGTTTATGGTTTATGCGCGGCCGCGATTGTCCCGAGAGGACGGGCGAGCGGACGGGCAGACAGACAGACAGACAGACAGACAGACAGACAGACACGGCCCCGTCCGCGGCCCGGTCCGGCTGCTCGCTTCCGCGGAGCAGAACAAGGCCCCCTGCATGTCGGTGTGTGGGTCTGCGCGGCGGCAGCGGCGGCAGCGGCGGGCCCCCGGAGTGTGACCCTAAGGCCAGCGGTCGTCTGCGCCACCGGCCTCGCCGCCGCCGCCGGTGGGAATCGAACCAAGGTCCCCCAGCAGGCAGACGAAGGGGGAAATGACTCGGTCGTTAAATGTTGGTGGCACCACGCTAAAAACTGAAATTCGACCATGAGAAGACATATATATATCAGAGGACTCTCAAGGATTCGCAAGAGAGAAACTACAGTAATTGATGAAACTTGGATTTTTTTTTTTTGAGGTGCGGGATTTGTTTGTTACTGAAGTGAATCTGACGGTCGGTTGTTTGAACCCGCGGCCCGCCCGCCCGGTCCGTGATAGCCTAAGCGGGTGGACGCTCGTGAAAGTGTTTTGTTGCGTCATTGGGAGCCCGGGCGTCGTAGCGGCGCTCGGCTGTTTGCTGCCGGACAGGAAGGTGAGGTGGATGGAGTAGTGTCGGGTCGGGTCGGGTCGGGTCGGGCCGCGGCTCATGTCGTGTCATGTCATGTCAAAGCGTGGCGTGCGTGGCGTGGCGTGGCGTGGCGTTCTCTCTGCCGGGAGGGGTTCAGCATCAGTCCGTCGTCCTGCTAGGCCGGCCGGCCGGCGCGAGTTTCATAACCGTGCCGGTCTGCCGCCTTGCTCGGCCCCCGACGGCTGTCGGGTAGGCAACCCCAACTCGGCCGCGCGGCCTGGTTGCCTGCCCGCGCGGGGCTTCACCGGGGGAGCGGCGGAACTTCTCCAGCATGTACTCCGCACGACGCGACGCAGAGGCCCCCCGCCTGCCCCGCCCCGGTCCCAGGGAGGCTGCCGCCGCTGCCGCTGCCGCCGCACCGCGCTTGTTTGGCTCGTTTCACTTTCGTGCCGCCGCCCCGCGTTGCCGCGCCGCCCCCCGTCCCCAAGGAGCCGCCGCGGCCGCCCTCTCCCATCTGCCATGTGTCGTTCACTCGGGATTCATTCATTCATTCATTCATTCATTCGTCGATTTACTCCCGAGAGATTCGCCATCGCCTCCTCCCGGCACCGGCGCCCCGCCGTGGGATCCGAGGGGCCCCGCCTCATCTCGTCGTCGGTGTCCTTCCTAGCGGCATGCATTGGCGGGTGGGTGGGGGGGGGGGCTTCCTGGTGACGGCCGGCATGCCAGCCAGCCAGCCAGCCAGCCAGCCAGCCAGCCAGCCAGACGGTCACCGAACGGGACGTTTTGTTGCCGTGAGTTGGGGGGGGGGGGAGGAGCCAAACTCTGCCGGGACCGCTGGGCGGAAGCGGGTGCGTATACAACTGACACACACACGCTGCAGGATAGTACGGCGCAGGACCGGCCCCTCGGAGGAGGTAGGTCCTTTTGCCTACTTACAGAGTGAATAAGACGCGGGTCGCATACATTTAAGGCGCTTTCGGCCGTCAACTTGGCCTCTCACGGGGCGCTCGTAGAGAGACTCTCTAGGCGACCTCCCCCCCTCCCCCGCCTCCTTGTGCACGCCACTGGGAGAGCACCACTGAACTCAGTCAGACCCGGTCCGCAGCTGCTCGTCACACGCTCGATCTGTGCCCTGCCGGCCGGTGTCGTGTGCGCACGTGTGTGCGCGTGCATGTGTGTGCGTGTGGGCGTGTCGCGCGGCGTAGCGGCCCGGTCAGCAACCCGCGGCGCGGGCCGCTCGCGTAACGGAGCGGTGCCCGCGTGGCGCCGCCGCCGCTGCAGAGTGAGTGAGTGAGTCATTTGGGCGCGGAGGGAGAGGGAGGGAGAGGGGGGAGTGACTCCTCGCCCGCCCGCTGCACTGCCGCATCGCTGCAGTGTCTCAGTCTAGTAAATCGTTGCGGAACGACGACGGCGTTCCGAGCGGCGATACACCACCGCAGTCAGTGCCTCTGGACTGGAGGCCCGGATGTGATGTGGCGTCTGATTCGGGACGTGGCCGGCGCTGCGAGCACGTGCGTGGACGCGCATACACAGTACGCTACTGCACCCCTCGCTGTTGCCGGAAGGAAGCCCCACCCGCCACACACACACACACACACACACGCATCGTGCAAGTGTGTCGCCTGCTCCTGTTTCGGGGTCGGACGTCCCGGTGCATAGTATATATAATCCCGTCTTGGCGCAGTGCGAGCCGTGCGGGTTGCCTCCCCTGCAGAAGTCACGGGGCACAGTGGGTTATGATTAGTTTTGAGCCGAGGTTGCGGTGCGTGGAGGCACCTGCCTGCCTGTTCGGTGACCCTCGCGCTGCACCGCGTTACACTACGTTACACTGCGCGCCGCCACGGCCCGCCACGGCCAGCGCGCTGAGCCGCGACCGGAGGCGACCGGTACATCCGGCCGGCGTCCATCCCTACCCTGCCGGGCGGGGCGGGGCGGGATGCCAGGTTCTGCCTGCCCTGCTCCCTTCTCTGCGTTGCCGGCCGGGCCGCGCTCGCCGCTGCCGCTGCCCTTCTCCCACGCCGCCCCGCAGATGAGTCGGTTTTTACGCGACGACTTCCAGACCCCGCCTCTGGTGCCTCTGGTGGCTTCTGGCCGGCTTACGCGCTCTTCAGGTCTGCACTTCTGCACCGCTGCACCGAGTAGAGAGCCCCCGAGCCCTCTGGCAGGGGTCACGGAAGCCCTGCTCGGCGCCGCCCGCCCGCCTGGCTGGCTGGGTTCGCGGAAGCGGCGCCTGCGACGGGGGCGCCTGTGAGTGAAGGGCCTCCTCGGCGGGGCGCCTGGCGCCTCACAGCGGGCGCCGTGGCGCCAGGACGCCGCAGGACAGCACCGCCGGGACACTTTCGTCATTGCGGGTCCGAGCGAAAGCCGGCCGGCCCACATCTTGACCGGCGGTGTCTTACGGCAGCGTGATGGGGCAGAAGCACCTGCGGCGGCCTGCAGCTGTGCAGCTGCTGCAGCTGCGGCGCCGGGAGGGACGCCGCCGTCACGACCGCGCCGATACTCCGGTGCTCGCTCTCGTGATCCTCGGGCGCCGGGTGACTTGTGGAGGAGTCCCCCCCCCCCCTCCTGTGGCGGCCGCCAGGGCCCCGTCGGGGGTCGTCCTGCATGCCGGGCCGCCCGGGGCGGTGCACGCCGCGCCTGCCGCGCCCGCCGCGCCTCCCACACCGCCGACTGTGCCAAGGCCCGCCCCAGCCTCAGCCTCGGCTCTGCCAGCGCAGCCGGCGCGCCTCTCTGCAACATCGGCACAATGACGACGTGTGTCGTCGTCGCTACGCCGGAGCCCGGAGGCGGGAGCGGGCGTCCTGGACAAAGTCGTCGCTGTTTGCACACACACACACACACACACACACAAACACAGTGCGCGGCTGCCACGGACGTCGGCCGTCGTCCCTCCTGAATTCCTCCGTGTCCTCCGAGGAGCGGGCAGCCTCCTTGACGGGCTGGACCGACGCCCGTGCTGCATCGCGGGGGTGGTGGTAGTGGTGGTGGAGTGCCGCGGCGGAGGGAGGATTTCGCAGTGCCTTCTTTTTCCTGCAGGTTGCGGCCGGCGCCCCTCTGCCCCGCGCTCCTGCCCGAGCCTGTGTGTCTCTGCCTAGCGGAGGCGGCGTGGCGGGGCGGGGCGGTGGGCGGAGGGGGGCGGGGCGGGCGGCTGGGGCGGGCCGCGCCGTCAGTTGGGCTGCAGCCGCGGAGCAGAACGGACGTGCCGTGCCCGCCTCTCCGCCGCCGCTGTGCCGCGGGCCCCGCGATCGCCGCGTCTACCTGAGCGAGGGCGCCGAGCGCCGAGTGTGCCGAGCTCGTGTGCGCATTCCGAACGTGGTGCAGTGCCGCGTGCCGCGCAGCGTCGCGTCGCTTCGTCTCGCGTCGTGCCGCGCGTGCGGTCTTGTCTCGCTCATTCCGCCGAGTGACGCGTTCACATAAGTGTGAGTGAGTGCAGTGGCGGATAAGTGCGCCGCGGTTCGGCGGCTGGCCTGGCGGGCGCGCGGCGCCGGGGCCTGGCAGAGCCGCCTGTGTCGTGCGCGGATGCAAAAAGTTCACGCTTTCTACCCCCCAAAGTGGCCATGCCTGCTGTCTATGCTCGCGGCCGGGCTGCCAGGGCTGCTGGGGCCGGGCCCCGCTCCTCGCCCGGCCGCGGCCTTAGCAACAGCTGATGCTGCCACCGGCGGCGTCCTCACCTCACCTCACATCACCCTGGGACTCCTTGCCAGTGGGATTTACTCGACGGCTGCCGGACAGCCCGCGGCAACGACGCCGTGGTGTCCGCTCCCCTGGCAACAGGTGGACGCGTGTCGGCCGGCGCGGCGGCGGGGTGCCCGACCCGCTCCACTGCACCTGCTGCGCCGCCGCGTTATTTGCAGTACAGTGACGGCGCCGTGCGCTTATCGGCAGACGCGTCACGGCGGCGCGCGGCGCGTGGCGCGTGACCCGGGGCCTGCTTCCCGGGTCACACCTCGCAAGGGGGCCGCCGCTGTTGTCATCATCAGCATGCGAGCAGGCCGCCCCGCCGCCGCCGGCCGGGATTTAAATCTCCCGCTCCGATTCGTGCCCCGCCCAGCATTTGTGTGCTCCCTTCGGCCCGGGGGGTGGGGGGCAAAATAACACTAGAACCGGAGACCTGCTTAACCCGCTTACAAAACGCCTGGATGTAGGCACTAAGCGCGGCGTGTCACCGGCGGTGCGCACAGCGAGTGCCCTGTGCGGTGCGGTGCTGTGCCGCTGGAGTCTCGGCTGGAGTCCCGGAGGAGGAGGCGCGCTGGAACCGGACCAGCCGTCTCCAGCTCCTCCCGGCGCTCCAGTCCGTCCAGGCCGGGGCCATAACGACGACAAACAAGGCTCGGCGCGGGCTCCGGGCTCCAGGACGAGTCGATTGGTTTCCAGCGGCGGCGGCGGATTCCGGAGCGGCGGTCGAGTCGCCTGGAGAAGCTCTCCAGGCGGCGCGGGGCTGCTGTGGAGTCCTTGGGGCTCCGCGGGGACCGGCGGGGTGACTCAAGTTTTCCTCGCGTATCGCCCGATCGCGGCGGCGCCGCCTTGTAAAGGCCGCCGCACCGCCCCGCCCCGCCCCGCCCAATCTCTCGCTATTCCGCATTAGCAAGGCGCCGCTAATCTGCCTCGTAGCCGCGCCGCCGGTCCGGCCGGCCGCCTCGCGGGCTCCGGGCTCCGCTCCGCTCCTCTCTTTGCACTTCTCACCGCTGTCGCCTCCGTTTTCACGTCCCTCTGCCTCGCGCCGTTTCGCGGAAAGAAAGGATCGGCTGTGGAAGCGACTCCTTTCGGGTGGTGGCCCCGGCTCCCCCCGGCTCCCCCGGCCGCGGCACGGCAGGCCCACACAATAATGGCACCTCTCTGCCGCGCGCGCGCGCGGACGGGTGGGAACTCCCGCCCCGCCTGCTCGCGCCGCTTGCTTTCCTTTTGTTTCCCTTTTTTCGACGAAAAAAACAAAACAAAACAAACGCCGTGTCGGTGGTCCTTCTCGTTAATGTGATGCGCGGGGCGGGGCCGGGCGGGGCCTCCGGGCGTCGCTGTTGTGGGGCACGTAGCTGCAGCCGCTGCACCGCGCTGCAGCCACTGCAGTCGCCGCGGACAGCCCGTTAGCGGTCATGTCTCGCTGCCCGACCAATGGCGAGGCCCCTAATTAGTCCCCGGGGGGTCCGCGGGGGGTCCGCAGGGGCGGGGGGGCTCGTAAATTAGCGGCGGCGCCCCTGCGGGACCTCCTCTCCGATTCGAGAATGTCGCCGCTGCCGCGAGGCCGCCAGGCCGCCGCCGTGGACTCCGGCCGCCCGACCGGCCACCAAAACGTCTCTCCTTCCCGTTTTTCTTTTTTATTGGAATAGCGGAGCGCCACGGCGCGACTCGACTGGACTTTGAACGTTGATTCAGTCGTATTCTCATCTGGGTCCCTCCCCCCTCCCTCCCCCATTTTTCCTTCGCCATGCATAATATAAGGCTGACCAGGTACACGTATGTGTGCGTGTGTGTCAATGGTGACCTCCTCGGAATGCGTCCGCCCCTTACGTGTGTGTCTGTGTGCGTGCATGTGTGTGTGTGTGTGCCCCGTTCATTGATATGCCTGTCTCTCTGCCGCCGCCGCCGGACCGTGGAGAGTCTCTCTCTGTCTTTGTCTCTATCTCTCTCCTGAGTGCAAATAATGCGGCCGCCGCCGTCACCAGCTGCCAATAACCCTCTCCGCCGCGGCGCTCGCTCACTCACTCCGTCCGCCCGCCCGCCCGCGCTTTTGTTGGTCGCTTTATCAGCAGCGGCGGCAGCGGCGGTGCGATTAGAAAGATAATGTGGCCGGTGTGTGCGTGGGAGCGAGAGAGTAAGCGAGAGAGGCAGACAGACAGAGGGGTGGGGGGTGTGCGTGAGGTATGCGAGCCGAGGTGCGAGCCAGGAATGGCGAGGATGCGGATTATGCGTCAATAGTCGATGACGGCCGAGGCGGGCATCCCATCCATTCCGCTCCATTCTCCCCGAGCTGCCTGTCGCGTGTCGCTCTCCGGGCTCCGGGCTTTTCCCCCGTCCGCGGCTCCTCCGCCGCGGCCTCGGGAAGTTTGGCGCACCGGCCCTCTTCGCCTCCCTCTCGCTCTCCTGCTCTCTCTCTCTCTCTCTCTCTCTCTCTCTCTCTCTCTCTCTCTCTCTCTCTCTCTCTCTCTCTCTCTCTCTCTCTCTCTCTCTCTCTCTCTCTCTCTCTCTCGCTGAAGCTCGCTGCGCCGGCGGGCGCGTTGCATTCCTGCCGCTGCTGTTGCGCCGCTGTGGCCGCGGCCCGCGGCCCGCACCGCCGGGGTATCGAACTCTGCCGGTGAGGCAACGCCAGGCCGGCCGCGCTGCACGGCCCCCCGGCCCTCCTCAGCCGGGTCCGCGGCCGTGCGCCGCTCGCAGGATATGGGATGGGTCCCGGTGAGCACAGGGCTCACCACGGCTCACCACACTCTCCGGTGCGGTGCGGGGTGGGCGTCGGGCCGGCCGCCGTGCCGCCTGAGGATGCGGTGGGTGCTCGCCCCGCCGGCCGCGCTGCCGTTGCGTGTGCTAACTCCCTGCTAACGGGACGTGCCGCCGCGGCCGCCGCTGCCTCTGGCCGCGGGCCGTGCGGCCGACGTGGCCCCAGGGAGCCCGGAGCCTTTCCTCTGGCCGGGACGTTGACGTCGCCGGGGGTGTGGCCGCGGAGGCGGAGGCTCGGCGGGGGGTCGGTTTTCAGTGCGCGACGGCCGCCTCCGACACGTCCGGGGCGGGGCATCAGGGCCGCCAGGGCCGCCCCCCGCTAAATGCCGTTTAATTGCTAGTTCCCCGCGATAACGGCGAGCGTTCCCTCCTGGCCGCCCCCGCCGCCCCCGCCGCCCTGATCGCATTGCTCGCCGAGTCGATGCTAGTAATTGTCTAGGCGCGGCTTTAGCGGCGCGGGTGGAGTCTATGCCGGGGTATTAGGGCCGGGGCGAGTCGTTAGTCATCTCTCTCTCTCTCTCTCTCTCTCTCTCTCTCTCTCTCCTCTCTCTGCGCGGCTCTTTTTCGCTTTCACTGTTGGTGCGGTGCGCGAGAGTGTGTGGTGCAATTGATAGGTGCTCACGCCTCTTGCTGTGTGTGTGTGTGTGTGTGTATGAGAGCTCTCCTGCGGTGCCTTGCCTGCCTTGACGTGAACTGGACCAGCCTCTCGATCCCTTTCCAACAACAACAACAAGCAACTTTCCCGTTTCCCGCGTGCACGGCGTCGAGTGCTGTGATTGGTTCTGAGCCGCCCCGTGACGTGCGATGTGCGATGTGCCCCCTGCCGCCGGTTAGTTTGTGTTCCCATCGCCTATTGGCGGCACTCGGAGGTCCGGAGGGGAGGGCCGGCATTGTGCAGTTTATATTGCCATGTGCAAAGCGATCTCATGTCGTCTGCCCTTATGAGTCTCTCGGTGTCCTCCTCTATGGCGCAGGCAGTCAGGCCCGGGCAGAAACATTACACCGTGTATGTACGTGTGTGTATGTATGCATGTGTGTGTGTGTGGGGGGGGGGCTTCGTATCGGCATCGACTGGGCGCGTGCCGTGGGAAGTCACCGCCTGGCGGCATGGCGCGACATGCACATGGCAGCCTCCTCCCCCCTCCCCCTCCCCTCTCGGTATGGCGCTGTGCGGCGTTGGCGTACTCTGCATTGTTCTAAAGCCGAGGACTCGAACTCTCTTGTTCTCTCTGACCTTTCTTCAATATCTTTGACATTTTTCTGCCGTCGCGTATATACTAGTGCACACTTTGACTTTCCGGTGTCTAGGGGTCGCCTCACTGCCTCCACCTCCGGTCTGTGACTAAAAATCAACTTTAAATTAGTGAAAAAAAAAAGTTTAACCAATCTTGTTCAATCTTAATTGTTTTTCCGATTTTCAAAAACTAAAAACTTTATCGATGGAACCTCTATCGCCTCCCCTGGTCATCAGTTCTGCAGTGGTGGTGTGGAGCGCCTGTGAGCAGCTGGTCGCGGTAGGAGGTGCGGCGGCGGCGGCGGCGGCAGCAGCGGCGGGCCCGGTACAGTTAGGGCGCCGCCACGAGCTCGCGCATCGCGTGCGCGGTGGCGTTTTGGTTTTCAGACCGTGCCGCTCGGATCGCGTTGCATATCGCACATCGAGGACGCCTTATGGTACAGCGGCGCGGCGGCCCGGCAGCTGTGGGCCGCGGCCGCCGCGGGGCGGGGCTCGGCTCCTCCCCAGAGGAGTACAGGGGGCAGGACGAGGAGGAAGGGAGGCACCGCGAGGTGTCAAGTGTTGCCGCACACGGCCGGCGGCGGCGGCGGGCGTTCCCGAGCACGGTCCGCCCGGCCCCGGCCTCCTCCGCCGCGGCCAGGAACGCCGTCTGCTAATTGGCCAACACGGCAAGGCCAGGCGTGCCAAATAAAACGTCGTGCTATCGGCTCGGCTCGGCGTGGCGCGGCGTGGCGCGGCGTGGCGCTCCTCGGGGACTCGCGGCGGCGCGCTGCGGTGTGGACGGAGTTCCCATCAGGCGGTCGGCCGCCGAACCGCACGCTTTCCCTCTGGTGGAGTGCATCGAGTGCATACTGCACATAGAGCGAGCGCGCGGCCGCGGCTTTCTCTCCCCTCGGCCCTGGCAGCCGCTGTGGGTTTCAGTGGCGCGCGGCTGCTGGGAAGGCACCGCGGGCCGCGCGCGGTGTACTCACACGCGGACAGGACCCCCCTCGTCGTCGTCCCACAGGCGCCACCGAGGCCCTCAGCCCCCCGTCATGCCCTGGCCGTGTTCGGGCGGCGGAGGCGACACGAATCTTCACCGAAAACCGCGGCTTTCCTAGAGACAAATGGAGATTCTTCTCCGCCAAAATGAAAAGAAAAAAAAAACAAGAATTAGCGAGTTGAGGTGTTGGGTGGAGCCTGCGAGGACCCACCCCTCACGACGCCCCCCGACATGTTTGCAGTGGACATGGCCGCCGCCTAGCGCGCGTCCGCCGCCGCCATGGTGCAGCCCTCGGCGGGGTCCCCGGGCGCGGGGGTGGGGGCCGCCAAGGGCGGCGGGGGCGGCGGGGCCGGCGACCAGGACGCGACCCTGGGCCTGGGGCCCGGCCGCGGCCCCCGCTGCGCCGACGTGGCCGAGAAGCTGGCGCAGCTGTTCGGCTGGCGGCACACCTACAAGGTGGAGAAGCTGCAGCGCTGCCTGCTGGCCGACTCGCTGCTCCGGCAGCAGCAGCAGCAGCTGCAGCTGCGGACGGCCGCCCCGCCCGCCCCGCCCGCCCCGCCCCCTCCCCACAAGCCCGAAGAGGAACCGCCGCGGCAGCGCGACGACGTCGACGGCGTCACCCTGGATAACAAGGACAAAGTCACGGACGTGAAGCCCGAGCCCGGCCAGGTGAGATGAGGCTCGGTGGGGTGCGGTGTGATCGGCGTGGCCTGGCCTGGCATGGCCTGGCCTACGTCTAGCCTAGGGAGGCCCGGGTGCGCGTCTGGCGAGCCGAAAGTGACCTGGATTCTCTGTTCTTTTGTTGCAGGTACGTGGAGTGGCTGAGCCGGCGGTGCGCGCGGTGCTCGCGGCCTCGCGGCCCCGTCCGCGGTTTGGAGCGTTTGTTGTTCGACGGTCGGCAAGTAACCAGAGAGCGGCGGATACCGGCCTCTGTGAACTCTCTCGCTCTCTCACAGAGCGCTGCACGAGAGCGAGAGAGACGCGGCTAACGAAGCCTGGGACGTATTACCCGGCGATTGGAAAGCGTGTGTGACGGCGAGGAAGCAGCCGCCGCCGGATAGGAAAAGCGGGGAGGACGCGGAGAGCCGGGGGCCGTCCTACAGGACGACGGCCTGGGGGGGGGGGGGGGGCGTCCCAACGAAAGCGAAACAGGAGCGGAACGAATTTGTCGCGGGCCGGCGCCACCGCCCCCCGCAGCGCCGCCCCCCGCCGGCCCCCGCGGCGCGCTGCATTGCACAACTTGAGTGCCCCCCCCCCCCCCAGCCGCCGCCGTTCTCCAGTCGGCCAGCTCTCCGCGGGCCTCACGGTCCGCGACCGTTGTCTGGGGTTAGGGAAGCCCTGCGAGCGCCTGCTGTCCTGGAGTCTCCTGGAGTGTCCTCTCCGAGGTGGCCGGGGCCACCACCACACGGTGACAGAAATATGAAGACGATTTACAAAAATCTCAATCGTGCTAAAAAGGAAAATCTAAAAAAAAATGCAAACAATTTGAGGTGTTAAAAACCAAAATGGCAGAAAAAAAATTCAGATCGGGGTAGTTCCTAAATCAATCAATCTAATGCTAAGGATTACATGTATCGGAATTGGAAAAAATAATCATGATGTCACGATCATTGAGATCATCGTTGTGTTATGCCGGGGAGTGTGTGGCGCCGCCGGCCCGCGCCATCACCGCTTTTAGAAGCGGCGGCGGCGGCGGCAGCAGCGGCAGCGGCAGCAGCAAGTGGTGGCTAATTTGTACCGGCCGGTTGGTAATCGTGTCATAACGAGAGACGCGCCGTGGAGCGCGCCTCCCTCATCCCGCCGCACGGCGAATAAGGAACGGCATGCGGCGGCGGCGGCGGCGGCGGCGGCGGCGGCGGCGGCGGCGGCGGCCAAACAGGTGGACATGACGCGATACCTGTTTCTCTGCACGCGGCCACCACGTTGCTGCTGCTGCTGGTATCCTGACGACGACAACAGCGGCGGCCTCCATAGGTTGGCAACACTGCGGCCGCGCCGCCAGGTCTTGCATTCAAATACTCGCGGTCTCTCCGGGGCCGGTCGCGGCCGCGCCCGTGCCGCGCCCGTGCCGCGCTCCGCCAGTGTTGCCGCAGCCACTCTAGTCTACTCCTGCTGCTCGATGGCCTGGCGCCCGGCCGGCGCTCTAGAGCTGCCGCCTGCCGCCGCCGGAACGGAATGCCAGAGAGCAATCTCGCCTCTGTGATCTCTGCCGCACAGCACTAGACGCGCTCTAGACTCCGGGCTCGGGCGTGGCGGGGCGTGGCGGGGGCAGCCCAAGGTTACGGGTAGTGTCGCAGTCGGCGCCGGCTCCTGCAAAACACCGGACCGCCAGCCGCCAGACCGGAAGGTGAAACCTCTCTCTCTCTCTCTCTCTCTCTCTCTCTCTCTCTCTCTCTCTCTCTCTCTCTCTCTCTCTCTCTCTCTGTATCTCTCTCTCTCTCTCTCTCTCTCTCTGCCTCTCTCTCTCTCCCCCCTCCCCACCCCGCCCCACATCCTCCGACTTCATTGCTCAAGTCGGTAACGTGGACGAGGGCAGCGAGTGCGTGCGCAGGAGGCCGTGGGCCGTGGCGTGCCGGGTCAGCGCGCTGCTGGCCGTGCCGTCGGCTCCGAGCCCCCGGCCGGGTAGGCCAGGCCGGCGCGCCGCCCGCCACGGCCGTCGGCCGCGTTGCCTACCCGCTCCCTCGCAGGCGTTCCCTTCCGTGGCGACCGGGAGTGTCATGTCGGGAGCCCCCCGGCGCGGTAGGCAACATCGGGCGCGGCCGGGCACGCGCGCGCTGCACGTTGCCTACCTTTACCCTCGCAGGCGCTCGGCCGCCGCACCGCGTGTGTCCCTCGAGGCGAGCTGCTTGGCTCTGGCGCGCCGACTGGCCCCGTGCCTCCGGCCGGTGCGGCGGTGAGCACGTACGGTCTCGTATGTAGTGTGGGTGGGCGTGTCGGTGGCGGTGGCCCCGCACTGCTTCTCCATGTACTCGCGCGGTGCTCACACACACGCACACACACACGCGCGCGCGCGCGCGCTTCGGCACGTAGCCGGGCCTCGGCTAGGTGTTGTGCTTGGGGCAGGGCATGGCGCGGCGTGGCGGCCCCGCCCGCCCCATTCCAGGGGCCAACGGCCTATCGCGCCCGGCCCGCCGCGTGTCTCGCGCTTTCCCGTTCCGAGTCGGCCGGCCCCAGCAGACGTACGCCCCCCCCCCCCCCCCCCCCCCCCCCGCCCCGCCTCCACGCACTCGTTCGCTGCATTGCGTCGGCAGGGAGACGCCGCGACCAAGTTCTCCGCCGCCGCCGCCGTCGTCGTGGCTCGTCCTGCCGGCTGCGCTGCACTCTGTGTGACGTCACCGCAGACTTGCATTGGCAAACCCGAGCCGTCGCCGTCGCCGTCGCCGCAACACGCTATATATATATATACTTTTCATACATCAACTTGTCATAATTTTATTTTTTTCCCCGACCGCGGGCGCGCGCGCCTCGCAGGATCGTTCGGGTTATCACTTTTTCATGAGGACGACGACGGCGCGCTGTGTTCGCGGGGGGTTCCGCGGGGGGCGCCGGTTACCCGCCGGGTACCTGCGCGCGCTGCAGCGGCACCTGCGCCCGGCGAAACACGACACGACATAGTTATATATTACGTCTCTGCCTTTTTATCCCCTCCCGTCCTCCCCGGACCGCCGCCGCCGCCGCCGCCGTGCCGGCGAGTCATGATGGCGGCACAACCGGTCGCCCGGCCGGCCGGCCGGCCGGCCGCCTCGGACCGATCAGCTGCAGCCGCCGCTGGAGCCGATGCTGGAGTCGCTGGAGCATGAATACGCTTCGGCTCGGGTTATCCGATCCGATCCGCTCTGGAGAAATATATCGACGGGAGTCGGGTCGGGTCGGGTCCACCTCCTGGCCGCGGCCTGCAGTGAATGGAGTGGGCCGGGCCGGGTGAATGGGTGCGGGCGGCGCGGGGGGGGGGGGGGGGGGCGTGCTGCCACCGCGGTCAGCGCCCCGACAGAGCCGAGGCAGAGCCGCGAGCCGCGATACGAAACGCGATGCAGCCGTGCGGCCGTGCGAGCTCTAGCACCAGTACTTACCGCCTATCTGCCGGGAGGTGAGTGTGCCGCCGTCCTATCTGCAACATTAAGCCCCGCGGCTCGCGGCTCTGGCCGGCCGGTGCAGCGCGGGGCGTGGTGCTACCGACACCCGCCCCGCCGCACCCCATCCCCTCTTCGTCCTCCCCCCCCCCCCCTCACGCCACGCCCCACAGCACGGTATCTGGACTGAGGCGCGAAGCTCTGCTATCTCCCCCGGCCGGCCTGTGCGTTTGCCGAGCGAATGGCGGAACTATGATCGTAAACATCCGTCTCCCGCTCTATCTCTCTAAATTTCAACCCCAATTTTTTAAAAGTTTTATTTTTTTGCCAAACAATCTTTTCTACATTCTTGTTTTTTTTTCTTAAAATCTGATTTTAAAAATATACATCACAAAAAGACTAGCTCTTATCTAAAAATGGATGTGCTGCCACAAAAATAGCAAATTCAACTTTTGAGGGTTGACAGAAGCTAAAATAAGCAGAATCCGGCTTTCATTCAAAACTCACTTGACGCGGTGCAGCAGAGGCTGTCGGTGCATTCCCCCCTGTCTGGGCGCCGTGCCGGCCGGTGCCCGCGCGCCCGTGTCCAGATCGTGTTAATGAGCTAGATGGCGAGCCGGCGCCGCCTCGGCCACACGCCCGCACACGGCCGGCGCCCGGCCACCACTGGACACCACACACTGGAGGGGGGGGGGGAGGGGAGGGGAGGGGGCAGGTCAATTCAGAATTACCAATTAGAGCTGACGTGGTGGGAGTATAATAAGCCTCGCATAACCAGCCGAGTACGCTGCGCCGCCGCTGCTGCTGCTGCCGCTGGTGCGGCGCCGTGACGCGCCGTGACGCCCGCGGGCGCACCCGTCGGCGTCGGTCCCGGGTAGTCAGGACGCTAACGGTACAAAACAGCCCTAAATGTGCACTTTATAGCAAGTTTGTTTTTATTTCGGAATTCTGTACTTTAAATGCCCCTCTTCAAAATTGGCTATGGAGCCAAACAAAATATTTTGGTCTTCATGCCGAAAAAGCGGGTTGCATATGTCTCAGGGGCATGCTGGATCTCGGAAACCAGAAGAGGTATCGAAACCGGGTCAACGGCATTTTTTTCGTCTTTGCCGATATAGTAACCGACTAAATTTTCAGATGTATATCCTGAAAATTGCGATGTACACAGCCAAAAATGTGTTTTATTTTTACAAATATAAGATTTGCGTAAAATTTCTTCAAGTTAAAATATAGGTTGACGCATACCAAAAGATGCGCTGTTTAGTCAGCTCTCCGGAACTGTCTCTAGATTCGCGCTCACTCCACTGGTTGCTGAGTTACAGCAGTTTGAGTGACGCGGGCCGGCAGCCGCGCGGGCCGTGCCGCGCGCGGCGTGGCCGCTCTGTCCCCATAAGCGCCCAGCCGCCAGCATAGGCGGCCAGCGGCCACGAGGCGCGCGCTCGGTTTGACGCCCGTTACTGGCCTGGAAAACTGTTACCGGTAAATCCGAGAGTACATATCGGTTCCTCGAGGTGTCCTCTACACAACTGATCATGGAGCCAAGCAAAAATAAAACGAGATCACACTTGAAAATGGCCAGGAAACGGTCAGTCACAAATTCCGGAAAATCGTTACTTAAACGTTTTTTTATTGGGCTGAAATTTTGACAGGCTGTCCTTGAAGTGTCCTCCTACCATAATAACTACTGTCCCAAATCAAAGTTTATCGCCTGTACCACGGGCTGCATACCTTCAGGGGCAAAAATGAGAAAAAAACCGTTTACTACAGAATATTGCCCACAGAAGTTGTGTGCTTGGTTCGTCTTATTGTTAGCTCATTGTTTTACGGACAGAAAGAGTGTTTCGGAAATATTGTAAGTACAACGGGTCCAGAACTGCAGTGTTTTGAACAGCGCCTTCCGACCGGCAGGCTGGCCAGGACCGGGTGACGCGCGCCGCCCGACAACCTATTGGGTCCTGCTGCTCGTTTCCTATTCATTTTAGATGGTGGGTGTAAGCGAGGCGATTATAGTGCAAGGTTTGAGCTTTCCGATGCTGTAACTCTCTTGATGATACGATAAATCTAGCGCGGACACACTGAGGTAACAAGTGAGCGTGCGCTCGTAGTCCGCTGCGTTCCAGGCCGGGCGGGACTGCATGCGGCGCAGCCTGCGCGCACGCCGCGATGTGCGCCCATTTTGCGGACTTCCTATTCATTTTAGATGGTGGGTGTAAGCGAGGCGATTATAGTGCAAGGTTTGAGCTTTCCGATGCTGTAACTCTCTTGACGATACGATAAATCTAGCGCGGACACACTGAGGTAACAAGTGAGCGTGCGCTCGTAGTCCGCTGCGTTCCAGGCCGGGCGGGACTGCATGCGGCGCAGCCTGCGCGCACGCCGCGATGTGCGCCCATTTTGCGGACTTCCTATTCATTTTAGATGGTGGGTGTAAGCGAGGCGATTATAGTGCAAGGTTTGAGCTTTCCGATGCTGTGTCTGTACTGGCGGTGCGATGAGCTTAGCGCGAGCTAATGCGTGTAGTAGGTCCCTGATCCGCGGCCCTTCGTCTGCGGAGTGAGTGTGTGTGTGTGTGTGTGTGTTTGTATGCGCCGTAGAGAGTGAGAGTTGGCTGAAGAAAGTCTTTCTACGTGCTGCAGTCTATTGCACGCATGTTATATGGCTGCCTGCGACAATATCACAATAATGCGTAAATGCACGCCGCTGCTGCTCCCGAGGTCTGGCTCATCACTGCTAATCGCGGCCGCCACGCTGCGGGCAGGTTAGCCTGCATCCGTGGCGGATGAGCGCGGCAAGTAGTGCAGAGACGGGCGCAATAAACTCGCTGCCTTGTTCGCCCGCGCTGTTTGTTCGTTTTCGCCGTTGTCTCCACACATGTCACAGAACCCGGACCATAGCCAGAACACGCATATTAGCATGGTAAAAGCTTCGTCCTGGGTCACTGACATTCGGCGGCAAACTTCAAAAACTATGATTTCCACCAATCGCGAGGAAGGAGGTCACAACAGTGCCCCAGGGTGGGGGCGGAGGTTCGACATCCCTGAGTCAGTCTGCTGGAGCTCTCGGACAGAGACGTTTCGCGAATCCGAAGTGCCTTATCGTTCTGGGTCCGCGCGAGTGTCCCGCTGGAGTTACAAGTGCGACAGTGCCGTGTGGAAGAAAAGTGTTACGTTGCTTAGTGCGTGTTCATGTCATTGCAATCCTGTGCTGGTGGGTCGTGGCGAGCGTTTGTGTGCCTGTTATGACGAACGACGAGCTGCCACGCCCCCCGCCCCCGCGCCACGCCCCCTCAGGCCGGCCGCTGCGCCGCGCTGCACCGTTCTACAGGCCGCCACTCGTGAGTACCAATTATGCGCGAA
The DNA here is from genome assembly GCA_026979955.1 of Megalurothrips usitatus. NCBI lineage: Eukaryota > Metazoa > Arthropoda > Insecta > Thysanoptera > Thripidae > Megalurothrips > Megalurothrips usitatus. The sequence continues at coordinate 8,132,318 of CM049597.1, read as the reverse complement.
TTTCTATGTGATATTGGGTTATATTAGTTCAGAAGTTCAATGACTATGTTTCCAGGTGGCGCCTTTAAATGGCTGCAGAGCAGCTTAAAATAGATTGGAGCCTATGCATGTTTTGTCAAAAAAGAAGTGGAAATAAGTTATCCGATCCTCGCAAGAATGTCAGAAAACCTGACATAAAAGAAACCTACAAGTCGCTCGCTGCTCGTGTACACTCGTTCCACAATGAAGGCCAGCTGCCTTTCCGTTTCCCCGCCGAATTACTGCCACCTCAGATTGACGGAGAGGGGTTGGCTGCGATCCTCCTCCAGGAGAAGGCCCTCTGGCATAGATTATGCTATCTTAAAACTGGACCAGGCAGGAGTAAACGGCTGGAGCCCAAATTGAAAAAGAAAAAGTTACTGTCACCTGTTAAAACACGGCGAACTACAGTTTACAGTGCAAAAACAGAATGTATTTTTCGGGACATTCACTGTGGCGCCAGGGGCTCGTTGGGTCTCCAAGACGATGTGCTGGGCCCGTTGTACCGAGTTGGGTCCTTCAGTTGCGATTTAAATATTAAAGAATGGGCAGAGTGTCTGGAAGACAAAACCTTGATTTACAGATTAGCAGGCTGTGGAGCTCATGACTTGATGGCGCAAGACGCCCTGTACCATAATGTATGTTATCTAGAACTGAGGAAAAGAGTGAACGCCAAAAAAGCAGCGAAGATAAGGGAGGAGTGCGAGGAGAAGACCAGGGCGCACTGGGCTACTCTGTCTAAAATAGCAATGCACATGTACGATGAAAAAATGAAAAGTATTCTAGGTGCACCTCCGGTGGCGTATACCTCCTTCAAGCTCCAGGAGCTTTACAAAAAGTACATGACAGAGTTGGGAATTCCCTCTTGCAGCCGTGTCCACTCCACCAGACTGCGCCGGGACTTACTCGCTGGCTGCTCACTTTTGTGTCAATCCGTGAGTTTGGGAAGAAACGGGGCCGTCGTTGTGTTCAAAGAGGATGCAGAGACGGCGATGCGTTCGTTCCAAGAAAGGGGCTCGGATCGGAAGCGCTGCGTTTACATGGCAGCCGCGGACTTCCTCCGGAAGGCAATTTTGAAACACAGAAGAGATAGTGATGTCTGCGGCAGTGCTGCCGAAGAAGTCACAAACTTTGTGCGAATGGTCCTGGATGGGCCCCTGGACGCCCGCCTGGCAGCTTCCGACCGCAGCGCTACCACTATAGCTGAGCTACTGTCCTATCACACGGCAAGAGCAGGGGCGTCTCGTGGGAAGCCAAAGGCGGACGAGACGGGGCTCGGCTCAGATGACGACGAGAACCTGGAAGCGCCGATGCCATCCATGGGGCGGCGTCGTCGTCACGGCACTCGACGAGAGACTGATGCCCCAGTGTACTTTGGGTTGAAAATGTTTGCGGAATGCAAGAAAAAAGGACTGATTCAGATCGGTCATAAGCTTGGACTTAATATATCGTATGACCGTGTCAACAGCATTGTCTCAAAAGCCGCTGACGCCGTCGCCGCAACATACATTTCTAATGGGGTGGTGGTTCCGCCAAACTTAGAGAAGGGGGTGTTCACAACAGCCGCTGTGGACAACTTCGACCATAACCCTACCTCGAACACGGCCAAAAGCGCCTTTCACGGAACTGCCATCTCATTGGTTCAACACAATGAACGGCCACGAGAAAGCTCAGGTTGGTATCCCCCCCCCCCTCCCTACTTCCCTATCTGTAAGCACTAAGATCTGTCTCACGTCATTTTCTGTTCTGTAGAGTTTTCAGGAGTACTGAAAATACTGAGCGCCCGTGAGGCGCAACCAAGGCGGCACCCGAGACTTCCCAACAGCTATGCGAATGTGCAGCCGTGTTTTCTGAACCCAAAGAGTGCCAAGAACAATAAGGGACCTATTGGGCACCTCTTGGATGAAACACGATCCCCCTTTGAAATGCTGAGTGGCTGGCTTGATAAAGTTCACGGCGGGGACTTCATCAGCAGCGCCGCCCATCACGCCCAACGGGACCGGGGTGGTCTGAAAACGCCGGCCACGATTGAGGTTCTGCCGATTTTCCGGGAGTCGGCGCAGACTATGGAGATGATGGTGCACGCCATGACGGTGGTGTCAGCTGCTATTCGTCATGTCAATCCAGCTCAAACCCCCGTCATGGCCGCAGACCAGCCACTCTTTGCTCTCTGCAAGCAAATTCAGTACTTGAGCCCCGATCTCTTTGGCCCGGAAAAATTCTTTGTTATGTTTGGAGGGCTACACATAGAGATGAACATTTTAAAGTTACTTGGGCAATGGCTGGGCAGCAGTGGCTGGAATACTGCTTTGGTCCAGGCTGGAGTGACCACAAAGGGACGGGCAGAATCTCTGACGATAGCCAATCACGTTAAACGATCCAGGCACGCCCACGAGGTTAGTACAATAAGCTTAATTGAATATCGGATTTTCATTAATAAAATTATATTAACAATAACTTTAAATCAATTTGATCATCAGGTCACGGCAGCAGTCCTGGCTTCACTACAAAGATCCGCGTATGAGAGTTACACCCTGTCTACGCCACCTGCCGGAGTAATGGACTTCAATGAGTGGCGGGAAGATCGGCGTGGGAATTCCCCGCACTTCAGGTATTGGGACATTACGCTGATCCTGGAACTATCCCTCCTGCTATTCGTGTGCTCCATTCGCGTTGCCAACTTCTCCCTGTATAAAGAAGCACTGCGCGGCATACTGCCGTGGTTTTTCGCAATGGACCATGGAAATTACGCACGATGGGTGTCGGTGCACATGCAAGATTTGGAGTGCCTTCGCCCTGATCTGCAAGTGGCGTTCGACGAAGGGAAGTTTGTTGTGCAGAAAACTTCACGTGCGTTTTCTTGCATTGCACAAGACCACGCTCATGAACAGCTGAACGCGGTGTTAAAGGGCGATGCTGGCATCATCGGCATCCTTTCGAACGATGACAGCTTTAGAAGATTCCTAATGGCAGCGCCAGAAATTATAAAAATTATTGAAGGGTTTGAAGCCAAAATGTTGCCACAAGAGGTAAAATGCCAGAAACACAACAGTGAAAGTCTTTCAGCTCAAACTATATTTGAGACAGACTGCCGAAATCTTAAGACAATTTTTGAGGAAATAGGCAATCCATTTTGTAGCGAGGCTGAAGAGCTGCATAATGTAAATACCAGAGAGGTGGCTGCTGATGCCGTCGTAGATACAGTAATGAATATTGAAGGGCGAGGAAAAGAGCAGTTCAAAAATTTCGTTGAAAATAGGCTTGTTTATGGGGCGCCGATGGACATAAATGAGACCATCCCTAAAAATAATTACCCCCTGTTTTCAACGAAAGCGTATAAGCAGGTGAACAAATCTGCCGTTCAAGTGAAGAGCATGAAAGAAGAATGCAACATCATAAACCGGTATGTGTTTGCTTGCCAGACACGTAAGGGTAACGTCGATGAGCTGTTTTCATTCGAGTTCCACGACTGGCCACCGTCACTTGCAGCCAGTGAAACCACCATGCGCCCAAGTACGAAATCACACCTCATTGGTTGTCTCACAAAAGCGATCAATTTAGACGCTGAAAGCGGAACTCCAGACGTAGATTGCAAAATCCTAGATGGCGCTGCAGTGGTCCACCTATTAAAAGCAGGAATGGACACTACGACATTTGGGGATTACGCAACTGACATTTTCCTTCCATTTGTTAAAAGAGAGGCTGCGTCTGTCGGTCGTCTGGACATTGTTTTTGACAGGTATGCATTTTTTTCGCCACCCCCACCCCCTTCCCTTGATTCACTTGTGCGTCATAATGAAACCACATTTTTCCTACAGGTATTTCCCCGGCAGCCTTAAAACTGGCACGCGTGATTCGCGCGGGGACGGTGACCGCATTCAGGTGACACCCACCACCCCTATCCCTAATGGCTGCCGTGGCTGGTCTAACGTTCTGAAAAATTCAAAAAATAAGAAACAGTTGTTCAGTCTCTTGGCGACAACCGTGGTAGAAGCAGACATTTGGAATGGGAAGGAGATTTACGCCACCCGCTCGAACGCCGTACTGACAAACTGCGGCCAGAGGGAAGACCTGAGTAGTGTCGCACCCTGCAACCACGAGGAGGCCGACGGCCGCCTCATGCTTCACGTGGCGGACGCTGCCTCCCGCGGCCACAGCAAGGTGATGGTTAGGACCGTCGATACCGACGTTTTAGTCCTAGCTATCTCTGTTTTCTACCGAATCGATGGTCTCGAAGAACTGTGGATTTCAATGGGCACCGGCGCTCACCACAAGTACTTCCCCGCACATGAAGTCGCCGAAAGCTGCGGTAAGCGTTTCATGGAAATTAGAATTAATTGTCTTAAAAACTGCAACTTAACTAACGATATATCTCTTAAAATTATGAAAGGCCCTATGATGAGTGCGTCGCTGCCAGCCTTTCATGCATTCACTGGCTGCGATACAACGTCAGCATTTTTCCGCCGTGGTAAAGTGTCCGCTATGGCAGCTTGGAACGCCTTCCCAGACGCCACTACAGCATTCCTGTCGTTGGGTAGAGGGCGCGTGGATAAGAACACCATGGACATCCTGGAGCACTTTACATCACTACTCTACGACATGTAGGTTGAGAATCGCTATGCAAAGACGACTGTTAACTTTAAACCTGCGCATTAATCACAAATATCCATACAGAAATACCAACACATTCTCGGCCAACACGACACGGCGGCGCCTTGCTGGGCAGAATGGACGACTGCAGGACTTCCTACCGCCAACTGCAGATGCACTCTACCAGCACGCCTTGAGGGCGTCACTACAAGCGCAGTACTGGTTCGAGTGCTTGGATGCTACACAAGAGGAAAAGAATCCGTTAGACTGGGGATGGAAAATGGACGGGGAACAGTTCATACCAGTATGGACAACAAAATCCACGGCGGAGAAAGGATGTAAAATATTAGTCAGCTGTAAAAACTGCAAATCTAAATGTACAAAATTTTGTCCATGTTTCAAAGCAGGGTACGAATGCAGCCCATACCTTTGCAAATGCTCCTGTGAAATTAGTCAACCAGTGTAATATAATGTAAATAAATTATTTCTAAAAAACAAAGCATATTCAAAGTTTTTCCTGATAAAAACGCAAAAAGATTTCCGAACTGTCATACAATAAACAATCGGCGCACGCACATCATAGCCGGCGCGGATGGGAGCCCGCGGATCAGGGACCTACTACACGCATTAGCTCGCGCTAAGCTCATCGCACCGCCAGTACAGACACAGCATCGGAAAGCTCAAACCTTGCACTATAATCGCCTCGCTTACACCCACCATCTAAAATGAATAGGAAGTCCGCAAAATGGGCGCACATCGCGGCGTGCGCGCAGGCTGCGCCGCATGCAGTCCCGCCCGGCCTGGAACGCAGCGGACTACGAGCGCACGCTCACTTGTTACCTCAGTGTGTCCGCGCTAGATTTATCGTATCGTCAAGAGAGTTACAGCATCGGAAAGCTCAAACCTTGCACTATAATCGCCTCGCTTACACCCACCATCTAAAATGAATAGGAAGTCCGCAAAATGGGCGCACATCGCGGCGTGCGCGCAGGCTGCGCCGCATGCAGTCCCGCCCGGCCTGGAACGCAGCGGACTACGAGCGCACGCTCACTTGTTACCTCAGTGTGTCCGCGCTAGATTTATCGTATCGTCAAGAGAGTTACAGCATCGGAAAGCTCAAACCTTGCACTATAATCGCCTCGCTTACACCCACCATCTAAAATGAATAGGAAGTCCGCAAAATGGGCGCACATCGCGGCGTGCGCGCAGGCTGCGCCGCATGCAGTCCCGCCCGGCCTGGAACGCAGCGGACTACGAGCGCACGCTCACTTGTTACCTCAGTGTGTCCGCGCTAGATTTATCGTATCATCAAGAGAGTTACAGCATCGGAAAGCTCAAACCTTGCACTATAATCGCCTCGCTTACACCCACCATCTAAAATGAATAGGAAACGAGCAGCAGGACCCAATAGGTTGTCGGGCGGCGCGCGTCACCCGGTCCTGGCCAGCCTGCCGGTCGGAAGGCGCTGTTCAAAACACTGCAGTTCTGGACCCGTTGTACTTACAATATTTCCGAAACACTCTTTCTGTCCGTAAAACAATGAGCTAACAATAAGACGAACCAAGCACACAACTTCTGTGGGCAATATTCTGTAGTAAACGGTTTTTTTTCTCATTTTTGCCCCTGAAGGTATGCAGCCCGTGGTACAGGCGATAAACTTTGATTTGGGACAGTAGTTATTATGGTAGGAGGACACTTCAAGGACAGCCTGTCAAAATTTCAGCCCAATAAAAAAACGTTTAAGTAACGATTTTCCGGAATTTGTGACTGACCGTTTCCTGGCCATTTTCAAGTGTGATCTCGTTTTATTTTTGCTTGGCTCCATGATCAGTTGTGTAGAGGACACCTCGAGGAACCGATATGTACTCTCGGATTTACCGGTAACAGTTTTCCAGGCCAGTAACGGGCGTCAAACCGAGCGCGCGCCTCGTGGCCGCTGGCCGCCTATGCTGGCGGCTGGGCGCTTATGGGGACAGAGCGGCCACGCCGCGCGCGGCACGGCCCGCGCGGCTGCCGGCCCGCGTCACTCAAACTGCTGTAACTCAGCAACCAGTGGAGTGAGCGCGAATCTAGAGACAGTTCCGGAGAGCTGACTAAACAGCGCATCTTTTGGTATGCGTCAACCTATATTTTAACTTGAAGAAATTTTACGCAAATCTTATATTTGTAAAAATAAAACACATTTTTGGCTGTGTACATCGCAATTTTCAGGATATACATCTGAAAATTTAGTCGGTTACTATATCGGCAAAGACGAAAAAAATGCCGTTGACCCGGTTTCGATACCTCTTCTGGTTTCCGAGATCCAGCATGCCCCTGAGACATATGCAACCCGCTTTTTCGGCATGAAGACCAAAATATTTTGTTTGGCTCCATAGCCAATTTTGAAGAGGGGCATTTAAAGTACAGAATTCCGAAATAAAAACAAACTTGCTATAAAGTGCACATTTAAAGCATTAGCGTCCTGACTAGGGGCGGTGCGGACGTCGCCGTCGTGGTGGTGGTGGTGGTGGTGGTGGTGGCGGTGGTGTTCGCTTGCGCAACGCCCATGCACGCCCCCCGGGCGGCACCGCGCCCCGCCCGCCCCGGGTGACTGGACTGGCTCCGGAGCTCCGCCTCCGACACAAGTTTTATCGTAGCAACGGCGGCGGGCGGGCCGTATTATACCACCACCACTACCGCATCACCACCACCACCACCACTACCGCACCACCGCCGCCTCGCATCGCGTCGCGTCGGGCCGACAAGTTTCTCATCACAGTCATCATAATCGGCGGGGGCCGCCCGGGAAAGTGAACGGAACGAAATGGATAGTGGCGGCGGAGCGGACCTGTCTGTCGGGCAGCGGCGGCCGCGGCCGCGGGTGGGCGGCTGTGGCCGCTGGCCGCCGCGTGCGTGCCCCGGGTGAGCCCCCTACAGCCACGCCCCCCTCCGAAAGGAAGCCCGAATCCTGCCGCCTATCGACGAAGCTAACCGGGCCTCTCTCTCTCTCCCTCTGTCTCCCTCCTGTCTGTCTCCTCTCTCGCTGTCTCTCTCGCTCTGATGGCGACGTGCCGGCGCTGGGCGTCGTGAGAATTCTTGCGCTGCCCTCCCCGCGATCTGCGATGCGACAACCATCGCCATGACTCTCATTTCTTTTCTTTCCTTTTTTTATTCTTCTTTCCTTCCTACAGTCTTAGTACTTTGACCCGAAGCCGCCTCAACTCGCTTGCGAACATTCCTCGTTTTATTTTTATTTTTTTCTAAAGGACGGATTTTTTTTATTCATTCATTTCGCGTCGTCTTTTATTCATCGAAGATATGAACCAGAGGGGGCGTGCCGTGCCGTGCTGGTCTGGATAGAGGGAGGGGGTGAGGTTGTTGGCACAGCGCATCAAAGGCTTTATTCGCGATTCGTTAGGCGTAACGCACGTAGTCTTCATATGTGTGTGTGTGTGAGGGGGGGGGGGCGGCTCGTCGTCGGTCCGCGTGCCTTCGCATACCGCGCCATGACGAATGAAGGACGCGGTGGCAGCGGCGGCCGGGCAGCGCAGCCATTGCCGAGTGCCGGCTGCAGGCGGGATTAGCATGTTGCCGAACGTGTCGTGCTGAGCAGCGCTGAGCAGCGCTGAGCAGCGCTGAGCAGTGCGATGTATCGCAGAGTCCGTGCACGTCGTGGGTGTCGCGGGCCCTTCCGCCCCGGCGGGGAAAGTGCCCCGCGGCAGGGGACCCCCGGCGGACCCCCGGCGGGCCCTGCGTCCTGCGTGTCCTTGTTTCCAGGGGCGCTCACTTTCCGTTCCAGGCAGGCCGCGGGTAGCGGCGGCGGTGCCGAGTGTTGGTTCCTCTCTGTCTCTCCCGCTCGCGCCGTATAAACCCTCCTCGCTCTCCGCTCCACCTCGGCGGGCAAATAAACGTGCCGAGGACGTTCCTCGCGGAGACAAGTGCCGCAGCGGAGGGAGCCGTGGGATTCCAGTGGATTCCAGCCACACTTTACGGTGCCGTTTCGCCGGCCGCACTTGCTGCACGGCGCGGCACGGCACGGCGGATAGCGCGAAAGAAAGAGAGCCGGTGTGGCGCGGCGCCGCGGCGAATGGCTCGTCACAGTCGGGCACTATGAGAAACCGCGCGGCCCTGCGGCCCGGCCCGCGCTGTTTCGCAGCGGCCAGGGCGTTGCGCCACCGCGGCGCGCAGGGCTTGGGCCGTGTCCTTCGCCCCTCGCCGCCTCCACCGAGTCCCTCGAGCTCCTCCTCGTCGTCTAACGCTTGCCAACTCTGCCGTCTGCTTCCAGGCCCCGGACACATGGGTGGCCGTGCACGCCGTCAGCTCCGCGGAGGGCGGCCTCCTCGACCCGGACGACCGGCTCGCCGATGTGGCCGACGACCGGGAGACGCTGACGGCCTCCTTCGAGGAGGCGGGGAGCGACCTTCCCGGGCAGCACACGGGCGGTGACGGCGCCTCGGGCTCCTCTGTGGGCACCGGCTCCCCCGACATCTTCCACGTGAGTGTTGGCCCCGCGGCTTCCAGGTCCACACCTCCGTACTCAACATGATAATAAAAAAAATCTATTATCCTTTTTCCCAGGGCACGGAGCGCTATGGAGCATGCGGCCGGACGGACATCGAGGTGACGGGCGAGCAGATGACGGGCGGGCTGCAGCTGCAGGTGCGGAGGGGCAGCGAGCCCGCCCTCAACCAGCTGCCGGAGGGCCTTGGCCTCGGCGCCGACCGGGACAGCCGGACGGCGTCGACGGCGGCCCCGCTGCCGCCGCCCTGCCAGCGCAAGGCGGCCTCGAAGCGGTGGTCGGCCGCCCCCATCATCCTGGAGAACTCGGAGCCGCTGTCGCCGCTGTCGCCGCTGCCGCTGTCTCCGCCCGCGGGCCACGCAGCCGCCAACGGGCTCAGCCTCAGCCCGGGCGGCCACAGCAACGACAGCCTGGACTGGGACGACCGCGACGAGCCCAAGGGCCTCCGGGGGCTGCAGGGCGGGCAGCAGCACCTCCGGCCGCACGCCCCCGCCTACGGCCGCTTTAACCGCGACGGCAGCAACCGGCTGTCCATGCAGTTCCTGGGCGACGCGGCCACGGGGCTGCGCTGGTGCAACGCCATGGAGCGCGCCAACATGGCCTCGCTGCCCGCGAGCCTGAGCGGCGGCGGCGGCGGCGCGGAGGTCGGGCCGCCCACCCGGGGCCAGTCGCTGTCGCTGCCCCGCGACCACCACCGGCGCAAGGAGCCGCTGGGCCAGGCCAACCACGCCGAGAACGCCGGCACGGACGGCGCCAACGCCGACAGCACGGAGCTGGTGGTGCTGCGCAGCGAGGCCGGCCCGCTGGGCATCCACGTCGTGCCCGACTACGACCACCTCGGCAAGGAGCGGGGGCTGCTGGTGCAGGGCATCGAGCCCGGCGGCAGGGTGGACCGCGACCACCGCCTGCAGGTGTACGACCGCATCATAGAGATCAACGGCAAGAACCTCCTCAACATGCCGTTCCACACGTGAGTACCGTGGTGGCGCGCCGCGGCGGCGCCCCGAGTCTGTCTGTCTCTCTCCCTCCACTAAACGCCTCCCCCGTCCCGTTCCCAGTGTGCAGGACATCTTCAAGGACTCGCTGAGGTCGCCCGAGCTGAGGCTGCGCGTCGTCAAGCACCGCAGCGGCATCGCCAATTACAACAAGAAGCCCCCGGCGCCCGTGTTCCCGAGGTCGTCGTCGGACAAGGAGAACATCGCCATGGTGGAGACCGAGGAGAGACGTGAGTGCCCTCCGTGACGTGACGTGGCGCGCGCCAGGATGCCGCGTGTTCCGTTGATTGACTGCCTTGGTTCTCATGCCGCCCGCCTCCGAAATTAATTCAATTTCTTGTTCTTTTTTTTTTTGCAGTAGTCGGAGGACAGCCTAAAGTGGCGACTGTGTCCTCGACCAAGAAGCTGCCGACGAACGGCACCCACGCGGGGGCCGGCGGGGCCGGCGGGGCCGGGTCGACGGGCACCCTGGTCCGCAACACGGCGTCCGCCCTCCTGGCCGCGAACACGCGGCGGATCGGCCGCAAGGTGGCCATCGAACTGACCAAGGGCCCGCACGGCCTGGGCTTCAGCATCACGACGAGGGACAACCCCGCGGGGGGCAACTGTCCGATCTACATCAAGAACATCCTGCCCAAGGGGGCGGCGGTGGAGGACGGGCGCCTGCGGCCCGGCGACAGGCTGCTGGAGGTGAACGGCGTGGAGATGACGGGCAAGACGCAGGCCGAGGCCGTGACGGTCCTGAGGAACGCCCCGGCCGGCAGCGTCGTTCACATCGTGGTGTCTCGCCAGGATGACGCGGGCGCCGCCGGCACCGCCGGCTCCAGCCCGCAGTCCAACTACACTGTGAGTACAGTGCCAAACGCCGTTCCCAACGCCCGCACCGCACGCCACTCTGAAGTGAGTCCTGACGGTTCTCTGCCACCCCTTTGTTCGCAGGAGTCTTCGCCGGAGTCAAGCGAGGAGTTGTCCACCTCACCCTCCCAGCCAGTTAATAGTAGCAATGACTCACAAGATAGCAATAAGTCTTCCAATAGTGAAAAGGCTGTCCATGTAACTAATGGTTTTCATAAGGTAGGAGTCTGGTTGACGAATTTTCCCGTCATTCAGGCAGGACTGTCTACTTGTTCTAACAACGTAATTTTTTTAATCCCTTCAGAGCAATGAAAAATCAAGTGAAGATTCCTTAATATATCCATGGAAGCACAAAGAAATTCTTCAGTTTGACATTCCAGTTCACGATACTGAAAAGGCTGGTCTGGGTAAGTGCTGATTTTCATAGAGCATTGGAAGTAATGCACCTCATTTATTACACCGGTTTTCTAACAAATCATTTGATTGCTTCTTTTTCCAGGTGTTAGTGTAAAGGGTAAAACCTCAGCAAACCATCAAGTACCATCATATGATTTAGGAATATTTGTAAAAAGTGTGCTACATGGTGGTGCAGCCTCTAGAGATGGACGATTACGTACAAATGATCAGCTTTTAAATGTTAATGGAGTGTCACTTTTAAATCAGTCCAATGCTGATGCGATGGAGACACTGCGTCGGGCCATGCTTCATACTGAGGGACCTATTCCTGGTGTCATCACACTAACAATAGCAAGAAGAACAGGATCTCCATCACCATCTGGGCCATCTAGTGGTACTAAAGATTCTTTCACTTCTCCCAAAAGTAAGCTCTAACACTATTTGTTCTCCTTTTGTTTCTTACACTATAATTTAATCCTTATAATTACATGAACCTTCATTTTTCCAGGTCTTGAAATAAATGGAAAGCATGAAGAAACTTGTACTCCAGATAACTCTGGGACAAGCGAAAATTCTGACAATACGGTGATTTTCTTGCCATACAAGGATCACAATCGTGCCATTGACGGAAGCTTGGACCGTAGTATAGATGCTAGCTTAGACAAATCTTTAGATTGTGTATCCATGAGAAATCCTGTGCTAGATAGGCTAACAGGGCACACTCAAAGTGCAAGACACAATGAGAGTTACTACCGAGCCACACATGATACATCAACGTGGAACACCACTGTCATGTTGGCGGGTGGATCGTCTCCTGCAGAGAGAGCACATGGTCACCTCACCAGCCCAACAGTAAACCCTAGTAATGCTGAAATGATTTTGATTGAAGAAAGCCCGACTTACGGATCTCACCAACCACACTCCAACAGGTAAGTGTGTTCTTCAGGGTTTAATTGATGTTTTCCTGAGACTATGTCATTATTAATTTTTCCTTGGACTTGTGCTTTCTGTCACAGAGGAAGAAGGGCTGATGGTGAAGATAGCAGGAGACCCAGTGTGTCGAGTCAGCAATCACAGGCGAGGCCGGGTCCCCCTCAACTGCAACACCAACAGTCTCAGCAGTCAGAGCAGAGTACCTGTAGCGAACCACATGGAGACGTAACGTATGATAGCCAGTGAGTATCAAAGGCCTGGATTGAGTTGACCCTCGAATTTTACCTTGTGACCTCTTGCTGACTTCAATTTCTTTGTAGACTGTCTCTTGTTGAAGCTGCTGGATTTTCAAGGGATGCTTTTGGTCGCCAGAGTATGTCTGAGAAAAGACATGCAACCTTAGATGCCAAGAATACTGATACTTATCAAAGAAACAAAAAGATAAGGTAGGTTCACTATATCAAAAGCAAAGTCCTTCATCAGCATTTTCCTTGAACTTAAAGTTTAATTTCTCATGTTTCAGAGAGGAGCGAGAAAAACAGAAGCACGACTTGAGTACCAGTAGCGAAGGTTTGTTGTCATTTTACTGCTTCCCATTTATCCCTTATCCTTCTGTGTTTTGTGGTTTAGTCTTTGGTGGAGAGTTATTCGTATGTTGTGTGTTGTTGACGGTCCCTTTATTGTATTTGATTTTTAAAAAGATGGTTTTGGTGCTTGTGTTGTTCTTCTGTCTTTACTAATGCTGCTCTAATGCCTGGCATACAAGCTAATATAGCTGATTCTATTTCAAGGGCGCTTGTTGCGTGCAAATTCCATCGATTCTGTGGCCAGTGTACCCCAAACAAATGAAGCCCCAGAGTGTATGTACTACCAAGTGCACATCTCTTTGACACTGTCGTACCCCCTTTAGTTATGGCTATATTCTTATGTAGAAGAATTACGTCAAGTCAAGCAACTTTGATTTTACTTTAAATTTTTATTTCACCTCTTTTCTTTCCCCTGTATCTTTGATTTATGCTTCCTTAACTTATTTTCTGTTTGCTGCGACCAGCAGCTGTTCTTCCTAGAGCTTTCTTTCCTTACAATTTACTTTTCTTATAAATTGTTGAATATAAAATGGAATTTTCTACTAATCTCACTTCTACTTCCCACAGATTCAAATGGTAGAAAGAAATTTGAGCTGGGACCGTCTTTAGGGATGAAGAAATCATCAAGCTTAGAATCACTTCAGACAATGGTGCAGGAGGTATGCTCAATTCCTTAAAATTATTTTAAAAAAAAAGCCTTGTATAAAATAATGGGAAACTCATTTGTTTCTACCTCTCCAAATGCCATCTTCCAGATTCAGATGCAGGAGGATGGTGACCCCGCCTACTCCTACCGGAACGCTCAGGGGGCGGTCAGAGTCATTCGCGGTCGCGGCTGCAACGAGAGCTTCCGCGCCGCCGTGGACCGCAGCTACGAGGCGCCCTTCGCCGCCGGAGACCTCCGGGACCGTATGGAGACTTGTAATATGCTTCATTTTTTTTTGCCTTAATTTTCCACCTACCAATATTTTTAAATTTTGAAAAATTGTGTGAGCAGCGTATGCTAATGCTTAGCTTCCCTCCTCATTCAGTGGCCGAGGAGGACGGAGTGGTGATCGACAGCCTGGGCCCTCCGGCGTTCGCCTGCGCGCGCGGCGCCCCTCGACAGTCGTCGCTCAACGCCATGGACGCCAAGAACAAGCTCGGAAAGAAGAAGCCTGGCCTGCTCAAAGGAATCGGCTCTATGTTCCGGTGAGCTTTCAGAGTGGCTGCTTCAATGAGTATTATCGAGGAAACTTACACTGTGGTTGGGTCTGACTGTGAAATCTGCGTCTCCCTACAGCTTTGGAAAACATAGGAAGCCGATGGAGGGTTCCGACTTTGAGATGGAAATGGATGATCCTATGGCTGACATGGAAGCAGCCCGTAAGGCAGCTCATGAAGAGAAACAACGTATTCAGGAACAGTACAGGAGACTAGTCCAGCGACAAATGGAAGAACAGGTGAGCTTATTTACATTGCGCTTTCCACCAGTACATAATTTATATTTTCCACTACATGCCTGACATCCTGTCTTACTCCATTTCTAAACAGCAGCAACAACAACAGCAGGAAACTGCAAGTGTAAATGGTTCTGACTATGGCCACACAAATCACCACCAATCATCTCAGCAGCAAGTAAATCATCACCATTCTCAACATCATCACCATCATCAATCGCATCATCATCATCAACAGCAGCATCAATTGTCATCACATTCACATCACAACCAACATCCTCATAGTGCAGTTGGAGGAAGTAGCAGTGAAGGGTCCCCTGGAGAACCTGGACAATCTCGTACTCAGCGAATTCACCAACTGCGAGCTCAGCACCAGCGCAGGCATGTTGAGAGGAGAGGGCAGTATCCGTTAGAAGAGAGGGAAGAACGCTATGAGCAAGCTATCCAACAGGTATGATATATGTTCTCCAAAAGTTTTCCCATGTAAAACAATTTCTTAACTGAAGATGGTGTGTCTGATATGATTGAATCTTTGTCTTGCAGCGAGTGGATCAACCCTACCAACATCAAAAGCACAAGCAAACTTCACATCCTTGTCCTTCCCCAAGTGCATATGATCTCTATGGTGAAATGACTAGACCAGGCAGTCGAATGGGAATCACGGATCCCAACCAACACTTCAGCCATTATGTTAACTACGATGAAATACAACAACACCTAAAGTAAGTACCATTTCTTGTTTTACCTTTTAAGAATGTTACATTCTAAAATTTCAAATTTGATTTTGATGCTGAGTTCCAATTTTAAAAAAGTCAGAAATTGATAAATGTATTTCTTCATATTTATCAGAGAGGAACTCTCTGAACTTGACATTTTGCAAATGAGACGTCAGGTTCAACTTCAAAGGTTAAAAGTAGAGGAAGAAAGGTACGAGGTTTAGGAAAATTGATCATTTGTAGGCTGTGTTCATAGGTTTGCATGTTTGCATTTTGAGTAGCTTATTGATTATTATTTGACAGAGCTTCTTAGAGTTAGTTTATGATACTCAAGTACATATGTCGGCCGTGATACTTTAGATGCATCATTTTCGGATCATGCATATTGTCTTTGTTTTATCACAAGTGTGCTATTTTAGATTTTGTTATTTGTCTTTTTTGAGCGCTTGGCTGCCTTTAATTTTTGCTGTGTTTTTTTTTTCTTTCGATTTTAGCCCTATGTGCATCTGTAGCTCATATCTACATTTACTTGACTTGTAAATAACTTTTCTCTCTTCCATTACAGTCGTCGCCAGCAACATTATCACTCGCAGCGCAGGGATAACCGTGAACCACACCAACGACCGGTGTCAAACTTTTATGAATATGAAAGTGTTCAGGCTGTGATGCGAGCAAACCAACATCGAATGATGGACAATGGAAACACAAACTCACTCCCTCGTCGGTCTCCTCAAAATGGAGTGCCACCATCCCATGGGCAACATAGCTCAAGACCACAAAGTAAGTTTGTGCTCATAGCATAGCGTGGATTGGATTGCTAACCCACATGAGCTTAGTTACATCTAAATTTTTCCTGGTTTTATTTTAGGTGGAGTCAATCGACTGTATCAAACCTACGGTGCTGTCAACGGCCATCATGGTTCAGTGAATAGTGGTAGTGTTCGACAAGGACCCTTTGTTACTCATGTCACCATTCGAGAAGCCTCACACACACCTGGGTCCAAGGTATAACTTCAGTAGTTTTGTCTTTTTACCCTTAAAATATGTATGAACTTCAAAATCACATGAACTTCCATTTTATTTAATGATTCAATTGCCATGAACTATGTGTGCCAAGAGTTTGATTGTGATAGTTGTGCCGTACAAAGATGCAAGTAATGCTATCTTAGATTGTCATAAGCCAAAGATCAAAGGTAACAAGTGCTATGACATCTGCTGCTGCCCTTGCAAGAAAAGGGAAGAGAATTTGACAATAAGAGAGGGTGGAATAGATAGAGTTTACATTCATATAAATATAGATATATATAATTTTATGTAAACCCTATCTCATTCTATCTTCTTCGTACTTTGGTAACAGCCTAGTTGCCTTCAAGTAGCTGTTTCAGAGCTCTTAATTTTAATCTAGTCATTAACAGTATATGCTGGTGCTGCTTTCGATGCGGCTTATAAGTCTGCCATGCCTTTCTTTTTACAATCAAAATATAAGAACTTGTAGTTAAATAGGGATTTTGGACTTGAACATTTCTTTCCGCCTTTTGAATAACTCTTGCTTAATTTTCTTATGACTGAAGTCTCATGGTTCTTTTATTCTTCAACAATAGAACCAAAGTGATTTTTTTTTTTTATATACATCTGAAACCGTTCAATGGTACTGAATGTGTTCAGACGGAATTTATTTTTGAAGGATTGAAAACTTTGTTACACTATTTTTAAAAATTGATTTTTTTGTGTTGAAAATGTTGCAAATTTTACGTGCCTCCGGTGAATAATGCTAGGAAATTTATTATGTGCTATTTATATGAAGTGTTTAGTATAGTGGAAAGACATGATTGCATGTGCTATAATGTATTTGACTTAATTTGGTCCCCATTCCCTCCTGTCTCCTTATTTTGGGCTGTGCTTTTTATTTTCTTCAATTCAAATCCTATGCTTGTTCCTGGTTTTGAAACATGTGTGAGAAATGAATAAAAGTTATTTAAGTCTTAAATCATGAAATTTAATAACCCTCACGGGGTAGAGATGGTTTTTATAAATAAGAATGAAGTCTATCCAAATTCCACAAGATGTACTTGTAGATAAACTGTTGAAACAAGCTATGCTTTAGATAATAGCCCTATTATTGCCCTAGTAGGCTACTACATGTGATCATAACAATTTTATACTGTTCAATGACTTATTACTCATGTTGATGAAGTAGCTTACAATATTTTGTGTATTATTTGTATATCATTTAGGATCATGTTTTTCTCTTCCCATTATAGAACGTTGTGATTTTTTTTTGTAAATGATGTATATAGAGAAGTCTTGTTGACCCTGACTAATAAAAGTTTTCTATTGAATCTTAGTTCTAAATTATTACCCCTTCCTCACGCTTGAACCTCCTCTCGCTTCAGTTCACGGGAGAGTGATAAAAAAAGAACACACAATTCTAGGAAATTATTTAATTAAAAAAGGTTGATACAGTGATTTAACATTATCTTACAATGTCTTAAGTTGATGGAAGAACTTTTAATTTAGTGTCTCTCATGATGTTGATTAACTTTGACCTCAGCACATTCACATCATTACACCTAGCCCTCTTCTTTGGTCTGTTAGCTCGGTGATGATGGTGTGGGGGTTCATTCTCCGACTCCATGGGAGTCACAGCCACGGTGTCCTCACTCAGTCGATCAGGTGGCAACTGAGCTTGTTGATCACAGTCTTTGTAAATATTTTCGCTGCCACTACTGCTGGGGGAGGCCTCCAACACTTTACGGAGCTGGAAGCCTAACGATGAGCCCTCTGCTTCCTCAACCTTACCGATCACCACATTCACCGTCCGCTCCCCAGCTCCCCTGACCACATCCCCTAAACAGGTGACAGAGTCGTCGTCCTCGGGAATAAGTTCGACGCGAGAGCCGGCGGGGGCAGCTTCATCACCGCCGGGTTCGAATCCGGGGCCGGTCGTCGTCGGAGTCCGGGACTCCCCCGCGGCGGCGGGGTCCGCGGGGCTCGTGTCCGTGCTCAGGCCGCCCGCGCCCGCGTCCGCCTGGCAGCAGCCCGCGGACGAGGCCCCGGGGAAGCAGCAGCCGTTGTGGACGAGCGGCCTCTCCGGGTCCCACTCCCACGTGTCCTCGGACCGCGCGCTGGACAGGCGCGTCCGCAGCGGCGGCGCCGAGGGCAGCAGCTCGTCGCAGCACGCCAGCGGCAGGTCGGGAGTGGTCAGCGCGGGGGTGGTCGGCGTGGCCGTGTCCCTGGACGAGGTCGACGGAGCCTCCGGCGCCTCCTGTGGCTCGGGTGAAAGGGGCGTATCCATGTCCGTCATCGGCGAAGGCGATGACGGGGAAGAGTCCGCCGAAAGCACACACGTAGCCGACGTCGAGGACGACCTCGAGTACGACGTTGACGATCTGGCAGGCTCGGCACTGCCAGCGTGCCGCGGAGCGAGTCCCGACCCCCTGTCCGTCGGCAGCTTGGGTGACGCCGGGGACTCGGCAAGGATGGGGCCCGCGGGCGCGGCCGCAGATCGGGTGGACCCTGAGCCCGTTGTAGTAGTCGCCGAGGACGCCGAGGCCGTGGTGGAGGCGGTGTCCTCTCGGCGCCGCTTGGCGTCCGGCCCCTCGCTCTCCGTCTTGGCCCTCTCCATCCACCACTCCATCCCCTCGACGAGCGGCAGCCGCTGGCTGATGGCGTGCCCCTTCACCCGGTTGAAGAAGTCGGGGAAGTCCACGCAGTCGGGCGTCTGCCAGAGCAGAGGGTGTGGCAGCTCGGGCGACGGGGCACAGAGCTTGGCGTCGGCGATGCCGAGGTCGAGAGCGGCGCGAACCACCCAGGCGCGCAGGGCCTCCGGGGCCATGAGGGTCTCGTACGAGGCGCAGTTGGCGCAGCCGTGCCAGGACTGGCCCGCGAACCACAGGATCCTCTTCCTATCGGCCGCCCTCGCGGGGTGGCGAATCTTCTCCTGTTCCGCTTCCATGAGCAGCCGGTTGCGCTCTCGCCGCCGCTCCAGCTTGGTGATCCCACCTGTGGACGGAGGAGGAGCTGGCCTCTTGGTAGCCACGGGCGGGGGTCTTTTGGTAGCCGGGGGCGGGGGTCTTTTGGCAGCCGGGGGCGGGGGTCTTTTGGTAGCCGGAGGCGGAGGTCCTTTGGACGCTGGAGGCGGGGGCTTGCTGGGCTTCACCGGACCCGGAGCGCTGCGTGCAGGGGGCGGTGGTGGCGCCCGGCGAGCTGGCGGGGGCAGCCCTCTGAGTCCTGGAGGCGACGGCCCCCTGTCGTGTCTGGAGGGTGGACGTCTTGGCGGGGGCGGCGCCCCGCCGTGTCTCGAGGGGGGTCGTCTCGGTGGGGACGGCCGTCTGGACCCCGAGGCCGACGGCCCCCCACAACGTCTGGAGAGTGGATGTCTTGGCGGGGACGGCCTTCTAGACCCCGACGGCGGCGGCCCCACGTGTCTGGGCGCCTGCGGCCGCGTGGCTCCGCTCTCTCTACACGGACGCGACATCTCCGCCACGACGCGGACGCGGGCCGGACCCGGTCAGACTGAGCACAGCGCCGACGAGCCGCGCCAGAAGAACGATTCAAGAACACGCGCTGCTCCGCTCCGAGTCTGCTCCGCCCGCACTCTCGCCTGCTCTCGCCTCTGTTGCCGGTCGCCGTGCCCGCGCTGCGCACCGCCTGCCTGGCTGGCTCTCCGTCTGGCCGCCTCCCGCGCCGCAGCGTCGTCCGCGCGTTCTCTTCTTACACCTGTCGCCCGCCTGCCTGGCCGCCTGGCCGCGCTGCCGCGCTGCACGGCCAGGGGCGCGGTACGGGGGGCCGGGGGTTGACCGACCAAGAAAGTGGGGTGGAGGGCGAGGGGAAGGGGAAATGGCACCTCCGAAACAAACAGGCCCGCACTGCTGGCGACGCTACGCCGCGCAACGCAGGCAGCACGGGGAGGAGACATGGCACGGGCACGCCCACCCGCGGGAAACCTTGCGGGAGCGTCCACAAATGACATTATATTTCCCCGACTTATTTTACTCAGTCAGCTGGGAGAGGGTGGGTCGGTCGGGGGAAAACTGTCGCCGGCACGGGGCGGGGTCCCCGCGGCCCCGGCCCGGTGGGTTCGACTCCCACGGACGGCCCCCTGGCGGCCCCTGACGCCCCCCGCCATGCACACGCGCACAGGCCCCACTCTATTTCACATGGCGCCTGCTGTCGTCCAGGCCGCCCTCGGCCAGCAGCCGGGCGCAGTCGTCCCGCAGCTTAAACTTCTGGATCTTGCCGGAGGCAGTCTTGGGGAAGTCCGGCAGCGTGACGCTGTACCGCGGCATCTTGTACGAGGCGGCCTTGTTCTTGAGGAAGGCGCGGATGTCGGACGCGGTCACCGTCTTGCCGTCGACGACCTTGAGGCAGGCGCAGAGCTCCTCGCCCATCCGCTCGTCGGGGACCCCGACCACCTGCCGGGGGCACAGTACGTTCATGGCGCGCGCCGAGGACACTGTGAACACGGACCCCACCGCCCTTACCTCGGCCTCCCGGATGTCCGGGTGCAGGGTGAGCATGTCCTCCACCTCCTTGGGGTAGATGTTCTCACCCCCGCGGATGATCATGTCCTTGAGCCTGCCGACGATGCGGCCGTAGCCGTCCTCCTGCAGCACGAACTTGTCCCTGCAACGGGGGGAGTGCACGTCGCCGTTACTCTCGAGGCCCTCCCGGACGGGGCCGCCACAGTCGCGTGTGTACCCACCCCGTTCGCACCCAGCCGTCGACGAGTGTCTTCCGGGTGGCCTCCTCGTTCTGGAAGTAGCCGATCATGGAGAAGTACCCGCGGACCCACAGCTCGCCCGGACTCCCGAACGGCACCATCTTCCCGTCGGCGTCCACCACTTTAGCCTGCGCGGGGGGAGAGGTGACGGACGCGCTCGGACGCATGACGGCAGCAGGGGGCAGCGACGTTGAGCCTCACCTCGACGTGCTCGCTGATGTGGCCGACGGTCTCGGCAACCTGGTCGTCCGTGTCGCTCTGCTGCCCTTGGAACACGACCGCCGCCGTCTCCGAAAGCCCGTACACGCTCTGCATACAGTCGACAAAGTCGCAATTTGCACACAGACATTTTTTTTTTTTTGCATTTTTGGCGCAGCCTCCTTGTCGGACTCACGCATATCCTGGAGACGCCGAGCACCGCCTTCATCCTGCGCACGAACTCGGGGGTGATGGGCGCCCCGCCGGTGGCGGCCAGCTCCACGGTCTCCAGGGCGGCGGCGGAGCCCGGGCCGCCCTCCTGCACGGCGCGCACCAGGTCCACGTACATGGTGGGCGTGCCCGTCATCATGGTGCACCTGGCCGTCAGGGAGGGTCGTGGTCAACACCTGTCCGGCCGCGCGCCCTTACCGCGGCGCCCGGACTTGCCTCTCGCTGCCGGCCGCGGCGATGGCGGCCTTGGGGCTGTAGGCGGACGAGGCCAGCACGACGGTGGCGCCGTGGTTCAGCGCCGAGCTTGTGATGACGATGCTGCCGTACACGTGGAACAGCGGCGTTTGCAGGCAGATGGTGTGGTGCTGCGGCCGACAAGTGGAAGTGGAAGTGGAAGTGGGGTTGAGATTCAGATTCGCATTCGGGTTCCGATATGGGCTTATCGCCGCCAGGCGTGCCGCGCTATCGCGAAGCTCCTCACCTTCCTGTGGAACCCGAAGCGCTTCCCGTTGAAGTAGCCGTTGTTGACGACGGCCGCGTGCGACAGCAGGATGGCCTTGGGCTTCCCCGTCGTCCCCTACAGACACGCAGGCGTAACGTGAGACGCGCCCCGCCGCGGCATGGACACACGCAGACACACACACACACACACGCTGTGCTCACCGACGAGAACTGGATGTAGCTGCCCTCGTCCGGGGAGATGGTGCTGCCCAGGTCGGCGATGGCCTTCACCTCCTCCGGGGAGGCGGACGACGACACGCCGTCAAACGTGAGGCAGCCCCTGCCGACACAAGTACGCCGGCGTCAGCTGGGGAGCGCCCGGCTGGTAGGCCACCCAACGCCCCCGCCAGGGGCGTGCAGGCCACCCAACGCAATCGGGTGCTATACTGACGGCGGGGCGGTGTCGAGCATGGAGATGACGGCCTTGAGGTCGGGCAGCGCGGCGCTCCGGATGCGCGAGGGGTCGCTGCGCGTCAGCTCCGGGACGACGGCCGCCAGGACGTGGTGGTACACGAGGTCGCGCTGCTGGCCGGCCGTCACCACGGCCGCCACGCGCGCCAGCGACAGGCAGTGCCGCACCTCCGCCTCCCGGTACAGCGAGTTCATGTCCACCTGGCGACAGCACAGCGGCGCGGCGGCGGCGCGGGTCACCGGGGCTGCCAGCGCTGGGGCACGCTGGGGCCGGCCATGGAGGCCCCCGCCGCCCACTCACCGACACCATGCCCGCCCGGGCGATGCCGATCTTGGCCACCACCCAGCGCCACGAGTTGGGCGCCCAGATGGCCACCCGGTCGCCGCGCTGGAGGCCGAGCCGCACGAGGCCCGCGGCGAGGCGGTCCGCGCGCTCCAGCAGCTCCGCGAAGCTCAGCCGCACGCCCTCCTCCACGGACACGAGCGCGGCCCGGGTCCCAAAGCGGCCCGCCGCCCGCTCCACCATCTGGCCCAGGGTCAGGTACAGCAGCGGGTCCTCGGCGTAGTGGTGCAGGTAGCTGAGCCTGTGTGAGAGGGGCGTGAGTGGGGCGTCGGCGCGGGACGGAGCTGGAGGGGAAGGGCAGGACGCCGTCGTACGCACCCCGCTGGGGCGGAGGGCAGCGGCCGCGCGTCCTGGACCGCCGCCGAGGCCGCCGCCGCAGTGCCTTGTCGCCGCACCGCGCCCACCAGGAGGGCGACATGGAGGCGGTGGCGGTCCCACAGCGCCGGGCACGGCCGCGGCCCCGGCACCAGCGCCGGCCCCGGCGACAGCAGGCGCAGCGCCAGCCGGTACGACATCCTCGCCATGGTGACTCTTCGCCAGCCGGCGGAACACTGAGTGACGGTCGGTGTGCTGTCAGGCCCCGCGCCCGCCCCGCCCCGCCGCATGAAGGCGATGAAGGCGGTACGGTCGGAACGAAAACGCGTTTATCCGAGATGAGAAGGCGGTACGAAGTGGGGGAAGGCAGGCTGTGGCGCGGACCGGAGCGGCCTTTTCAAATCGAACGGTCATTTATTACAGAGTCCACACAGCGGTCCACAGGTATGCGCCGCCCAGCTGACAGGACTATGCTGTTGTTGTGCCGAGCCGAGCCAGCTGAGCCGAGTAACAGAGAAAGAGAGAGAGACAGACAGACAGACAGAGAAGAGGATGAGCCCCCTAGCCGTACAACCACCACAGCAGCTGGTGCCAGGCAGCGTTGCCAGATGTACGCTGGGTCCCAGTCACGAGGTTAGGCCCGTGAGGTGAGAGAGACAGAACGCCTGTTCTTATCTCCGCCGCAGAGACACGCTCTCGTACACAAAACTCTCGCCAACTGATAATGGAGTCGCGTGGAGAGAGACAGAGAAAGAGAGACGGACACATGTGGGGGCTTTCGAGCTTATAGTATCTTACGTCGCCCCACAGCACCGGGCCGCCGGCCCGGCTCGGCTCACGCAGCGGTACCCCCACCCACCACCAGCCCCAACACACTTCCACGTTAGCATGTGCGCACGGCCGCGGCCCGCCCCCGCGGGCCCGGTTACATCGCGGTGCTGTTTACAGTGTGCGGGACATCGCTCACTTCACTGCCAGACATCGCACACTTGAGTGGGAGACATCGCACGCCTCAGTCAGAGCAGCGGCGAGATTAAGCGAGATAAGCCAGGGGGGGCGGTGAAGTGAAGGAGGGGCACCGGCCGGCGCGCATCGGCTGCCAGCACGAGGAGGGGGAGGGGGGTACTTCGCCGCCCCCATGACAGCCCCCCCCCCCTCCCCCGGCCCGGAGGGGGTTGATTGAGTGCTTCCTGCTGACTGGCGGGTGGCCGAACTCAATCTGAGGGAGTGGAAGCGCGCTCGACTCGATCGGCGTCAGGGGGAGGGGGGGGGGGGGAAGCAGCAGGAGGAAGGCGCGCAGGTGGCACCCGGCGGCGGCGGCGGGCGCGCAGGGCAGGACACGCAGGGCGCCATGAAGCCTCTGGTCACGGTCGCGTTCTACATCGGCCTGTGCCCCATCGGCAACCCCCCGGACTACAAGCCGGCTCGCAGGTTAGGTTAGGTCAGGGCGGGGCTCGGTGGTGCCTGTCGCTTCGGGGCTAACGCGCGCGCGCGCGCGAGCGCCCGCAGGACCATCGCCTGGGGCATCGTGTCCTCGGCGGGCTGGATCGTCGGCGTGGGCGTCATCCTGGTGGCGGAGTTCATTTCCGTCTACCGCATAGAGAGGCAGCTCCGCTGGGAGGCGTGGGAGCGCTTCAACAACTCCAACATCACCACGGCGACGGCGACGACCTTGTACCTGGGCATGTCCTCCAAGGTCCTCAAGATCCTGACCGTGAGCAGCGGATCTGCCATGTTCCTGGCCTTCTTCGGCCTGTTCGTCGGCCACTTCAGGAAGGCGGAGCACCTACCGAGGTACACCAGCAGGGGCAGGGCCGGGCAGGACTGACCAGGCGGGCCGTACTCGCTGACGTCTGTTCCGCAGGGTGTTCCAGCAGGGGGACGCGCTGCCGGGCAAGCCTCGCTGGAGGGACATCCTCTTCGTGGTGGAGCTGAGCGTGTTCACCATGCCCGTCAGCGGCCACCTCCTCAAGGCGTACTACGAGGTAGGTCGCCGCCGCCGCGCCGCCGCCGCGCCGCCGCCGCGCCGCTGCCAG
This sequence comes from Megalurothrips usitatus, assembly GCA_026979955.1. NCBI lineage: Eukaryota > Metazoa > Arthropoda > Insecta > Thysanoptera > Thripidae > Megalurothrips > Megalurothrips usitatus. The sequence continues at coordinate 8,107,531 of CM049597.1, read as the reverse complement.
GATCCGAACCCGCGCCTGCTCCTTCCTTGGCCGCAGTCCCACGGCGTGTCGCACGTGGACGCCTTCTCGCTCCTGGCCGTCCTGTACTCCGTCGAGAAGTTCATGCTGCTGCACCTCGTCGGCCGGGTGGGCACCGCGTTCGACGCCATCAACAGGCAGCTGGAGGCCGTCGGCGAGGAGGTGACGGCGGTACGGTGAGGGGAGGGGAAGGGGTGAGCACCGCGTGCCGCGTATATTCGGTCCAATTTGCCATCCTTCCAGGGGAAGGGCGACCCTGAGGCGTTCTGCGACGCCGTGCGCTCGCTGCGGCAGAGCCACATGGACACCTGCGAGCTGCTCGAGACCGTCACCCGCGCCTACGAGGTGCAGGTCAGGCCGCTACGCCGCCCACCGCGGTGCTAATTATCCCCCCCCCCCCACCACTCCTCCAGTCGCACGACATACTCCCCCGCGACGTTCCCCCAGGTGCTGTCGTTCCTCGTGGCCGAGTTCGTGTTTATGGTGCTGGTCCTGTACGTCCAGTTCCGCAAGATGTATACGAGTACGATGCGGTGGATGGACAGCATCGGCATCGTCTTCATGTTCATCATCACCCAGCTGTCCACGCTCATCTTCTGCACCTGCAAGGACACGAGCGAGAAGGTGTGCGTGCGGGGTGCGGGATGCAAATCACTCGAAAACAAGGCGTTTCCAGGGACGACTTTTCGGAAATTTCGGGTGTGCAGGGCAACAAAACCGCCATCCTGGTCCACAAGCTACTCAACTCCGGCCGGTTCCGCGGCGAACAGGTCCAGCAGGTAGTTTGCCATTTTCCCCGCCCGAGAGTCGTAGTCATTCCATGCGCTGCCGTCTTTAAGCCGACCTTCGGACGCGTCTTCCAGCTCATCTACTTCTCGATGCAGACGGTGCACCGGAAGGTGTCGATGACCCCCTACGACGCCGTGACCATGGACTACTCCCTCCTGAGGGCGGTGAGGGTCAGGGGGTCAGGGGTCAGGGGCGGCCGGCGTCCTCACGGCGTCCTCACGGGGGCTTCTGACCCCGCAGATGATGGGCAGCGTGGCCATGCACATCGTCATCCTGGCGCAGTTCAACATCTCGGGGTCGAGGCCCAGCAGCTAGTGCCGCCCGGACGGCCGCGCTCGCCGTTACGCGGGCGGCCTGCGACGGACACGGCAGGGGTAGCCCAGGATGCGGGGACGGCTGGGCGTCCGGGAAAGGACTCCGGTGTACATTGCATTTATTTGTTTTTCGAATGTAATAAATTTAAATTAATCTGGCGATAAGAATGGCACGGGTTTTATTAGGACTTCCACAAACAACGTCAACAGTGTAAAAGTACAGCAGTCAGCGGTCCCCTCTCTACCCGGGCCCGTCTTCGTCAGTGGAGCCGCCGCTCTGGCGGGGGACCGACGGCGGCCTCTGGACCATGCCGTCGTCCGAGTCGTCGTCGGTGATGTCGTCGATGGCGGGGTCCGCGTCCGACACGTCGGCGTCGTCGGTGGTCATCGGCTCCGCGTCCTCCGCGTCGGTCGACTCACGGCGGTGCTCGACGAGCATCAGGGTCTCCTCGGCGTCCTTGGAGCCGAGGCGCTCCAGGAAGCCGTCGACGGCACCCAGGGCGTCGCTGGCCGAGACCCGGCGGTAGAGCTCCTCGACGCTGCCCTCGCTGGCGGCGGCCTCGGCCTCGGCCTCGTCGCCGTCCGCCTCTGACGGCGCGGTCCCCGCCGTCAGCAGCTCCTCCTCGGACGGGATGGCGGGGACGTCCCTCATGTCGGCGCGCAGGAATCCCGGCGCCGTGATGGAGTCGAGGGACGCGCTGCGGCGCTGCAGCGGCTGCGGGTGCCGCACCCCCGGCTGCCCCTCGCCGTCGTCCTGCCCCGCGGCCAGCTGCTCCCGGACGGCCTCCCGCCGCGCCGCCAGCGACCGCGTCGTCCCGGAGCCCGGCGTCGCCAGCACCGCCGCCCGCCGCGGCGTCCCGCCCAGGTACATCGGGTTTCTGTGTTTCGAAGTAGAGGGTTGATTTCTTTTGATTTTCTTTTGTGTGATCATAAACGGATGTGAGTGTCTGAAAAATTGTCGTACTTGATGGCGGTGATGCAGGCCGGCGGCCAGGGCTTGGGCGGCGGCGGCATCTGGTCCGCGACGCAGACGGTGTGGTAGGCGGACGTGAGCGGGCCGGCGGCGGGGCGGGCGGCGCGCGCCGAGGAGCCGGGCCGGAGCAGCGGCGGCAGCAGCGGGCCCTTCTGGCGCAGGCGCACGGCCTCGGCCAGCAGCGCGTCGCGGCGCGCCCGCAGCGCCCGCACCACCGCCTGCAGCCGCGACACGTCCTCCTCGAACGGCGACTCCTCGACGTCGGCGCCGGCTTCGTCCTGCTCGTGCAAATTTTCAAAAGGCACAAATGGAAAGAAATTTGAATTTTGATTTCAGATGATGGAGCGGCCATGATGGCAAAGGCCGTGGCTCACCATGCCGCTGGCACCCCGCCCGTGGTGGGACGCCGCCGCCATGAGCCGGTTCCGCTCCTCCACCAGCACGAGCAGCAGGTTCTGCCGCTCCGTGTTTCGCTCGATGGCGCGCTTGTACTCCACGAACTTGGCCCGGACGTCTGCCTGCAACACCAAGTCGGAAAAAAATGTAGAAATAGCGTTGACCACCGCTGCAATCGATGTTGACAAAATGATAGCCAGTGCAGCGTCGGCGGCGAGCGCCTGCGGTGGGCCGGGTAGGCCAGCCCGCACGACACGCGTGCGCGCAGCAGTCTGGATTGCCTACCCCCCGGGCGCCGTGTGCCGCCGGCTCGCGTACCTGAATGCTGTCGATGAGGCTGTGGAACTCGGACCGGATCTCGTCGGCGGAGCTGCGCAGGTCCCAGATGAAGCGTTTGAGCAGCGCCTGCTCCAGCTCCGCCACGTCGACGACGCAGCCGAACTTGCGGTACTGGGCCTCCTCGATCTGGTCCCGGAGCGCGCGCAGTCGGGCGCGCATGAAGCGGACGTCGATCACCATGCGCCGCAGGTGCGCGCGGTTCTTCCTGCGGAACACGAAGCTCGTCACGTTCGCGGACACGGGCGCGTCGGCGGCCGCGGAGGGCGCCCCCCCCCCCCACCCCGCCGCCTCTCACTTGTGCTTGGCGCGCTGGGCCTTGGCCTCGTCGTCGAGCTGCTGCTTGCGCCGGTCCAGGTCGGACAGCACGGCCGTGTTGAACACGAGGGTGTTCTTGAGCTGCTCGAACTGCGTGGCGCCCGGCTGCGGCGGCTGCGGCGGCTGCCCCGGCGGCTGGCCCGGTGCCGGCGCCGGCGGCTCGCGGCTGTGCTGCAGCTGGCTCAGCCTCAGCACCACGAGGGTCTCCACCTTGTTGAGCCGCTGCTGCTTCTGGCGCCGGAACTCCTCCAGCTCCCGCTCGTTCTGGCGCAGGTCGTCGGCCACCCGGGACAGCCGCTTGGCGGCCGCGTCCTGCTCCCTGCGGAGGTGCTCCATGTCCTTGTGCAGCTCCAGCACCTCGTTCTCCATCTCGTGCCTGTCGGGGGAAGCGACACGCGTTAGGCCGGCGCTGGAGGCAGCCGGGCGGGGCGCGTGTCCGGCCGGCGCTCACCTCTGGGCCCGCAGGCTGAGGGCGAGGTCGAACAGCTCCTGGCTGCAGCCGGGCGGGCAGGCCGTGTCGTCAAACCGAATCGGGCCCAGCTCGTTGGACTCGAGGCTCGCACCCTCGTCGTCGTCTTCCTCGTCGCTGGAGGAGGACGAGGAGGTCTCGTCGCTGGACCCGGCTGCGAGGAACAGTCCAATAGCATGACAAGCTCACGAGGAAATTAATTCTTTAAAATTTGAAACGGAGCGTCGTATCCGAGCGTACCGTCGGTTGCCCTGGGCGGCCTGTACTTCTTCTTGAATATCTTCTTGAGGTAGTCCGAGAACAGGTTCTCCCCCACGGCCTCGGCGAAGGCGAGCTGCAGCTCCTTCGCCCTCTCCTGGCAGCGCAGCACTTCCCTCGCCTTGCCGTCCAGCCTGTTCTGTATCGAGTTTATCTGCGGGAAGAGGAGGGTCATGAAGGCGCCGGGGGAGCCTGGGTCCGTGGCGCCGTAGCTGACGTCGGGCGGCCCGCTCACCTCGTTCTGCACCTCGCGGCCGTCCAGCTCCTTGTCGGCCACCTTGGCGGCGAGGTACTCCTCCCGCTCCTCGCACTCCTTTATGATGACGAGCTCCTGGTGCAGGACGAGCAGGTGGTGGCGCAGCAGCATGGCGTCGCGCTGCACCTCGAGCCGGCGGCCGGCGAGGGCCTCCACCGCGGCGTCCACCTCGTCCACCTCGCGGTTCATGCCGTCGACGAGCTGCCGCTGCTGCCACGCGGTGCTGACCAGCCGCTGGGCCCGCATCTCGTCCTCCCACGGCGTGTTGATGGCGTCGTTGCCGCCCATCGAGCGCAGCGTGCTTATCTCCACCTCCGAGTCCACGCGTCGCAGCTCCCCGGCGCTGGACCCACCACCTTCACCGACGAGCGCGTCCACAATTTTGGCCAGGGGCTCCTGCTCGCCCAGCTGATCCCCACAAAAAATAAAATAATAAAATTTTACCCCCAGTAAGAATTTAACAAAAATCTGCCTTCGTGAAAATTATTTCTGTACCGCCCCTACCTCGAGCACGGGGTCGGCCTCGCCCCACAGCACCTGCAGCTCCGCGTCCTCCGGGGCCGGCGGGGCCACCTCCATCGTGGACTTGTGGCTGCGGCCCTGGCGCCGCGACGGCGCGGCCCGGTCCATCTCGGCCTCGATCTCCTCCTCGGAGACCTGGAGGTGTGCAGAGGGTCGTGAGACAGGGGGGCGCCAGGTGCCGCCGCCGGGGTGGGGAGACGCCTGACGCCTACCTGGAACTGGCGCTCCGGGTACTCGGTGGCCTCGTCCAGGGTGGGCGGCTCCGGGGGCTGGAGGTGCATGTGGCGGGGCAGCTCCCGGTGCATCCTCCGGAGCCGGGACTCCTGCTCGGCCATGCGGTCCCGGAGGTCCGCTTTGCGCTGCCGCAGCGACAGCACCTCCGCGTTGAACGAGCCCAGCACGTCGTCCAGCTGCGACGGGTTCAAGTGTCAGCACGGAGACGCCACTTTTAAATAAGCGAAAACTCTTGGTTCTGGCTGACGTCAGCGACGTGCTGACCTGCTTCCTGACTTGCAGCAGCTGCTGGTACTTGCTGACGGTGGTGACCACCTGGCGCTCGGGCACCTTGTAGTCCTCGTCCGACTTGAGCTTGTAGTCGCCGATGGTCTGCTCCGCCTCCCGGATCAGCTCCTCGTCGGCAGGATCCGTCCGGTTCATGTCCGGCTTCCTCTTCATAAACTGCGCCCACTGCGGCAGGGGGTAGAGCCAGCATTAGGCACCCTCGCCGTCGCACGCCTGGACGGCGTCCGGGGGAGGGCACGCACCTCCGCCTGCCGCCGCTCCCGCTTGTGCCTGCGCGAGTGGTACTTGTCCAGCAGGCGCCGCAGGCGGGCGTTGAACTTGTGCTCGAACGCGTTGACGCCCCTCAGGAAGGACTCGACCGGGGCGGGGGCCAGCACCACCTCCTCGTCGACGTCCTGCTGGGTCACCTCGCGCTCCACCGTCCTGGAGGAGGGACAAGACGACCGTGACGGCGAGCAGGGGGAGCGGGGCGCGGCAGCTGCGGTCCGCGCGGCACACGGTGCGCACTACGAGTGATCGTGCGTACAAAGAATTAAAGCCCACACATGAAGTAAAGTCACAGTCGTGCTCGGTGCGAAACACAATGCAATCACAGCTGCGACGTGGCGGGGAAGAGAGATATGAAATGATACCTATGAGACGCCATGCGGACGAGCTTTGCTTTCTCTGGAAGAAAATAGGGATTACACTGAAGGTGATGTTGCCTGCTATTGATGTACGCCATAGAGCTGAGCCCGGGGCTACTGCAGCTGCTGCAGCTGCCGCCGCCGCCAAGTACCTGCCTCTCCTCTGCGCCTCCTCCTGCCGCAGCTGCACAAGTGCGCGGGCCACGTCGAACTCCTCCCGCAGGCGGCGCTGACGGATCGTCTCCACGAACGAGTCCTTCTTCCTGAGGACAGACGGCGTGTATTATAGGCCGGACGCGACAACTCAATTATTACATGCCTGAACAGTTCTTTAACATCAGGTGTGGCACTTACCGGACGGCGTACACCCGGATGCCGTGGCCGGCGACGGCGTCCGTGTAGAAGTCGGCCAGCTTCCGGTACTGGAGGCTGGCCTTCTCCAGCGGGAAGGCAAGCTTACGGCGCAGCAGGTCCGTCTCGGCCTCCAGGGACAGGCGGGCGCTCGGGGAGATGCGCGGGTCCAGCTCCAGCTCCGAGCGCGGGATCTGCTGCGAGGCGGGCAGCTGGCGGTTCCTGCGGGAGCGGCCGGAAAGAAGGTTCAGGGGCTCGGGTCCCGGGCGGGAGGGGGAGGTTGTCGTACCGCCTGACGATGTCGTTGTAGGCCTCGGTGAGCGTCCACAGCGCCTGCTCGGCGCGGTGCATCTGCTCGGCCGCCGCCCGCATCTTCCTGTCGAGCTCGGCCTTGGCGCACTGGTCCTCCAGGGTGGGGACGTCAGCGCCGTACAGCTCCTCGGCGGCGGCGGGCTGCAACGGCACGGCGGCGTCCTCGTCAGCCAACAGAAGACGACGGAACGCTCTCGTACTCACGGACTCACGTACCGGCGCGATGGCGGCGGGGCGGACGAGCTGGGCCGGGGCGTCGCCGCCCTCCGGGTGCACGGCGAACATGAAGACGTTGCCGTCGGCCCCGGCCGTGAACAGCGTGCGGAGGTCCGCGGACAGCGCCAGCGCTGTCACGGGCCCGTTGTGCATGCCCAGGCTCCAGTAGTCCGCGAGGTCGCCCGGGTTGTCCCGGACGCGCGCGCACCGCACCGTGCCGTCGCCCATCCCCAGGAACAGGTACTGCTTGTCCTGGCTGGGCGAGACCGTCGGACCGTCGGTGAGAGCCAGGCCGGCAACGCCGCCGTGCCCGCCGGTGCAGCCGGACCGTGCACTTACTAGAACTGGTAGCAGACCACCTCCAGGTCGTCGTCGTCCTCCACGGCCACGCTCTCGACGGGGGCCTCCTCGCCGAAGCGGCACGTGTAGAGGTAGCCGGCGTCGAAGCCCGCCACCGACAGCAGCACCGTGTCGGCGTCCAGGTAGCGCGCCCAGAGCACCGCGCCGACCTCCGCGGGCGTGGCCGGGGCCTCGGCGGCGTCGTCCTCGGGCTCCGAGTCGGCTGCCGGAGAACGCCAACGTCAGCACCCTGGAGGCTTGCTGCCGGGGCGACGCGCGGGGGCTTACCGAGGAAGATGTCCTCGTCGATCTCCACGCCGGGGTTCTCCTCGCGGAGCCTCTCCAGCTGCCGCTGCTTGGCGGCGAGGCGCCTCCTCCTCCGGCGCTCGTCCTTCCTGGCGCGGGCCTCCCTGCGGGGGGTCGTCACGCCGTCAGTCACAGCCGCGCCGTCACAGCCACGCCGAGCCTCTCGCTCACCTGCGCAGGCGGGACTTGACGCTCCTGAAGACCAGGGTCCTGACGCTCGTGTCGCCCTCCTCGTAGCGGTAGGAGACGGCCGCGTCGTGGCGCGGGGTCTCGGGGAGCGTCACCTCGGCGAGGCGGCCGCGCGCGCAGCCCGCCAGCACCACCCGGCTCTGGGGACAACGAGGGAGTAGAGACAGCGGCCGGAGAGGCGAGGAGCAGCGGCTTGGCTCACCTGGTCCGGCTTGAAGGCGAGGAAGCTGACGACGTCCTCGACGGTCACGAAGCCGACGGGCGCCAGGGCCGCGAACTGGCCCCGCGGCTCGACCCGGAACAGGAAGACGACGCGGTCCTCGCCGCCGGACGCCAGCACCCGCCCGTCGTCCGACAGCGCGAGCGTCGTGGCGGCCCGCGAGTGGGCCTTCAACGCCTGGAGGAGGGTGACGGTGTCCGCCGTGCCCAGGGCCGTGCCCCGGTGCTGCGGGAAGGCCTGCTCCGCCGCGGCCTGGTCCACGGCCACCACGCGGACGACGCCGTCCCCGCACGCCAGCACCAGCACCGAGCCGCAGGCCGCCGCCTGTGCACGGGGACGGGGCTCGTGTCCATGTCCACTTCCAAATGCTATTCCCCAGAATCTCGCAAGTTCGGACCTTCACAAACTTTTTTTTTTCAGAAAAATTTTTCAAGTAACATTTTTGATGTTTGAGGTTTGCGATTATAATAAAATGGACTTGACAGTTTGACGTCGTCTTAAATGAAAGATTTCTAAATATAAAGAAACGTGTCCTCTGTGCACGTGCGATGTCGTATACGAATTGTAGACTCTGGGGGTGCGAAAACACTCGCCCTACTGCTCCTCATATTAAAATTCAGCCAGCAGCCCTCACCTTGGGGGGCAGCCAGAGGAGGGCGTGGCCGGCGGCGGGGAAGTTCCTGGCGGCGAGGAGGCCGCGGCGGGCGGCGCCGTACAGGAGTAGGCGGCCCTCCCTGCCCAGGCTGGCCGTGCAGTCCGTGAGCGGGGACGCCGCCAGGGCGGCCACCCCCGCGGCGTGCGCCGTCAGCAGCCGCCGCGGCGCCGGCGCGTCCGCTGACAGCGACAGGTCCAGCTGCCACACGCCGCCCCCGCCGTCCTGCGGGAGTGGCGTTCACCACGATCCACACCAAATTGATTTAAATAATAAATTTTTGGAAACCCAGAATTTTTCACCAAATACTACAAACTTTCCGTTTTTTTTTTCTCTTTCAAATTTTTGAAAGCACGCGACTGACCTGTGCGAACCACACGCTCTCGGTGGCGGCGCCGGGGCGGGGATGTCGCCGCTGCATGCACAGCAGGGCCGCGGGGCCCAGCTCGTCGGCCACCTCCAGCTCGAAGATGGGCTCCACCTCGACGAAGCGGTCGTCGTCGGGCGGGTCGGCGAGGTCGATGGTCTCGAAGTACCACACCTTGACGAAGCCGTCCTTGCCTGCGGGGCCGGGGACGGGGTGTCTCTGAGTCCTGGCCTGGGTCCTGTCGGAGGCGCGGCTGGGCGGCGGGCCACCCCTCCCACCCACCTAACGACAGCAGCTCCCCGTTGAAGTACTCGAACTGCGTGATGGGGGCGCCGTGGCAGCTCTTGCGGCCCTTCTTGGTGACCTCGCACTTGATGAGCCCCGCCTCCCAGACCAGGACGTTGCCCCACTCGCAGCCGGACACCACCTTGCCGTCGGGCATGGCGAGCACGCCTATCACGTCGCTCACCTCCGTGTTGCCGAACCGGCCCTGGGCGCCCTCCAGCTTGAGGCCGGTGAAGGTCTCCGCCATCCGCCAGAAGCGGACGTGGGCGCTCCCTGTGGCAGAGACGGAGCAGTGAGCAGGGTGCGGGGCGGGGCGGGGCGGGGCGGGCCGACAGACGCACCGGCGGACGTGATAACGCCCGGCATGTGGCTGGAGAAGGCGGCCTGGAAGGTGTCCTGCCCCGAGGACTTGGCGCGCAGCCGGACGCGGCGCTCGCGCCAGTCCCACACCGTGAACAGGCTGTCCGGGGGCCCCGCCATGGAGCACAGCAGCTCGCCGTCCACGCTGCGGACCGATCAGAGGACATGTCTCCGCGACCTCCCCCCCCCCCCCCCCACCCCCGCGTAGTGTGTAGTTACTTCGTGCGGCGTGTGTGCGTGCATGCATCGGCAAGTAAGATGACGGCAAATTAGCAGGCGTTTTTAAAAATAAAATCTCAAACATAAAAAATGCCAGGATGCCAGTACAGGACTTCAAAAATCTCACCCGTCCGAACTGGATTTTTTTCCCCGATCAGTTCGTTACACAGAGACACTTTCGCCCCTCGCTGAGTATCGCCGGGCTCTATCTACACTCAGGGCAACGAGCAGAGGCCGGTCGTCCTTTCATGGTGGGACATAGCCCCCGGCAAGTCGGTGGGGAACGACCCACCACTGCAGGAGCGGGGTCAGAAAGGCTTTATTTATCCGGCACAACCCCTCCCGTCCCCACAGTGGACGACGAAACCGCCCAGACATATGATGGTCCGGTCAGACGAGATCAGCAGCGCGCAAAGCGCGCAGCAGTTGCACGGTGGCGGCCTCTGGTGGCTCGGGATCGAACTCACCTTGAGGTTCGGTGTCGAGGTAGTCGTGCAAGACCAACAGAAACGCGCCGCGCGAGAAGTCGGCTGCCAGTTGCACGGTGGCGGCCTCTGGTGGCGGCCCCCTGTAACAGAGTTGTACCGCTGGCCGCCACCAGAGGCCGCCACCGTGCAACTGGCAGCCGACTTCTCGCGCGGCGCGTTTCTGTTGGTCTTGCACGACTACCTCGACACCGAACGTCAAGGTGAGTTCGATCCCGAGCCACCAGAGGCCGCCACCGTGCAACTGCTGCGCGCTTTGCGCGCTGCTGATCTCGTCTGACCGGACCATCATATGTCTGGGCGGTTTCGTTGTCCACTGTGGGGACGGGAGGGGTTGTGCCGGATAAATAAAGCCTTTCTGACCCCGCTCCTGCAGTGGTGGGACGTTTTCCACTGACTTGCCGGGGGCTATGTCCGACCGTGAAGGGACGGCCGGCTTGTGCTGGTTGTGGACAGAGCTGAGCGGTACTTAGCAAAGGGCGAGAGTGTCTCTGTGTAACTATCTGATCGGGGGGAAAATCCATTTCGGACGGGTGAGATTTTTGTAGTCCTGTACCAGCATCCTGGCATTTTTGATGTGTGAGATTTTACTTTAAAAATGCCTGCTGATTTGCCGTCATCTTACTTGCCGATGCATGCACGCGCACACTACGCCGGGTCCACCGTGTACCTGTAGTTGAGGTAGGTGTAGGCCCTCTCCGCGCCCCGTCGCAGCACGGCCACGACCCGCATGGACGGCCACTCGTACACGATGATCCGTGGCCGCCTCCCCTTCTCGCCGACGGCAAAGTGCGGCTGCTGCGGATTTTTCTAAAACGAAAAATAAAATAAAAATTAGAATTTTTTTAAAATAAAATAAAAACGGTGTGTCCTGATAGCAGTGCCTCACCGCAATGTGGCCCAGGCCCGCGCCGCCGGAGCTCCGTCGGAACCACAGTTTCCTGTCGGAGACGCGGAAGAAGTGGAGCAGATCCCCGGACACGAAGGCGAGGGTTTCGGCGTCCAGGACGCACAAGTTGGAGTGCAGCTGGCAGTCGTAGCCGAACGAGTGTCTGCGGCTGCGAGTCAAGGAACGTTCGGGAGAGGGGGGGGGGGGGGGGGAGGGGCGGACAGGGATAAAGGATACTGGAACTCCAGGATGTCGATGGGCACGGTGCCGTTGGCGGACAGCCTCGGCCCCGAGACGAAGTCCTTCTCGTCGTACACGGCGTCGCCCTCCACATCCACGGACTCGTCGGAGGAGCCGCCGTCGTCCGAAGCCTCCCCGTCGGTGTCATCCTCTTCGAGCTCCTCCAGGTCGCCGCCGTCGCCGCCGACCCCTTCCGCCGACGAGGCCACCTGGGTCCTGGACCTGACCAAGGAGGGCCTCCTGCCCCCGCCGCCCGAGCTCCCCCGGCGGCTGCCCGCCAGGCTCGACGCCCGACGCACCGCGGCCGCCGCCTGCCCTCCGGACGCCCCCGCCGCTGCGTCCCCGAGAGGCTGTGCCGACTCATCCGCGGGCGAACCTTCATCTAAGAACCACAACAGGACCCGAGTAAGCCTCCGCTGAGAGTTGAGGCAGGTTACAGGCGATTGTTTTCGGGAGTTTTGCAGGTGTGCAGCAGCCGACACCGTGCCTCAGCCACTGACCCCTCGAGCTACGGCCAGACGACCGCTGGTGCCCGGCCCCCGGGTCGGACATGTCTCGAGATAGAAGGAAATGGCGACACCTCCCTCTTCAGTCACTTACGCCCAGGTGTTTACCTGCGTGTGTTTCTGCTACGAGGTTTAAGTCAAGACGCGCGTTGTTATGGCAACCAGATGAGCATCGCTGACGGACTATGCTACCAAATCTCCGCAATGGATTCGAGTAACGCATTTCGCGGTCTCCGACTTTAGAACTTGAACTAGACAAGTGTTCTCAGTAACGTGCTTACAGCATTATCCGTTTAAATTTGAAAGTCAGGGGAAAAAAAGAGGCCGCAAGACCTGCGCAGCTGCTCATTTACACGCTGAATGTTGCCAGTGCCGGAACCAGCAGACGTGTGAGTTTGCGGCTTGTCAATTTCAAAACACAACAAAATTTGTTTATCGCAAAGTGACATTTCGCACCACTTAAGAACGACATACGGTTTATTTGCTGTGGCAACCAAAACATTTTACGTGCCTGTCTTCCCTGGCAAGATATATTTTGTGATACGTTCCCTACATCAAAAGGTGATACAAGGTTATGTAATGAATACATTAGTCTGCCCACAGCATATTATAATCTGAAACACTGGTTCAACCGCTTTACTTTATTCGACGACTGCGTCGTCTTGCATCTTCTTTACGCTGTAATTTTGCTCTCATATTGCAGATGAATCAATTCATTGAATGTTTTGTTTATTATTTTACTACTGGTAACTCCCCCTTTTTAAAAAAAAAATCAGAATCTTAACTTTATGTGAAATTTCTGTCCTAGGTCAGCCTCACGGCCTCGAGATGCATGTGGGAGGGCATGGAGACGCCAACCCCAACACGACCTGGCTAAAGAGCCGAGGCTTGTGGGTTTCGTACGTCCTGGGGATGCTCGCCCTGCACCTCATCCTCTTGAGCATTCCCCTGCTCTCTATTCCCGTGGCGTGGACTGTAACCAACTTGATTCACAATATGGTAAATGTGTTTTCAGTCTCCCTTTTCTGAAACTTGTGGTTATTGACTAGCTTAAGATGCTCTCATACTCTACTGTGTTCCAGTGCCACCTCATTTTCCTGCATTCCCTGAAAGGTGCACCATGGATTCCGCAGGATCAGGGAGATTGTCGCAGCTTGACTCACTGGGAGCAGATTGATAATGGAACACAGTTTACTAAGACAAGAAAATTTCTGTTTGCTGCTCCTATAGTCCTGTAGGTATACATACATTTACATAACTTATAATTACATTATTCAATTTGCTCTTAAAGATATTATTGTTTTTTTTTCCAGATTTTTGCTCACTTGTTTCTATACTAAAAATGAAACCAGTCATTTTATTGTTAACTTCATATCCCTTGTGATTGTTATTGTACCAAAGCTGCCACAACTTCATAGAGTTAGAATTTTTGGTATCAACAAATACTGAAGAGTCATCCTGTTTAACAATGTCATTGATATTAAGTTTTGTGTTGTGAAATGTATACTTATTATTGTATAAGTCCTTTTGTGCAACAAGTGCTTGCTGTTTATATTACATACATACTGTGCCAATTTGTCAAGGAGTACCTCTTTAGAGTGTTCTTAAGTTATTATCCTTTTTTGTGACAATAATGTTTTTTTTTTTTTAAACTCCTGTTTTTATAATTGTTTTCACTTGCTTTGTGAAGTTATGGTGTGCTCCTGACTTTCTTTTTCTATTAATGAATGCTTAAAAGTATATTTTAACATTTTTCTGACCTTTTCCAATGTGATTGGTTTTGTGTTGGCAATGCAGTTTTTTACAATGCATACCTAAAATGATTTTGTGTCAATTCCATTATGTGTTCTTAGCCTGATGTTGCCCTCTTGTGCTCAACTGATGACTATTTATTTTAGGTTTTGTTAATTTTTTTAGAAATATGTATGAAGTCATTTTTTTTTGAAGCATTGTTCCCATGCTGTGCCCAAACTGTTTTGTACCTTATAGATCCTTGCATTCATTTTGAGGCTTTTAAAAAATCCCTTTATTAATGTGATAGAAAATTTATTTTTTATTTTTTCAATGTATTGTGCATTTAAAAACTTGTCGTAGGAACAAATACATTTATTGATGATGAAACATTGATCATTCTATCCTACTTTGTTTCCTCTTGTTCTCCGCAACACGTTAAAAATTGATACTTTTCCGAGTACTTTTGGGACGCGATTCGGACTTGGCGCCGTTCGGCCACCGCTCTCTAGCACCGTCCCGCCCCGCCCCCATCCTCCCCCACCCGTCCGCGAGCGCGTTGCGAGGGGGCCGTGACTTGCTGAGTTTGCGGAGCCGCCGCCAGAGCGCGGCCCTGCCCCCCCAGTCGTCACTAAGATGGCCGAGTGAGCGGACCGTACTTCAGCGGCCTCCGCCTCCTGTTTTGATTTTCCCATGACAAGTCTGTGGCTCGAAACGCAGTGTTGTCGAGTGATGGCGTGTTGGCCCGTGCCCTCGTGAGCCCGCCGCGTGCAGTCGTGTGTGATCGTGCCCCGTGCCCGCGGAGCCGAGCCCCAGTGGCAGTGGCAGTGGTCCATCTACTGCCTGCTACTGCCTGGCCCTGCCTGGTTAATGTCAAAGTGTCGTCCTATTATGTATCGCGAGCCCTGCGTGTGAAACGGCAGGGGCCCCGGCTCGGAGTATGGAACACGCATGGCTCCTCCACAACCTGATCGTGGCTTTGGGATTACTTGAAGAATGCTCCGCATTCCCCATCCACTTGGGCGCAGGTGAGTGACGTTAGGTTCAGCCGTGCTGCGCCGCGCCGCGCCGCGCCGAGCTGCCCCTGCCTCCTGTTCTGTTCCTAACGGTATCGCGGTATCCACTCGGTTCCTCGGCCTCCCGATTATTTCGGCGGGCGGTTGGTCCTGCCATCTGGATGCGGATGGGGCGCTGTTTGCGAAGGTGGGCGGACTCTTCCACCGTGCTGGTGCTGTTTACATGGCCAGGGTTTTAAGTACTGTTTGGAGGTTACTGTGCAAGACAGGACCCTACCGATGTTGCGGGTTGCATTTCTGGAACCCGCCCTCAGGGTTTATGGTATTTTGGTGGGTTGCATGGATGTGCAAACTGTTATTTGCTTACTGTCAGTTCCTCTAGCTTTAGACACCTTAAGGAACTGGAGGTGTGTTAAGATGTCTTAAGACACCTTGAGACGTGTGCATGGAGATCAGCTGATCTGTGGATAGTCTACATGTATTTAAGCAAATCACCTTGCATATAGTGACAGCCATGGTGAACATTGAAACACATTAATGTATATTTTTTGGGTGCATTGGTCATCATGCAAGATATCCATTTTGAGCATACTTTGGGGACCTCCCATAACAGTTCTCCCGCTGTCACTATAATGTTTGGTGGCACACATGGAGTCTCTGACAAGCGCGTGTCTGGCACTGGGGTGCATGGGTCTGGGGGGCATGGGCCCAGGAACTGATAAGGGGATGTGAGTCACTGGCTGTACAGTCCACACACACACACACTCACAATCCCAGCTGTCAAGACAATGTCAAGCATGTGTGGCCAGCGTGTTTGCTCCTAATCCCTTCCCTGTTGTACGGCAGTAATCTTTGGTCTGTTTTTGTCTCCGCACTATCTCAGTTTTCAAGCGCAGCCTCTGTGGGGGATGCATCTCTAGAGGGTGTCCTCGCGCAGAGGCACTGCTGCGGGACACGGCCCGTCCCGGCCCGTCCTGTCCACGTTGTCGCTGTCGTGGTCAAGGGGGTCGAGTGCGAGGTCGCGGGGTTCGCCAGGGTGACCCTCGTGGTGGCGGGGGAGGGGCTGCCACGCCGCCGCCGCCGCCGCCGTCGGTCGGCTAGCGGGCCGCGGCGCATCTGATGGTGGCACTCCGATCGCAGCGCATGCGGTATTCCCCCCCCCCCCCCCAAACCTCTTTCCGTAAAACTTGCAGGGGGGGCCGCAGAGACCAACCACCTCCATCAGCAGCGGCAGCGGCCGGCCAGCGACGTGCTCGCTGGGTGGGCTGGCCCGCGGGTCCTGCGGGTCCCGCGGCCTCCCGCGGCCTCCCGTGGCCTCCCGTGGGCTCTGACCGCATCGTAAGTGGGCACGCTGCTCTCCTCCCCACAGTGTACTTTCATGTGCCTCGTCTGTGTGTGTGTGTGTGTGTGTGTGTGTGTGTGTGTGTGCTCGTGTGTCCCGCCGCCGGTCTGCGTGAAAAGTACTGTACTCTACGGTACGGTACCGACCGCGACCGACCAGTATCTCTCTCTCTCTCTCTTGCTCTCCAGAGCCTTGCGATGGAGCGTGCCGAGAGAGGGAGAGGGAAGGACGGAACACCCATGCACATCTCTCAAAATTAAAGAGGCACCACCTTGATGACGGCGAGAGGTGCACGCCGACAGTACGTGTAGGGGTTTATATTTTAATTTTTTTTGCAGTGCGGCCAAGTTGCTCGGACAGGCCGGCCCATTTCATCGTGCCCATTTTGCATCGTGACAGGAGCCGGCGTTGGGAGGCAAGGGGGGGGGGGGAGGGGAACCGGCCGGCGTACGGAGGATATTAGATCTGGGAGGAGGAGGGGGGGGGGGGGGGAGGGGTGGCGGAGCCGTGATGTATGTTCGTGTGTTCCCAGGAAAGATCACCATCCGCTACTGAGGACTGTCGCCTAACGTAGACGCACGCACACCCACACACGCGTGCACACACGCACACACACGTCTGTGTCGGTGTGCGGCAAGAGGGGCACCGGGCCGTGGAGAAGGGCATGTGGGATGAGGAAAGCTAGGGGGAGGGGGGGGGGGCAGTCGCGAGACAACGAAGAAGAAGAGAGATGACGTTTTCATATGAGAGGAAGGGAGATGTAGGGAGAGAGAAAGAATGAAGAAAGAGTTGGGAGGCGTTGCGCGTTTCAGGGAAGGCCCGAGGCCCGCGCTGTACACACCCACCCTTGCATACCCAAGTGGGTGAAAGGCGTTTCCCGGGCGGACCAGATCTGAGCCGGTCACCGACGGCCCGGGCTGTCCCTGGCCACTGCCCTCGCTGGAAACAACCAAACACCTCTCTGTCCGTCCTTCCCTGTCGTTCCGTTCCGTTCCGCCTGCGTGCCCTGCCCGCGGGCACTGCGAGCCCCCCTGGGCTGGCCGGCCGGAGTCCCTGTCCGGCGGCGCGTTCCCTGCCCCCTGCTCCTCTCTCCTCCCCTCCCCTCCCCGTCCCTCCCTCCCTCCCTCTCTCCCTCTCTCCCTCTCTCCCTCTCTCCGCCTCCCTCCCTCCCTCTCGGTGCCCGGCAGCCACCTGGCGCTGCGGATTTCTTCGCACTCTACACTTTAACCCCCCCCCCCCCCCTCCCTACCCCCAGCAGCGTTCCCGTTGGTGACGCGGGCGCGGCGCCGAGTCGCGCTGTGGGTGCGTTCTCCCCTTGTTGTCGTTCTCCGCGCGCGCGTCACCTGCCGCCGGCTGCCGCCCCCCCCCCCGCCCCGCCCCCCGCCGGACGGGGCGGCCTGCGATGTGATGGAGGCTATTTCCAGCCAAACGCCGTGTCGGCCGGTGCCGGTGGTTGTGGGTGTTGCTGCTGTTTGCTTGGTCGTTGGAAGTGGGGCAACGACCCGCGCTTCTTGTGCCTTGTGCGGGGGTGTGGCGCGGCGGTGGGCGTGGCGCGTGCGTGGCGCGTGCGTGGTGCGTGCGGGGCGCTGGCTGCCGGTGGCGTTGCAGGGCCTGCCTGTGTTGCCGCTGCTGACGGCTGAGGTTTTTCGGTGGACTGCGTGCGGCTGCCTGGCCTGGCTCCGCCCCTCCCCCCCCCCCCTCTGACTGCCGTCTGTCTGTAGGTCAGTGAGGCGATCGGGAGCCGCGGACGGCCTGCTTGGGGGTGGCGGCGTCCGTGCGTGCCGGCGGCGGTGTCGGCGGCGTCCTGGCTGTGGCGCCGGCCGTCGCATGGCAGTAGTAACCCCCCGGGGGGCCCCCCCGCATCGATTATCGTCCCGAGGCCGCGCGGCCCGATGCCGTGTCGCCGTACCCAAACACAAACACACACACACACACACACACACACACACACACACACACACACACACATGGGCGGCGCCGAGACGTCCCCGCGGGGGGTCCTGGAGGAGAGGGAGAGGCTCCGGGGAGGTGCGGCGCCGGCCGCGTCTGTCTGGCGTCGGCTAGGTGCAGCGATGTGCTGTGCTGTGCGGCGCGGCGCGGCGGCAGCAGCTGCTCGGGGTCGTTGGCGGCGGCGACGGCGTCACGCCCTGTGGCCACCCCTCCGGTGCCTCCGGTCCCTCCTCCACGGCAGGTTCGGGTACATATCGACACTCTCCGACGGCGGGGGGAGGCGTCGGGGGCCTCGGACCTCGCCAAGGACGCTCCGCCGCACGCGCTGCAGGGGGGGGGGGGGGGGGGAGGGGCGCCGCGCCGCCGCCGCCGCGCTGCCGACGCAATGAGTCTCATTGCCGACGCCGCCGCGTCCTCGTGGTGGCCATGACGGCCGTGACGGCGACGCGACGGGACGGGACGGGACGCCGAGGCGAGGACCCTGGATGCATTGATCGGCGGCGCGTGCATCCGCGCTGTGTGTGTGTGTGTGTGTCCAGCAGAAGTCACCCCCACGGCCCTTTCGGCGCCCCCCCCCCCTCTGTGCCCCAACCCTCGCAGGATCCACATAAAACAATAATAACAATGGCGTTGGTGGGGGTGCGCCTGGGACTGCCCCTCCACCCTTCGCCACGCGGCTGCCGTACCGCCCCTCTCTTTTATGTTACCCCCTCCCTCTCCCGGCGGGGCCTCGCTCTCTCCTCTCTCTCTCTCTCTCTCTCTCTTTTTATCTTTATTATTTTATTTTATTATTTTTATTATTTTATTTTATTATCTGATAACGGGGGTGTGAGATACGTGCGGTTCATCGGGTTTGTTTTACAGTACACGACGGAATATCGACCAATCGGATTGCGGATCTTCGTTTCCACTGCGCTGCGTGGAGGTTGATCTCTCCCCCCCCCCTTCCCCCCTCCCCCTTCCCCCTTCCCCCTTCTCCCCCCTCCCCCCCTTCCCTCCTCCTCTCCAAGCTTTGCAGTTTGCGTCGCACCATTACGTCACCGAATTTGGGCCAAGAGGCGGCGGCGGCGGCGGCAGGGCGGGCCGGGCGTCGCGTCGGCCTACTCACGGCGACTGCCAAGCCGAAGCAGAACCGCTTTGGCCGGGTTGGCGGGGGGCCGCGGGGCCGCGGGGCCGCGGCGGTGGGGGGGGGGGGGGGGGGGGGGGGGGAGGGGGCGGTCAGCTGAGCTGCCGCCGGGCCCCGCTGGACCACACCGTGGGGCAGCTGGCTGACCACACCGCTGACCACACCGGGTCGGGTCGGGTACCGTTGCCGGTGTGGGGCCGGCCGGCACCTGCGGCGCGGCACGGCGGCCTCCCTCGCCCGCCGGCACCTGCGGCACCTGCACGGAGACAGGCACTCGGAGAGACACCCGCCGGGGGCCCGGCTCGGCAGCCGCGGCCGCATCGGCCGGAAACGCCCCCAAAACACGGTGGGCGCGGCCGCGATACACACGGGCTGGCCGTACCCGCCGTGGGGCAGCGCCGCGGCCGCGGGCGGCGCGTGTGGCGCAGTGCAGCGCGGTGCAGCGCAACCCGCTGGGGTGTATTTCGAGCGGCGACGGGCAGGTGCGTCTGATTTGTTGACGCTGCGCCACCGCCACCGCCACCGCCACCGCCACCGCCGCCGAGGCCCCAACTAGCCTCAGTCGTGCAAACATTCAAGTTTGAATTGTTAATTTAAAAAAAAAAATTGAAATGTTTGACTGCCTTAGTTTTTCTTTGCGTTCACAACTAAGTTCACTCTTTTTTTGTTCATTTCCAATTTTTTTTTTCGAGGGCATTCGAATTTTTTTTTACATTTTTTTTTTGGTTTGGTGGGGGCGGGGGCTGCTTTTTGTGCAGTGATGTGTGCCCGGCCTGCTGACTCAGGTGCTCCCCCTGGTGCAGCTCTGTCTCTGTCGCTCTCGCGGGCGGCGTGTGCCGTTTGCCGTGTGGGATTGGAAAGTGTTTCTCTCTCTCTCTCTCCGCCGCAGCCCCGTTATGGCGTGGCCAGTCTGTGGTTGTCGCTCGGCTGCCCGGCGAGAAACTGCGCGTCAGATGATGGTGATGATGATGATGGTGGTGTTGGTGGTGGTGTGAGATGAGATCACTCCGGTGCCGCACCCCGCAGCATCCGCGAGTCCCCGACAGATTGGCCCGAATTGATCGCCGCGGCGGCCCGCCCGGTAATCGTCCCCCGCGGCGGCTTCGGTTTCGGCTTCGGTTTCGGCTCCGTCGCCGTGGTCGTGGTCGTCTCGTGTGCACGGCCGGCGGCCCGGGGAGGGCGGGGCGGGGCGTAAGGTGTCGTCGTCGTCCTTAAGGATGCAAATTTTCGTATAAGATAACGGATAAATGGATACTTTTCAATGAGTTTTGAAGTACTCGATGTTAAATTTTTCTCAAAGTCTCTCCGACCTCCGCGTCCCTAGTCAGTGGGCCGACCTCTGGCCGGGGCCTCCGTCGTTTGCTGGGGTGGCTGCCGCCGCGGGGTTTGGTTTGCCGCCGCGGCCGGCCGGCCATACGTGGCAGCGCCAGCGGCCGGGCCGCGCTCAGCCCCCCCGCAAGGCACGAGGAGCCGGCGCCAAGGTCGTCTAGGGGGGCCACGCCACGACACAGGCGGCCCGCCCCGCCCCGGCCCGGCTGCAGGCTCGGCGGTGTGGCCCGGCCCTGCCCGACCCGGTCTCTTGCCGCTGACGAAGTGGCTGACGGATGGGCTGCTTGCCTGCTTGTCTGTCTGTCTGTCTGTCTGTCCGTCCGCTCGCCGCCGCTGTTGCTGCTGACGGGAAGAGGGCGTTTCCCCAGTTTGCTCCTGTGAGGTCAGTGGACTGTGCGGGGCTGCAGTGCGGTGTGTGAGAGAGCGACAGAGTGAGACGAGCGGATGGTGGGGGTGGGAGGGAGTGGGGGCGTGTGTGCCGGCTGCTCATCTGCACGCGAGGGGGCGGCGCTGGGCGGCGCACGTCGGTGACAGGCGCCTCTGCCGCAACGCGTGCGTGATGGCGCCCGCCGCCCCTCCCCTCCCCGGCACTATATTGAAGCATTCCCCAACGGTGATTTATTTTTTTATTTTATATATTTTTTTTTTTGAGGAGTTGGGCGGCGCTTTAATTTCACGCCTCGCCTGCGTTGCCGCCGCCGCCGCCGCACAAGTTGTGACGTTGGATAGGAGCAAGTGGTGGCGGTGGTGTTGTGGTACTTTGGCACGGCGCTGCCGCGGCGGGGGGCCGCGGGGGGCTTCGGCGTGGGGACGCCCCGGAAGAAGGCCATCACGCCGCCCCGGCGGGCTGGGGGCCGGAGGGGCGGGCGGGCGGGCGGGCGGGTAGGTGCCATCGCCATCTCTCGTCTCGTCAAGTCAGCCGGCCGCGACGGGGACGGTCTCCGGGCTCCGGGGGGGCCTGGAGGCGAGAGAGGCGCGCCGGTCCCGTTGCCGCGGGGCTGGCCTTGCAGCGCCGCGCAGCGCCCCGGCCCGGGGACGCCCTGCCCTCGGAGAGGAATCGCTCCGCTCCGCTCCGCTCCGCTCAGCGGAGAGGAAGAGAGCGACCGAAACAAAATGAGAGAAAGTGTATGTGGTGCGGCACTTTAGGGACAGCGCCGGGCCGGGCGTGTTCGACTCCTCTCCTTGCTCGCGAGAGCCTTGGCGTTCCCGGCAGACGGCGCGGCGCCATGTGTCTGTGTGTGTGAGTGTGTGTGTGTGAGTGCATCGAGTCGTACACGACGGCGCCGGGGCGGCGGCCCCGCCCCAGACCCAATCCCTGGGACGTCTGCCGTGTCCCGACCCGACCCCGTCCCACGTCTGACGAGCGGGCAAATTGAACAAGGAGAGCAGAATACACATCCGCACATGGGTGCCCTACCCAGAGGGAAAAGGAGAGAGAGAGAGAGATGGATAGCCCCCCCCCCCCTCCCCAACAAATACACTCGCTGCACTGTGGTGCGTTATGATGTATGGCGACGCGTCTGTGTGTGTGTGTGTGTGTGTGTGTGTGTGTGTGAACATCCTGCCCCCGCCGCCACCACTGCCGCATGGGAACTGTCGCTCCGCTGCGGTGTGGGCTGCCGCCGCTGGAGGTGCGATGCGTACACGCCATTGTGTGCTCTGTGTGTGTTTGCTCCGCCCAAACCCTATGGCTCACTTATATATTTATTATCTTGCTCACCGGCACTTGAATGCTCCGGGTTCTACATCAGGACAAAACGCATCGAGTGTCGAAGAGCTTTTGATTTATTTACTTTAAATATTTATGGCGGGTCCCTCCTGGCGGGGACGGGCGACGAGGTGCGCCGTGAATGCACGAAAGGGTTTTGCCAGCGCTGAGGGACTTGTTGGGTATGCGGGCCGCGGGCCGCTGCAGGGGCGGGAGGGGGGGAGGGGGAGGGGGAGGGTCGGCCAGGACCGCCGCCGCCCACCCCCCTTGCGACGCGACGTCCGGTTCACACGGCCGTGCATCTGTGCTGAGCGGCGGCTGGCCGTGCTGAGCGGTGCTGAGCGGTGCTGAGCGGCGGCGGCTGCGGCGGCCTCGCGCGGGCCCCAGATGGACGGGACGGGATCGGACGGGATCTCGTATCGGATGGCTGGCCGCCGTGACCCGTGCCGCGCCTGGGGGATGAGCCGATCCTGCCCGTGGCTGCTGACCCGCGATCCGCCGCCGGGGACGGCCGCGGCCAGAGCCATCAGGAGGGGGAAGAGAAGAGAGGCAAAATAATAAAAAGCTTACAGATTTTATATATATATATAAAAAAAGTGGCCGGCAGCCCTTGCGGGGTGCGTCTTCTTCCGCGCCGCTCGCCGTGTGTTTACGAGTCGGAGGTGAAAGCACACGGTGTGGTGCCCGTGTGCCGTGTGCCGTGTGCCCCCGCCGCCCCGCGTCGTGGCCGTCCGTGTGCTAATCGAACTCGTGTCGCCATGTTTGTGTGTCGTTCGCCTGGGCTATCTGTGTGTCCCCCCGCCCTCTCTCCTCCGCCCTCTCTCCTCCGCCCTCTCTCCTCCGCCCTTCTCCCCTCCCCTTCTCCCTCTGGAGAATAACAATGACAGCGAGGGGAGAGAAAGCAAAAAGGGCCCCGGCGGTGCAGCGGCGGCGGCGGCGCCGCGACTCCAGAGCGAAGGCTTGCAGCGGCCTGGAGGCCTGGAGGCCTGTAAGCCTGGAGGCGCGCGCTGCCGCTGCGCCGCTGGAACTGGGCCGTGTGACACTGTCACTCCAGCAGCCGGTGCGGTGCGCTGCGGCCGCCCCGAGTCTCTGGAGTCTCTGGAGTCACTGGAGCCGCTGGAGCCGCTGACCCCCCCCCCCCCCTCCCCCGCGCTGCTCGAGGCGCTGTGCAGCGGCTGTGCGCGCCTCGCCTTGACGGCCCCGGCTGGACTCTGTATTTGCCCATTTCTTTTGTCTAGCGGACTTTTCACCGTGGCCGCGGCCTGGCCTCGCCTGGTCTAGCCTAGACTGGCCTGGCCTCGGCATCGGCGTAGCTACGCGGCGTCAGTGGTATAACAGCCGCTGCCCTGGGTGTGCGTGTGCCTGCGTCCCATCATCCCAGGCGCCTGCTTCCTCCTTGTCTATTCTCTCTCTCTCCTCCTCCTCCTCCTGTTTGTATTCTTGCATACTCTCCGCCGGATCGCGCTGTACTCTTCTGCTGTTTTTTTAATTTCTTTCTCATGGGACCGGACTGGCGGCGGCGGAGGCGGCAGCAGCAGCAGCAGCAGGGCCGCAGCCGTCCGTCTGGGATGAGGAATGGTTTGTGAGCGCCTCTTCAGACTGCTGTGGCTGCGGCAGAAGGAAATGAAGTCATTTTTGATTGGCGCGCCCTGTACACCGGCGCCGGAGCACGCGGCGGTGCGCCGCCCCGGGGGAGAGCGGCAGTGCAGCGGCGACCCGATTTGGTGGCCGCGTGTCGCCTATTGGCCGGCTTTTAACTAACGTGGCGGCAGCCGGGGTCCGGGCGGGCTGTAGGGAGGCTCTCTCTCTCTCTCTCTCTCTCTCTCTCTCTCTCTCTCTCCCCCCCCCCCCTCTCTCTCTCCCTCCTGGCGTTGCATGACGCTGCCCTGCCACCGCTGCCCTTGTATGGCGAGGTGAGGCGTACACTGGCATGAGCGTGGCGCGGCCCGCGGGTCGGTCGTCGTGTCGTGTCGCCCGGCCGGCTGGCCAACTGCAGCCTCTGCGCTGGACTGGAGCCGCCGCGGGAGCTGCTCCAAAAAAAAAAAATAAAAAAAAAAAATAAAGCGAGGACAAGAAAAGAAAAGAGTCAATGTTCGGTGGATGATGAGGGAAATGCGTTATTTGGCAAACTTTTGGCTTTGCCGTGTCCCGCCCCGGCTGCTCGCGTGTCTGCCGGCGCGGCACGACGCGACGCGAGCCGAATTTGGGAGAGTGGTACACAACGCGGGCAGGCGGGCGGGCGGGCGTCGCTCGGCGGCGGTATTACGCTGTTCGCGTGTCCCTCCGCGGGGAGGCCTCCGCGAGCCGCGGGAGGGGTCCGCGGGGGGTGCGGGCCTGCTGCCGCCGCCGCCGCTGTCCGGCAGGGAGGCCCTCCGCCCCCGCGGCCCCCGCGGCCCCCGCGGCCGGCATGAAAGGAAAGCTTAAGGCGGACGAGGAGGCGTCGCCTGTTTTTTTTTTTTTACGCCGCTCTCGTCTTCTCTTCTCGCCGTCTCTCTTTCTCTCTCACCGCCGCCGCCGCCGCCCCTGGGTTGTGATGGCCGTCGTTTGCGTCCGCTGGGCGTTCGCTCCGCTTGTCGAGACAGAGTGAGAGAAAGACAGAGAGTAAGAGAGAGAGAGAGGTGGACAGATAGAGAGGCAGAGAGTTAGATAGAGAAGCAGAGAGTTAGAGAGACGGATGGTGTCGATGTCTCCTTGCGCGCCGCACGCAGACTCTGTCTCTCTCTCTCTGTCGCTCTCACGCGCTGTCACTGTCTCTCGCCGTTTCCCGCGATTGTTGTCCTTGTTTCGAGCGGAGGCGTTGCTCCTTTTTGCACGAGCGGCTCGCTGGCGGCGGCTGCGATGCACTGGCCTGGCCGGCCTGGCCTGTGTCTGGAGTCGTGGGCGGCGGCGGCAAGCTCGCGGGCTCCGTGGAGACGCCTCCGTCGCTCTGTCTCTGCCGCACTCGTGGGCCGGGGCGGGGTGCGGGAGAGACAGGGCGACGACGGCACCCTTCGGACGTGTTGCAGTACGCCTCGCCCACCAGACCAGACCCGCCTCTGCTGTGCCGCTGTGCCGTCCGCCTGGCGGGTAGGCACCGCCGGCCCGCGCCGCGCACGCGTGTGGTGCGGGCTGCCTACCCAGACTCTGGCAGGCGCCTGGCCGACGCGCAGCCTAATGAAGTACAGCGCCTCCCACCCCACCTCCGCACGGATCGGATCACCTTCCCTTCTCTCTCTCTCTCTCTCTCTCTCTCTCTCCTCTCTCTCTCTCCCTCTCTCTCTCCTCTCTCTCTCTCTCCTTCTTTGCGCTCTGTCGCTCTGTCTCTCCCCCTCTCTCCCCTTAATTGTCGCTAGCTCGCCCTCTCTGTCGCTCTCGCACCGGAGCACTCTGATGGATGCAGGCGCCCCCCGGCCCCCGCCTCCTTGCTGCTGCTGCTGCAGCGGCGCTTGGATATCCTGTTCCGCCTGTTTGGTGTATCTAACTAACGCTGCTGCCGCTGCTGGCGCTGGGAACGCCGGGCGACATGTTCCATTGAACGGTGTCCGTGTGGGCGCCTTGCCTGCCTGCCTGTCGGTGGTGCGGAATGCGTGACTGTGCGTGCGTGGCAAATGCGTGCGCGTGCCTGTGTGTGCACGCGCGTGTGTGTGTGCACGACCGGCCGCGCGCCGTGTCCCCCGCGGTTCGGCCGTCTGTTTGTTCCTCGCGCCGGTGCACCGCGCGCGCACACACTCGGACACAAACACACACACACACACACACACACACACACACACGCACGCGGCGTTTTTCTCGTGCCGGATGGCGTGCTGCGCGGCGCACGGCTGCAGCGGCGGGGTCGCCGTGGAGTATGGGAGAGTTGTCGTGGAGTGACCGCTGCGGCTGATGACGCACATTAATTCTGGACAGCAGCGGGTGCTGCTCTGTCGGCACGCACGAGACGCTGAGAGAGAGAGAGAGAGAGAGAGAGACAGACACTGCGAGACAGCGGGCGTGCAGCGGGTTATTTGGGACCGCGCGCGCGTCTGTGTGTTTGCCTGAGTGTGCATGCCGTGCTCTTCCTCTATGACGTGTTGCGGGCCGGCTGCGCCCACCGTTTGACTGACATGACGTGTCGCACCCTCTCCTCTCCTCTCCTCGGAGTGCACCTCCCAGTGCCGGCGGCCCCAGGGTGGGTCCGGCCCGGGGTGCACACAGCGCCGCCTCGTGGCGCGGCGCCCAGCCCGGCCGGAAAGAGGGCGGGCGCGCTGGCTCTCCTCCTGGCGCTCCTGGCAAATATCATTAAAATTTAAATGGGTGTGTTCTGGTTCTCATCCTCCGGGCTGCGGGGCGCCGCCGCCGCCGCCGCTGTCGTCGGTGTGGGGCTCCGAAGGCGGATGAGTCGCCGTAGGCGCCGCGGCGCTGGAGTGGGAGGGGTGGCGGGGCGCCGTTCTGCCTCGGCGCTCTCGCCGTTGCCAGGTCGCCGCCGTGGCCTCACGGCCGCACTGCGGAGTCCTCGCCGCCGGACCCGTACAACACGCCCCCGACGCTGTCGCCGCCCTCGCCGCGCCGCCGGCCCTCTCAATGGGTGCCCAATCATACGACAAGCGGTGTCGCCGCCGGTTCAAGTGCCGCGTCGACGCCTGCCTGCCGTCGCCTCTGCCGTCAGCTACCTGCTGCTCGTCGTGGCGGCTGTGGCGCGTGCGGCGCGGGGGGCACCCGGGGGGCAACCGGGGGCCTCCTGCGGGGCGTGCGTTGTAACCGGCGCAGCTGCCGCCTTCTTGCGGTTTCGGCCACTCGTGGCCCTGTTTTTTTTTCTTTTTTCGTTTTTCTTTTCCGACCCTTCCTGTGCAGTGTGCAGCTGGCCGGAGGAGGTGCCCGCCGCCGGATATTGCGGACGCTCTGAGCCGCTGCTGGTTGCGGGCGGGGGGGCGGGGGGTCCGCGGGGGGTCCGCGGGGGGTCGTCCCACAGCGCCGGCCGGTGGGGTCATCGCCGAGCCGAGCGGCTGGTGAGCTGGCTATGGCTAGATGGTTGTGTGGCTGCAGCGGCGCGCCCGTGGCTGCGCCCTAGCCCCCCCCCCCCCCCGCAGCTGCAAAGGTGTGGGGATTGTTTGACTCCCCCCCCCCCCCCTCTGGATGGGCGCAGCAGCTGGCCGAGCCCGCGGGTCGCTGCCCTAGCTCCCTCCCCTCCCCCCCCCTTCCCTTCGCTAGTCCCCTTGGGTGCGCCCAGCCCGGCCCATGGATG
This sequence comes from Megalurothrips usitatus, assembly GCA_026979955.1. NCBI lineage: Eukaryota > Metazoa > Arthropoda > Insecta > Thysanoptera > Thripidae > Megalurothrips > Megalurothrips usitatus. The sequence continues at coordinate 8,080,396 of CM049597.1, read as the reverse complement.
CCTTGTGTCCCTCGTGGCCGCTGCACCAGCACCGCGGGGGGCACCTGACGGCACCTGACGGCCCGACGCGCCGCAGGGGACGTGGAGCGGCGCTCTCGTGGAGCGGCGGTCGCCGGGGGAGGACGCGTGTTTTCGGGCCCGACTTTGCATTTGGTCTGGAACGCAGTCCGCCGTCTCTGCGCCGCCGCCGCCGCCGCCGCCTTCTCCGCCCCGTTCCCGTTGGCGCTGTCCGTTAGTGCCCAGGGCGGCACAGGGCGGCAGGACCGGCCGCTCGCTCCGCGACCCACATCGTCAACATGCGGGCACACGCTGTGGACGGGCCGTCCGGGACGGGTGCCGCCGCCCTCCGCCCGTTCCCCGGTCCCTGGAGTTTGCCTCGCCTCGCATCGATGGCTGGCTGGCTGGCTGGCTGGCTGGCTGGCTGGCTGGCTGGCTGGCTGGCTGGCTGGCTGGCTGGCTGGTTCTGGGGGCGTGTGCCGAGGCCCGTCCGCCTCTCCCGGCACGCGGAAGTCTCTGGCACGTGCTCGGCGGCATGCCGTGGGTGCCCTCCGCCGCCGCCGCCGCCGCCGCCGCCGCCGCCGCCGCCGGCACAGCTCCGTGCCAGCACGACCACACGTCGCCGCTGGCGGGGCTCGGGCTCGGGTTCGGCCGGTGGGGGCGCCGTGGAGGTAGGCCGCCCCGCAGGCCGTGCGTGTCTCGCGGGCCGGGCGCTCCCCTCTCCTCTCCTCTCTGCCAGGCGCCGCGCCGCGCCGCGAACGTTTCCTCCTCCTCCACCACCACCTCCTTCAGCTCGCCGCCGGCGTGGCTTCCCGGGAGGAGCAGGCCGGTGACTCACCGCGGGCCGGACGTCCACGGCGCAGCGGCGGCAGCGTCGTCGCCGCGGCCCGGAGTGCGTGGCGGCATTACCTCGTTATGCAATTGGCGAACCAATTTTTTCCCCGTCCTCGCCGGCCGCCTTGTTGTGGCAGCGCGCGCCGCTCAGGCGGCCTCCTCTTCCTCTTCGCGGTTCGGGTCCCCGTCGTCCCCCCCCCCCCCCCCTCTCTCTCTCTCTCTCTCTCTCTCTCTCTCTCTCTCTCTCTCTCTCTCTCGCAGCCGCGTGACTCCTCGACACCCTTGGTGCCTCGCTTCGCGGGACTATCTGCGTGGCTGGAATGCCGCGCCGGCCGGCCGGCCAGCCAGCCAGCCAGCCAGCCAGCCAGCCAGCCAGCCAATTCACACATGATGCAGACTGTCGACCGCGGGGCGATTCTGAACACACGCTCTCTGTCCATGTCTCCCTTTTCTCTCTCTCTAACTGCCTCCCTCTCTCTCGCTCTCTTTACCCGGCACGGCCGGCTGGCCTTCGCATGTCGAAGGTTGCCCGCCGCGCGCGCCCGGGACTGAGGCCTGGCTGTCCTGACTGGGTCGGCTCCGTGCTCTGCGGGGGGGCCGCCGCTTCCAGCCGCCGCTTCCAGCCGCCTCACTCCAGCTGAGCAGCGCGCGGCGCCGCCTGGAGAAGCCGCAACTCGTCTCGCGCTACCGTACTTTACCTGCAATGTTCAATGGCGGCTCGCGCCGGAAGAAGGAAAAAAAAATTAAAATAGAGATGAGTTACTTTATTTTTATTTTTTTTTTTGCTCAAAAAGTCGAGTGAATTGTTGTGCTATCTGCCATGCTGCAATTTTTGTTTCTCCAGCAGTCTGTGTGTGTGTGTATGGAAGGGCCGTGGGCTGTGGTGCCGCTGCTGCCGCGTGCTGCTGGAGAAAGTCCAGAGTCCAGGCGCTTGCGCGCGCTGTCCAGTCCTCCGGTAGGGCCGGCAGCGCCACACACACACACAGACACAGCTGGCCGACGATGCAGCGGCAGACGGTAAAGCCCGACGCGGGAAAGCTGAGCACGCGATGTGATGTATATATATATATGTACGAGGCGCCAATTGTTTTCCGTCATCATCATTATAATCATCATCACGGGTCGCGGCTCCAGCTCCAGCTCCGGCTCCAGCGTACGTGCGTTATTGCCCGCGGAGCCCGTACGCGCCGCTGGCCGCCGCTGGCCGCCACACCTCGCCGGGGTTTCCTGTTTTCGCCCGGTAATCGCCGCGGACGCCGTGCGGTGCGGTGCTGTAACGGCGCGGACACCTCCCGTGTAGCGGCAGCAGTAGTAGCAGCAGCAGCAGCGGCTGTCGTAGTGTCGCTGGCCATCGAGAGCGCTTTCACTCTCAATAATAATAAAAATGAACAAAGCATATGCAGTTTTAATATTTCTACAGTTGTTTTTTTTTTTGTTATGCTGTTTGGCGCTATTTTTCTTTTTGTGCTGCTTTTCAGCGCGTCGCTATCTTTTTCCGAGGGAGAGGGGGGGGGGGGGGCTTCAGCCACCGTCCCCTCCCTCTCTCTGCTGTGAAGGTCGCACCGCGCTTCTTTCTCGCCCGCGTCCACCCCCTGTTCCCACCTCGTCGCCCCACCCCCTATGGACTGGTTCTGCTGGAGATAGAGGCAGACCCGCCCCCCCCCCCACCCATTATGGGCAGGGCGGGGTGTGCACTGTTGGCAGCGGCGCCGGCTAATCCGTTATCCGCAGGCGAGGTGTCCCGCGGGATAGGCTGCCAGGGAATTGCAGACGGCGACAGATGGATCGACCGGGGCGGCGGCGGCGGCGAGGCGAAAAAAAAAAAAACAGGAGAGAAAGAAAAGGAAACTCGATTTAATTGTTTCGACGTTTCTCTCTCGCTCTTGCGGCTGTCGGTGGTGTCGGGCACCGATGATCTTGTTATTTTCACCGCCGAGGCAGCTGTGCAGAGCAGAGCGTTATATGGCAGCGTGTTTATACGCACGCCGTGTGCGTGTGTGTGTGTGTTTAAGGGGGCGGGAAGGGGGGGGGGGTTAGTCTGCTAATCCCAACTCGCTTGCCATGGCCGAAATAAACGGGTGTGTGTGTGTGTGTGCGTGTGTGTTGGTGTGCATCTACGGCCTGCGTCGGGCCAGATTTGGGTCCAGAATCGCGGCGACCCATATCGCATCACCCATCTCTCTCCCTCCCTAGGTGCCCGGGGCCCCCTGCACACTGCGCCCTGCTCGCGAGCGCAGAGTCCCGACGCCGTGCCGCAACGACGGGGCCTCGCTTTTTCTGCTTGTGCTGCTTAACGTCTAGGGAGATACAGAGAGAGGGAGAGAGAGAGAGAGGAGTCGTAAAAAAATGTATTTAAAAGCAGGGAAGGAAAGAGAGTAATTTTGTGATGGACGTAAAATAAAAAAAATTGTTGTGTGTTGAGTCAGGGAGGGGCGCAAATAAGGGAAAGAGTTTGGTGGCGGCTGCGACTGTATAGGTGGGCGTGGCGCGGCGCTCGGCCGGGTCCGCGCAGCCCGCGCGGGAGTGAGCGAGATGGAATCAGAAGAGCGTGATACGCAAACGCGCGCGTGTGTTGCGTGCTGTTATGCGGCTTTCCCCACGGAGCGCCGCCGCCGGGTCGTTAATGAACGAAAGTGTTATCATTCGATATGCGTCTCCGGCTGGGCTTCCTTCAGCCGGGCTCCGCGTCTGCTGGAGTCTGCGGCTGGAGTCGGCGCTGCTGGAGTCGGTCAGCTGCTGGAGTCTGCAGCTGCTGGAGTCGGTCAGCTGCTGGAGTCGGTCAGCTGCTGGAGTCTGCGGCTGGAGTCGGTCAGCCGCTGGAGTCTGCGGCTGGAGTCGGTCAGCTGCTGGAGTCTGCGGCTGGAGTCGGTCAGCTGCTGCTGGAGTCCGCGCGTGGGACACGTGGGTCGGAATGCATGCGCTGCCCGCACGTGACGGGGAGGAAATTGGACATTATTATTGGATCTGATTGGATTTGCATAGAGCGCGCCGCGTTGCACAATTCTCTCCAGCGAGGCCGGGTGCATTCGAGGACTTTCTCCGGCGACGGCCGCGGCCCATTGCACAATGCACTTACGAACGTTTTGTTTTGCTAATGAGTTCTCACGTGCGTGTGTCGCGTGCGTTGGGGTATATTATTTATATTCCTGGAGTCGTCGCTGGAGAGGTCCGCCGTGCGCTGCACTGCTGGAGCCGAGTCCCCGCTCGCGTGTGCGCTGGAGTGAATAAGTGTGCTGTGCCCTCCGGCCGTGTTGGCGCTGTGTTGTCGCTGCCGCGCGGGCGCAGGGCTTCCGCGGTCCGGCCCGCGGCCGCCACGGCCGGCTGCCCGCCTTGGTTTCCTGCCTTTTCCCCGGCTTTCGCACGTCTTTTGCCCGGCTTTTGCCCGTCTTTTGCCCGGCTCTTGCCCGTCTTTTTCCCGTCTCTCGCCGGTCCGGCGGTAACCGCCGTGTCGCTCATGTTGGTCAAGGCGCCGTGCCGTCATGACTCACTCAGTCACTTCGGTCGGCCGCGGCCACTGTGCCACACGATCGCGCCGCGCCACGCCACGCCACGCCACGCCACGCCACACCACGCCACGCCACGACAGGGCGGTGCGCCGCAATGCTCATGCCAGGCCACACCCGGCGAACCCTCAACACTTGTGCCCGTCCGTTTTCGACGAAGCGGTGTACCACTGTGAAAGTATTTATCGTCACTGTACGACAATCCTCCGGCCAAATCTGAAGACCGAAAAAGGCGTCACAGACGATTGAGTGATCGCCTGAAAAAAATATTTTTTTGACAGTTAAATTGTATTTGGCAAATTTTACAAGTGGAGGCAACGAGAGTGAAGCGGACGAATAGGATGAGTGGCTGTCGGGCGGCCCCCAGCAGAGAAAGAGTGAGGGAGAGGAGAGGGGGGGGGGGGGGGGGGGGCGGGGGGGTCAGACGGGCAGCCGGCCAACCGCGCCTGACCAAATGCAGCGCCGACCTGCTGCTGCAAAGCAAAACATGGCCGCATTTGGGTAGGCGAGCCGGTGGTCGCGGCGACGCACATCCTGCTCGTTGCTTGCGCGTGAAACTTGTGTATAAAACATACATAAAAATAAAAATGTCGTGGCGAAAAGAGAAGTGAAGAGTTTTACGGAGTCTGGCCCGCGCCCCTGTTTGTTTTTATCGCGCCCTTAAAATCCCCCTCCCCTCTTCCCTTTCTCGGTGATGGGGACACAGCGGCGGCGGCGCTAAGCCGGGACCGCTTGCGGAGGTCGCCGACCCCCCGCCGAGCGTTGCACAAGGGCGGTGTGGTCTGCGCAGGGATCCCCTTGCTCGCCATGCGCGCGTACTATATCATACAAATCAAATTTTTAAAAAAATGATCAATAATTTTTTTCCCCACCCCGTGCACTGTATCATGAACCAAATTTTTAAAAAAATGTATCAATAATTATTTTCGTTACCAGAGAAAAATGTTTTTTTTAAGAATTGATTATTTTTGCCTGCCAAAAATTTTTTTTTTTGTTTTTGTGAGTGATTTGTTTTTTTTTTTTGTGTTGCAGGCGGGATATGGAGCGCCGGGGTGGCGTCGCCGCTGACGCCCATCGCCCTGGGCGCGGCCACCCTGGTGGCGGCTGCCGTGCTCCTCCTGGGCTGCGTCTGCTGCCGCCAGCAGAAGGGCTTCCAGGTCAGTGTGTCTGTCTGTCTGTCTGTCTGTCTGTCTGTCTGTCGCCCCGCGGGTAGTTGTGATATTAATGAGGGAGTAAAGTGGGGTATGCGAGAGGGGCAGGCAGGGGCGGTGGCAGAATGGTGTGCTACAGGTGCACAGCGCACACACACACACACAGGGAGTGCGTCGTAAAATGACGAAATGGGGGCGAATAATCGGGGACGGCTTATGGGCAGCGGTAGCGGCGGCAGCGGCAGCAAGTGTAAATAAGCGAGTGAATGGTGCCGATGAATGGAGGAGAGGGTCGTGCGGTGTAAGGCAGGTTTCATGCCGCACTGCGCTACAGTACTGTGTATACTGTACTCGGCGCCAAGGGCGGAGCGCGGCAGACGCCGGCTGTGCCTTTGCTGTGCGCCCCGCTGGGCTCCGCTGGGCTCACTCAGGTGTGTTGACCTCGACGTGAACCCAGCGCCTCGCTCGGGGGCCCTCCACCGTGCCGCCGCCGTCTACAGAGAGGCGTGCGTCCTTTTCGTCGTTGGCACAAGGTCGCCGCCGCCGACGCCGCCGCCGCCGCCGCCGCTCGCTCGCTGGCCGCGTGGCCGCTATCCCAACAAGATAGCGCCGCGGTGCTCCGACACGTTGTTGTACGTCGTACTGCACTGCACTCCTATGCCGAGAGCTGCCAGCCACTGTCTGTCCGGGTGGGAGGGAGCGAGGGCCGCGCACTGCTCTGGCATTTTGGTTATTATTATTATTATTTTCTTATTTTTTCCTTTTTGTCTCGGGAAGGTTGAGGGGGGGGGGGGGGGGGGGGGGTTAAGGGCACGGCGATGCTCACGCCGCGCGTTGTCGTGGTGAGAACTCTGCGCGGCCCTCGTCGAGTCCTCCGATGTGCGGAGCGAGAGAGAGAGAGAGGAGCCTCATTTGGTTGGTGCTGTGCTGTGCAACGCTATTCGGGCGAGAGCGAGATAGAGTGGAGAGAGAGAGAGAGAGTGAGTATCGAACTCGGAAAAGTTAAAGGTTAGGTTAAGTTAATGAGGCCCCACTACTACTGCACTCCTGTTTCCCACCACGCTGCCCCCCCCCCCCCCCTCAGTCTGTCTCTCTCCCTCTCCCTCGGCGCGCCGCGCTATGCGTCGCTTGCCAAGCACAATGCCGCGGCGGCGGCGGCGGTTTGCAGTTGGCTTCCCTTCCGCCCAGCCCTGCCCCCCCCCCTCCCCTCCCAGGCCGCAGCCGGCGTGGCGCTGCTGCGGCCTGGGCACGGCCAGCGGTGACTCACGCACCGCGAGTGCGAGCTGTGCGCCCCCCGCTGTGTGCCGGGGCCTAAATGCAGACCCTCTGTGTGTGTGTGTGTGTGTGTGTGTTTGTGCATGTGTGTGTGTGGTGGTGGTTCGTGGACGTTGCGCGCCTCCCGGTGCCGGCCGGCCCCCTAGCATTATGCCCCGCGACGCCAACGACAGCGTCGCCGTGGTGGCTGCGAGGCTTCCGCCCCCCCCCCCCCCCCCCTTCCCCCCCTCCCTCCTTCATCCTAATGCCTGCAAAACGTCGCACTATTCGTCGTCGTGACGGCGGACTTTTTCATTCATTTCATTTCTTTTTTTCTTTTTCTCTTGTATTCCTGCTGTTCCCCCTCTCCCTCCCTCTCCCCCCCCCCTCCATATCTTTCCCACCGCGCGGCTCCTCGGTTGTCATCGTCGTGGGGGTCGGCGTGTTTCCGTCCCTTTCTCACGGCGCGTGCCTCCTGCCGCCGCGTGCCGCGTGCCGCGTGCGGGGGAGGCGGAGAGGCGCCGGCGCCGGCGCCGGCATCGTGAGAAGTGAGGTCCTCCCCCGGCATCACGTCGGCGTGGAGGTGTGTCTGACTGGCTGCTCGGTCTGTCCGGCGCGGCGCGGCGCGGCACTGCCTGGCCTGGCCTGGCTTGGCCTGTCATCGTGCTGTCGACTGTCGGCAGCTTGTACCCCGACTTGTTCGCTAAGCGCGATGGGGCCACACCTCACTCCGCGGGGTCCGCGGGGGCCGTGGGACGGCGGTGCGCGGCTCTGTCTGTCTGTCTGTCTGTCTGTCTGTCTGTCTGTCTGTCTGTCTGTCTGTCTGTCTGTCTGTGCCTGGGATGATGGGAGTGCGTCGACCTGGTCGGTCCCCGCCGTGCCTGGCGGGTGGGGCTGCCCTGGTCTAGCCTTCTGTATAACCACTGCGGCAGTTTTATTTGTTTCCTAATGGTGGTCGTCGGCGGCGTCCCTCTCCGCCTCTCGCTCCCGTCTCCGCCTTGTGACGGACACGCACGGAATGCGGACGGACCCGCGCGGTCGCTCGCGATTTTATGTATATATGTGTTTATACCGTGGCGGCGCCCGCGGTCCGAAGGGGCGCGTCTCGGTTTGGGGGAAATATTATTATGACGCCCACTAAAAGGCGGGCTCCGGTCTGGTCGTGGGGGTCGACGTCCTGACGGCGGTCTGCGGGGGGGCGGGCGGCGGCGGCGGCGTGCTGCATGCGGGCGCGTGGGCCGGCCTGGGTGCACTCGGAAGTGGTGCGGGCGGAGGCGGCCCGGCCCGATCCGATCGGAGCGCGAAGTTTTGGAATACCTCCTTCCTTCGGCCGCAGCGCGCCGCGCCGCACTGCACCGCACTGCACTGCACCGCACCGCAGCGAGTCGGGTCGGGTTTCCTCCTTGGCGTGGTGTGGTGCGAGCTGTGGGTGGAGCCGGGTGTAGCCGTGGGTGGAGCCGTGGAGCAGCAGCAGCGGCGGCGGCGGCGGCGGCGATGCGGAGCGGTGCCTAGCGCCTGGCGGCCGGCGGGTAGGCAGGCCCGCGGCGCAGCTGTGCGGCCGGGCTGCCTACCCGCCGGGCGCTTCTGTCCCGTGGCTCGTGGCTCGTGGCGACCTGGTCTCGCCCGCGCTGCTGCTGCTGCTGCTGCCGCGCCCCCTAGGCTGTCGCGTCCTCACGGCCCGTGGCGTGTCGTGGCGCGGCGTGTCCGCCGCGTGTGACGCCTTGCCTTCGCCCTGCGTGCGCGCCGCTAGCCAGCCAGCCAGCCGGGCGGCCGGTCTGTGCCCCGGTACGGACGTCACGGGCGGGAGGCGCGTGTGTGTGTGTGTGTGTGTGTGTGTGTGTGTGTGTGTGCGGCCCGAGGTCCGCGATGACGTCCCCCACGGTGGTGTCCTGCGGGCAGGGGGTCCCCGGTCGGCGCCGTCGCTGGGCGTGGTCAGGGCCGCGTGGCCCACGCCGGCGGGGTCGGGCCGTCGGGTCGGGCCGCGTCGGCTGGCCTTTCGCCGTGGCGGCGGTGCGGCGCGGGCCGCATTACGCCCTGTGACGCCGTGCCCCGTGCTCGCGGCCGCCCCGCCGGTCCTCCTCCTCCTCCTCCTCCTCCTCCTCCTCCTCCTGCTGGCGAAAGCCGTCATTAACGCCGCGGGGCTAATCGGGGGATGGCCGGGTGACATTTGTTAGCCGGCGGTGAGGCGCGCCCCGCCCGCGCCCGCACGCCGGCCGGCCGGCACAGCTAGCCGGGCCTCTGTGGGGCACCTCCGAGGGCCTGTACCGCGGGCCGCGGTGCTGCGCTTCCGCCGCCCGGCCCCGGCAACATGATGAGAAAGTGAGTGATAATGATTTATAACTTTCTTCCCCTCCCCTCCCCGCGCCGCGCCGTGGTTGGTGCGACTTTAAAACTTTCAAAAGGCCCTTACTGCCCGCGCCGCCAATCGTCCTCCTTCTCCAATTCACCGCGTGACCGAAAAAAAAAAGAAAAAGATGGTAGACGTCCTACTGGAGACGAGACGGGGGGCGGGAGCGCTGCTGGTCTCGTTTTCCCATGGCGCCGCCCCCCCCCCCCCCCCCCCCCCCCCCCCGGAGCTTCCGGCCGGGCTCCGGGCGCCCGCCGCCGCAGGGCAGGTCCCTTCTGATGTCATTAATTGATTAATTGTGTCGGGGCGGTTGCAATTAGAGACGGGCCCGGAGCCGCCGGAGCCGGGGCCGCAGCGGACGGGGCCGGGTGGTGCGGCGGGAGCGGGGGAGAATGCACGGCGAGTGGTGCAGTGTGCTCCGGCTGCCGCCCGCCGCACCCCGGCAAAGCCAAAGGTGTGGGGAAGTGACTTGGTGCCCGACCAGGGCTGGCCCAGGCTGGCCCCTCGGCCGGTGTGGTGTACCGCAAGGGCTTCCATCTCTCTCTCTCTCTCTCTCTCTCTCTCTCTCTCTCTCTCTCTCTCTCTCTCTCTCTCTCTCTCTCTCTCTCTCTCTCTCTCTCTCTCTCTCTCTCTCTCTCTCTCTCTCTCTCCTCACCGCGGCCCGCTGCTCTGTCCTTGTCTGTGGCGCATAGCGGGACGAGGGGGGGACGGAAGTGACCGCGACTCGTCGCGACAAATCGGGCGGCCGGGCCGGGCCGGGCCCCGCCAGGCCTCTCTGGATGCATCCGCACAAGTGACTCCCCCTCTCTTTCGCTCTCCCCCATCCTCCTCCTCGACTCCCTTCCCTCTCCCTCTAGAGCCCTTCTGCAGCTGCCGCCGCCAGGGCTGTGCTGTGCTGTACAGGGCTTTTATTTGACGTCAGACGCGTGGCCCCGACCTGTCAGAGAGAGAGAGAGAGAGGGGGGGGGGGGGGGGGGAGAGCGAAGAGATTCCTGCTTGACTCGCTTCTTTCTGCCACCCCGCCCGCTCCGCCCTCCCCTTTCTCAGACCTACGATGGGGTCGGGGGTTAAGGGGGTAGGGGTTAGGTGGGGGCGTTGCTGCCCTTGGGGTCGGACGGCCATCCCGTTGTTTTGTTGGATTTTAGTATTTTTCTTATGAATACGTCTCTCAGACTCGGCTGTCAGATGAACGCGATGGTCGTGAAGGATGGAAAGAGGGAGGGGAGGGGGGGGGGGGCTACCCTCCTCTTACTCGCACCGTTAACCCGCACCACTTGGCATTCTCTGTCTTTGTCCTTCATTTTCGGGTCGACTAATTTCTGGCTGTGTGTGTCTTGTTTGCGAGCAGGACAAGACCGCTTGCATGCAGGACGGGTCTTGCCGGCAGAACGGGGCGGCGCGTCAGGAACAGATTAGCAGGGTAGCGCAGGATCATGCAGACGTGCGGCAGGAATGTGTGGTCAGTCAGGAGTGCGTCGTCCCCCAGCAGGCCTCTGCTGTGGGGGAGGGCGCGTCCTGCGATGGAAAAGAGCTCACTGGGGTCGTGGTAGAGAAGGTGGAAAAGGTGAGCTGCATCTTTGCAATTCGCCAGTTTTTTTTTCAAAAAAAATTAAATTGTTTGGTTTTCGCTTTTTTGCGAACTTTCTTTTCGTTTCTTAGTTTTCATTTTCGAAATTCTTCTTTTTTTTCTTATTGTATTTGATTGTTTTATTTTTGTTAAATGATTTTGTGTGACTGCATGTTCCTGTAGATATGCTGCATTTCAGTTAATGTATAGTGAGCAGATTTTTTATTTTCGTACATGACTATGCAAGAGTTTATGGTTACTGTTTGAAAGTAGTGAGAGTTGATGTTGCTTTGCCGGTTGATGTTTGCCTCAATTTGAAATTATTTAGGATTCAGCTGTGGGGGAAGGTGGGGTACCAATACAGATTGGATGCATGTGAATGAAATTAATTTATTTTTGCTCAGGAAAAAATTGGCCATTAGTCGTTATTGAATACTGGTGCTGCTTTTGTTGTTCTCTTGTTTTAAAGGACTCTTCAGTCTGATCTTCTGTTCCTTCAATTCTGTTATCTTTTTCTTAGTACGGTAGATGTGAGGAATTTTTTTCCCTAGTGGCTTTGATGTGCATTACAGTTTTATTTTACAACAAATTTATGTGAACTGTTAAGGTCAGCCGTTATAATGTGATGTTATGTTTTACTGATATGATATCTTGTTTGTTTTCAGGAATTTACTGACAGCGCAGTTTCATCCCAGCACAACTTGTCTGCGGTTCCTGCCTCGACACTAAGCAGTGCACATCCCAATCGTGCAGCATCAGAGTTGACTTTGTTTCCACCATTGGGTGCAACAATCCCCCAACCTGGTGATCGATCTTCAATTGTGCAGTTTGAGCCCCTTCCCGACCTTCATATTGTTGCTGCTGCTGCAGCAGCTGCAAGGCGTAAACCTGCTGCATTTGGAAACTCGCTCCACCATGGCTTATCTGTCCATGATTGGTTTGGTATGTAAATTTATTGGTGCCTTCTTCAGCAGAGAATCTATTTTTTTAATTACATTTTTTGTACGCCCATAGTTTTTTTCTGACAGCAAACATTAAATTAATTTTCTTTATTTTGTCTGCTTACAGAGGAACCTATTGAAAACTTCCCTCGCCACCAACTCCAGTACCTTAGGGAATTGGGCCGAGGTTGGTTTGGTAGGGTGGTGGAAGGGAATGCCAAAGAAATCATTTCCGGGCATGCAACATCTAAGGTGATAGTGAAAATCTTACATGAGGACGCCACTCCTACTGACCAATCGTATTTCCTCCATGAGGCAAAACCCTATCGAAGTTTAAAACATCCCAATGTTCTCCGCCTTGTGGGAAGGTGCTTGGAGACACATCCATTTCTTTTGCTTTTAGAGGATTGCTCATGTGTAAGTACATCATTGCTTTCTGAAGGCTTGGAATATATCAATATACCAATTGTTCTATTAATGAAAATTGTTTATCAGGGTACTCTCAAGACATTCCTGACAGAAAACCGGGTAAATGCGGAAAAACTGAGCCAGCGAGGTGCTTTACTAGAAATGGCATGTGGCGTAGCAGCTGGATTGAATCACATGGTGGAAAATGGCTTTGTCCACACGTGAGTTGTTTTTTCAAATATTTATCTCTGCTCTTGTATGCGGGAACAAGATGCCTGATAAAATTTTATCTTTCAGAGACATAGCTGCTAGAAATTGTTTAGTATCTTCAGACTTAACTGTAAAAGTGGGAGATTATGGAACTGGTATTGAAACCTTCAAGGTAATGGAATTGTTTTTAAAGGGTTTGCAGGCCCTTTTTTATATCTATTTTATTATATCTTAGTTACGAAAATCAGTGGTTTACTTTCTGTTGCCTCTTAGGATGAGTACTACTGTGTTGGTGATCTTGCAATACCGATTCGATGGGTAGCCCCAGAAACTCTGCATTGCACAGATACTACCATTGAAACAAAGGAGGTAACTGCTAATGCAAATGTCTGGAGCTTATCTATTGTCCTATGGGAAATTTGTGAGTTTGGTAAACTTCCTTACTCAAATCTCAGTGATGAGGAAGTTATAGAGCAAGTGTTAGGTAATTGCTCAACTTGTTTGCCATTTCCATCTTATGAAAATCAACCACATGTCCATAACTTGTAAGTGATGTCTTTGGTTTTAATTTTGCTTGTGAATCACTTTCTTTTCTATATCTTATTTTTACACAAATTATTTGTTAGATATCATTTGATGAAGATTTGCTGGGTGGAGGCAGAGAAAAGACCTCCATTGAGAAGGGTCGTTGCAATGCTTCAACATCTGCTTCAGCACAAGAACTCTCCAGCACACACCAGTGCCAACAATAATAACAATAGTACTACAAGTTTAGATGACTTTGAAAGAAGATGGGAGCTGTCAAAGCCAAACACTGTTCCCAAAATTGATAACCAACTTGTAACAACTAGTATGCAGTCGACCCCGGTGAAGCCTGCTCTCATGCAGCGCTGTGCTTCGATGGAAGGAAGTGTTGCCACTGTGCAGCAGCTGGACATTAACATTCCATCTGACAGAGTGTTTTCTGTCCCTTCTGCCAATTCACCTCAGCTGTCTGTATCCAGTAGCTCGGGAGGGGATATGTTTGTCCCATCATCACTTGCTGCTCACAAATCTCCCAGCTTGCAAAACTTAAGAGGTTCGGTTGATGATTTGAATGTTGTGGGTTTGAGAGATGGCTCTCAAGAATCCAAGTCTATCGTTAGGCAAGCCCCAGGTAAGACAGACTAGTGAAATAAGTTTGAGTATTGCTGAATGCTGTTTCTTTCATTTCATTTCGTTCTTCAAAACCTTTGCCCTATAGAAACAGTCACTGAAGAGCCTGACTTTGACTCTTGGCTGAAGGGCATGGATACTAGTACTGAAGAAGACGTCCGCTTTGTTCGCAACATATCTGAAGCCATCCGAGACTTGGATGAAGTCTTGGCACAGGAAAAAACATCTTCCTCCTCACAAAGTTCTAGTGCTCAACCAAGTCCATCCCAGGTCACCTCCAGAGACGTTAGAACTGACTCAACTATTTTATCAAGCCAAGATCAAAAGTTCACTTTAGATTTTAGACTTGGCCAAGCAGCTGCATCATCAGTTCTTAGGTTTGTTTGTTTGTTTTTGCTTTTTAAACCAGTAATTTTTTTAAAAAGTTAGCATGGTTTAATGAACTTCTTTTCTTTTTCTTAACAGTCGTAATTATGGACTGCTTCATTCCAATGGGCATGAAAGTCTTAGTCTCTCTCAGCATCGACTGGAGTCATCAGGTTCAGACACAGAAGATGAGACATGGAGAATTCGTCTTGAGCGAGGAGAATTTTCAGAGAAGGTAAGCCTCCTCTTTTGTTTGCACATCACTGAATACGAAAAGAAGTGATGAAAATGACCATGTTTAATTGTTTTGTACACAGGTTAAAGAAAAGTCAAAGAGTGTTGCTGATCTGATGGTACTCACACACATTGACTATAGTGATGGCAGTGATTCGGATACAACGGTAGATCTGGAATCTTACACATCATTAAAGAAAAATGGAGTTGGACGACGCTCATTCCACAGGTAGATATTATTAATTCCTCCTCCTTTTTAACTAACCGAGCAGAGCATTTTTCTTACGTTTTTGGTCTTTGCAGGAAACCTCTTCAGTCCTCCTTGTCAGTCACTTATGGGAGTGAAGGGAATATACACCAAGCAGTTTTGGGTGAGGAGTTCCAGGAAACAATAAGGAAACTTCACGAGTCTTTGCGTGATGGTTCCAAACTCGAGGCTATTCCAGATGCCTCTTTATCACTTGCCAGCACAAGCAGTTGTGAGGCACCTGATCAACTTTCTCTCCCACAATCCCTGTCTGACAAAAGTCATTTTTTAGCCAAGCTGGCCTCGGAAAAGCAAATGACAAATGAAGGTAGTGGCACTGCTCTAAATGGTGAATCATGTGTCAATAATGTGCCCAAGGATGTAGGAGATGAAATTTTAGAGAAGCCTGTCTTTAGCAGGAGCTCATTGGAAATTGAAGCAAGCAACCTTGAGAAGGGTGCTCCTGTTTCTAGTCAATTATCACAGATATCCCCCAACCTCTCCAATAGCTATGAGAGTAGCGAGAAGGAATGTGGTGAGCAAATGTTTGTTGAGAATGGTCAAGTAGTGAAGGCATTGAAAAAAGAGTCCGTTGCCACTAGCACACCAGTTTCATCTATTGGCAAAAGGATACCAGCAGAGAAGAGTCTTGAACTTGATTCGAGTCTGTTGTGTTCACAAACAATTAGCTTTATTGACTCTGAGAGGAGTGCCTCAGCCTTGGAGACTTCCCCTTTGGAGAAGAGACCACCCTCACCCACACCGGATGAAATTCATCTGAAGACAGCTGACTCTTCATGTGTCATCCTTGGACCATTTGAGGATTCAACATTGGATTATTTCAGGGGGTTGAAAACTGCCTTTCCCACAGCTAAAACTTTAGATTATGATATAACCAATGAAATGGAAATTGAGGAGAACTCAATAGAGACTTGGGACAAGTTCTTAGATCATGCAATGCAGTCAGAAAGTTGTGATTACCCTTCGTTTTCGGATGTAGGTTTCTCAAAGATTGAGTCGGAATCGCCCATTAGTGAAGCCCATGGTCCTAGTGATTCCAGTGACATTTTAGGAAGCAGTTTTGAGAGGAGTGTTACTGAAAAATTGAATGTAGCATGCGTGAATGGGCCTTCTGCTGACGCAGTGGCTAACGTCAGCAATGGGGGAGAATCTGCACTGCCCGCTGTAGAAATTTCGTGCATATCTATGTCGCCTGGGTTGGATACATGTGCGGGGGCTTCTGAGCAATTCAAGCAAATCTGCAGTGCCACGGAAGGGAATGTGGAATTGGAAACAGACGTCAGCTCTGGCCTTGTAGTTCCTAGTGTCAATGTGATTGAAGCTACACCTATTTCTTCTGGCCGCAATACTCCATGTGATGTGAAAATTGCATCAATGGACTCTGTGAGTTTTGTTACCAAAGAATACCCTGATGAAAATATTTTCCCAGGAGATGAAACTGGCACAGCTGTGAAACTGTTCAATAGCGGTTTAGATTCTAGCAACCAGAACTTCCAAAGCATGTCTGCTCACCAGAGTGATGAGTTTACTATGCCCCAGGTGAAGAAAACTGAAGCCATTGCTCAGAAGTTTGATCCCGACTTGCCCTGCTGCAACCAAAGTGGTAGTTATGACCTAAGAAATGGCGGGTTCGGTTCGTTCACGAGCTGTGCTGAAAATAAGTCAGATAACAACTTCATTCATGAGCTTACAACTGATTGCTTTATCAATGCTGAATTGGATGGAGATATCAGCAAAGAATTCAAGCCTGTGATACCCCTCTTCTCTAAAGGATTCGATTCCAAGGAAGGGGATGCCAATGGAGAAATAATGGAAGACGAAGATGATTTTGGCTTGGGAGTAGCTAAAAATTTGACTCCTGATGATGAAAGAAGTAGTGACTCAGGTTTCCGTGACAAAGGCAGCCTGAGTGAGAGTTGTGAAGATGCTTGTGATGAAAAGTACAACTTGGAAGATATTGAAGCAGAGCTGGAAGAAGCATTTTCCAAAGGTGTATTTGCAAGGCATGATTCCCCTACTAGTACCAAGGGGCTGGAATCTGACTGTGATGTAGTTGATGAATCGTTCTCTGTTACACTGACTGATGTTGAAAAGCAACGGGAACAGAGGGAAGCAGAACTGGGTCGTTCCAAGGATCCTTGCAATCGGCTGGATGATTTACTAAGGGGTGATCAGATTCAAGATCAACTAAATGTTGATGTGGAGTCCTCTGTTGATTTCTTTGGAGCAAGTCCTGCCCTTTCTCCAATTCCACAAAACAGTGGCTGGTATCTCCACCCCCCACAAAATCATGAAGATGAACCAATAAGTGGTAATGACAGTAGTTATTTCTCATTCAGTCTGGATGAGGAATTTGTAAATGCCATAAGAAATGAGCTACGTGAAAAGCTTCCCTGTGCCCAAATGCAACGTGAGGAGAGCCAACCTCAATTGTCAGACGAGGAGGAGCACTCTGATCCAGACCTGGATTCAGATGAATCGCCTTCTAAAGACCGGGCAAGCATTACTATTCAGTACAAGACCTATCCAGCACCTCTCTCCCCAATTTTGGAGGAAAGGGAAAGTATCTGTTCTGAGAGTTCTTCTCCACTGTGTGGTTATGATAGCTCATCATGCTCTGAACAGATGAGCCCAATTTTTGCCATTGATCAGAGCCCAAGCAACCAGGGTGATGGTGATATCCATCATGGAGAAAGTGAGTGCCCTGCAGAGGTCGATGGTGACCTCAGTGATGAGTGTGGAGACTTCGATGAGCTCAGTGAAAGAGATGCTCTCCCTATGGATGCGAACATGCAAAGTCCTGCAATATTAAGGAACAATGGTGATGTTGCTGACCTCTGCTTAGAGGGGCATGTGGATGAGCATGATTCAGACGATGATGTTTTGGTTGTAAATGTGGAAACCAATGAAGCTACTCTCTTAGAAAGTCCTAAACCTCTCAACAAATTTTCATTTGGCGGCAATGAAGAATGTGATGACTCAAACCATGAAGATTTTGTCCCAGACTTTTTGAGTGTTGCTGGAAGCTATCAATTGCCTGAGAGTAAGCTTAGTAATGTAGAGAGGCTGCGATCCGATTTATATCTTGGTGGACGGCCAATGACATTAGCAACCCTGCCTCAAAGCTCAGTCGATGTGGAGTCTGAGGATGACGATAATGCTATGACTCCAGATAGTATCACGTGTGAGAAGTCATTCAGTGAAAGAACAGAAGATTCTGCCGTTGGCATGGCATTAAGTGAGGTTATGACACCGGATAGTCTTGTCGGAGAAACTCAATGGACCTCGGCACAGATGTGTGATTCAGGATTTGGTACAATCAGCACCAGGCCCTCATCTAGTGTACATTCCTCTGATAGCTGTGATCAGAAATCACCTGAATTAAATGCTGTTGAGTTCACAATGCTGGAGCAAGATTCTGCATCTGCACAAGAGGAGAGCATTCCAACGGTAACAGAAGAAATTTCCACAAAATACAATGTGAGCGAGAATGTGGAATTCTCAGAAGCAACTCAGTCAACAGAGGACAGTGAATCGTCTGTCAGTTTTAGCTCCAATTCTGTCATCACTGTACCAACCGATAGTTCTAATACAGTTGTAGAAGAAAGGGAATGTAATGCATTGTTAAGGCAGGACTTGAATGCTAAAACCCAGAGCATTCCTGAATTTATGATAAACTTGGATGCAGTCAAACGCAATGTGGAATTGTTTATCTTTGAAGAAACTAGGATTAGCAGTTTACAGTCTTGTCTTCCTGCACCATCCGGTCTTTCTCCACAATCTTTGAAAGAAATAGCAAAGAATGTATTGGGGAGTGCATGGACTTCCGGAGGGCAGGCTCTAGCCTTTAATAGTGATGTCTCACGTGATAAACTGGTTCCATCTTGTGATATACCTGTCTTCCGCATTGATTCTCTGCATGAAACTTCACACCCCTCGAATGCAGGTGGTGTCTTTGAAAATGGAAAGGATTTAGAAACTGACAACAAAATTACAAAGCCTTCATGTTTGCAAATTAGTGAAACACTGCAAACTCTAGCATTTAGTGACCCTGATGTTGTGGAGAGGTCTAATTTCTCTGGGCCAGGCCACATTGTTGTGAGCTCCATAATAGCACCTTTGACTCCAAGTGATGAAACTCTTACTCCAGGAACATTAGCTTTTAATGAGAGCCCTGTAAGTAAAGTCTTTATTAACATCTTTATCTTAAATTGATATCTTCAAATTTAAATTACACTGCTGCTCATAGGTCAGGCTTGTGAACTTTTGTTCAAACAAATTTTTGCTTTCTTGCAGGAATCTTCTCGAGACATTTTGTCGCCAATTTTCAAAGATAGTGATTCAACTGAAGCAGAGAGCCACTTGATGTCTACATCTTTTATGTCAGCTGATGATTTATATGATGACCGGGATCATTACACTCCTGACTGGGAGTCTGGTTCAGACGGATGTGAATCAGAAACTGCATCATCCTCGAGCGGAGAGTTCATTTGGAAGGTAAATGGTTAATTGAGGTTAAGCATTACACTATCAATCCTGGGTTCTCTAACTTTCCTTGTAAATAATTTTGTGTATTTGGTGTTGGGACCCCAAGAAAGGAATCTGCTTTATTCAGCTGTCCAATTAACTTTTTTGCATTGTTCTCTGTGCATTCTCTCCTTTCCTTTTGATCCCACCCCAATGGTCTTCAGTGAATGTGGATTATGTTCTATAGTCTTTTCGTCTCGTAACTAACATCTTGGTGTTGGTGTAGGATGGTGAGAGGGAGTCATCTGTGAAAGCAGTTCAGGCTGTGCCCGCTTCTGCTCTTACTGATTCTCCTGAAGACCAGGTCTGTTCTGTGGCTTGTGTGTTCTTGTCCAATTTCTTCCTATACAAAAACAGATTCTTTCACTCAAAGCTCTCATCAGTAGTTCCCTTTTTTTTTTAAGTTCTATTTTTTGGTGTATTAAAACTTAATTGTTTCTCTGCAGAATTACAATCAGACTCCTCCAGACTTTCCCATGTCATCGATTCTTGAAGAGGAAGAAGAGGAAGATGGAAACTCCAGTAGTTGTACATCAGATTCTGAAGATGATGCAGAATTTGTGCCATCTGCATGGGACAGTCAAGCGACGCCAAACCGATCGGCTTTGCGTAGTCCGGATAAGAAAGTGGTGAGCATCCAAACCAAATTTATATTAGAGTTGAATGATCAATAGTAGGTAAATGGTTTTGTCTTTGTATGCTGCTATCAGGAAGCCACCAAGATACCTGTAAGTAAATTTGATGTGACCTAGCAAGATGGTCTTGATTATGGTCTATGGCAGCATGTAGGAATAATTGCCCTCTTAAGCTGATGTAGCTACAAAAATCTGTTGTGGCTGTTCCTTTTTTTAAAATCAATGTTCATTAATATTTGGCAATTCTTAATACTTTTTTTTCTTTTAATTCTAGGAACAGAAGAAGAATGTGAGTTTCAAGAGGCAGCGCTATCACTGTGTGTATGAATATCCCCGTGAGCTCAGCGACTCCGATGGATCAGACTTCAATGATTCGCCGAGCCGCCGTCGCACATGGGATCTGGAAAGCAGTACCTACAACCTTCATGGTATGTGAGCAGCATGTGCAATTTGGATTTCTAAAACACTCGCTCCTGGCGGTCCAGTTTGTTATTCTGTGTATAATTTGCAGACTGGGAACTTGCTGCCAATGAGGGCATGGCTGAAACTGCCTCCCAAGAAGATGTCAGGGAAAGCCAGCAGTCATCCTCACCATCTGCATCAACCCAAAGACTGTTCGAGTTTTACAAGTTAAACAGTACTGATTATGGTTTTGGGTCAAGTAAGTTATAGTTCCTAATTGGCGGTTTCAAAACTTAAAAGGCACATCTAGTAGTATTTTTTACCATGGTTTTTCATCTTTACAGCAATGCTGTCTGAGGATGGTGAATTTTTTATTAGTAGTTCTGCTCAGCCATTCCATACTTTAGGGGAAGCAGGCCCTTCAGGAAGCAGTGAGTTTTTCCCCGGGCGAGATTTGACTGCTACCAGTGTAGACGACATTGATGTTGTTGATGGAGTCGTAGAAACTGGAGCAGTTACAAATGGAGAAACTTCTACGGAAAATCAAAGTTGGCGACATACAGAAGATTACTCAGATAGCGACAGTAGCGACACAAATATGGTCACTGCTTCAGAAGGGTCTTTCAACCAACAGAAAAGTGGTGATTCAAATTCCTCGTCAACTCCTATGGTCACAGCAAATGGAAGCAGCAAGAGCAGTGAAGATTCAAGCATTTACCATTCAGTTCCCACCCATCAGGAGCTACAAGTTGACAGTGGGAGTGACTCTCCATTGTCAGAACTCTCTCCTTCCTCTCCATTGTCACCATCATCCCCATCATCTCCATCCCATGGTCTTGGAGAGTTGAGACACACAAGAGACCGTCTGAAATTGGATTTGCCTGCTGCAAATACAACTTTTGTGCTTGTAGCACCATGTAAGGGTAAGAAGTCAGTAGAACAAGTGAAGGGGGAAGCATCTCTGCTAGATGGTGAAGATATCTTGGACGCTAGTGGCTTTAAAACAGCTACACCTTGTGTAAGAGAAAATGTGTCTGTGAGTAGTGATGTACATTGAAACTTGTAGTATCCTGTCTGCATGTAGACCATGATTCAATACAAGTTCATACTTGTAAAACACTTGGTTACTGTTCCATGAAATCGTTATTGCTGTCTTATGTGATAAGTACCTAATAGTTATCATGTTGCGTTGAAAATTTTGAATTTTGACTCGTGTATGGGAAAATGTATTACTAGATCACTAGAAAACCTAAGAAGTACCCAGTACATTGTTTCTTGGATATGAACATTATGAAATTTTGCATTTGAATTGCAGAGATATTCCTCTGCATTGCTTTAATATGCAATTTATTTCTTTGTTAATAATTTCCCATGAACTTTCTCATGGGGCCTGTGACAGAATGGAACTATTAGAAATCTCAGATATAAATTTATCTTTGTTGGTGTCAAAATGTGATTGTGCTAGATGTTTGTAAATTCTAATGTGGTGCTCCATTATATCCTTTAATTGTTCTTACTTGTTTTTGTAGTGTTTTGGTTTTCCGTCCATATTTGAGTCTGTGTTGGTACTGCTTCTATTAGAGGTTTGATTTGTAGCCATTGCTGTGATTTTTGATTTTCTTTTAAATTGTCTTTAAAAGACATTCTGCTGCTCCGAATATGATCTGTTGTAATTTCATTTTGTTAACTCCTCAGCAGTGTGGTTCGTCGTGTTTGGTCATCAGTAATGTGCACAATTGTAAGGGTCGCTTTGGGGTTCCAATGTTTTTGTTTTAATTGTTGTAGCACAGGGATGGCCAAGTTTGCAGATAAGACTGATTCATGTCAAGAAAGGTTACAATGAGGAGTATTTTGTGATATTATGATTATTTTGTTGAAGTTATGTTTATTTCTTTTAATATCATGCATAGCATTTCACTTTCTATACAAACTTAAGCAAATACATTTTGTTTTTCCATGCTTGCAATTATCAGTGCTATATGAGTTGCATGTGTCCCAAAATGTTATAGTATTTCAACTTATTGCCCCAACTGGATATTAGTATCTCTATTGTTGGCTGTAGCAGTCATTCTGACATTAATTTTGAAGTTTGAACGATAGTATGAATTGAGTAGAAAGTGTTGTGTGTGTTTGTGTGTGTGTATGTATGATGCAAACCTTTGTTTTCATTGCGTAGTTTTACTTGTCTATTATACTTGTAATCTTTATTCTCACTATTGTTGTTGCTGTATTCATTATTATTGTATTATACTTATTGCCACATTTCATTTGTAGGAATTCAATTTTATCGCAGCGGTTTCTGTGGCAGGTTTCAGGCTGTATTAATTGTGTATCCAATATATTTATATATACTTGTGACACTTGAATTTTAACTTAGACCCGTCCCGTTGTTATTCCTGCCGAGTATCTTTTAGACTAATTTATGGGGCAGATTTCTTGTATGGATGTAAGTATGGGATGGTACTGGTCAACTAACTAAAAGAAATTGTTTGCTTGGTTATGATTTTCTTGTTATTCTTTGGAGGTTGTATGTTAACTGATGACAGAATATTTCAATATAGAGCTCAATTTTCATGTTACGGTTGCGTGTCTCTTTTTTGGCAATCTGGCCTCTCTATTTGTTTGCTGTCGTGATTTTGTAAAATTAGGAAAACACAAAACAGGCCTTGTAACTTAACCGGTCCATTTTAAAAAATATTTTGTCCAGTGTTTACAAAGTTTATTCATGCTGAAGAGGAAATATGCTCTCCCACACTGCGGCCTAAGTCGGTTCAAGGCATTTCGTCTAAACTTCGAAAGTCAAGTTCTTTGTCGGAAACCATGACTGAACTGGCCCCTGTAATCGGTGTTGATCTAGTTGTGATAAGGTTCTACCACACTAGGTCATTTTATTCTGTTCCACATTGCCTCTCGCATGTCACTGTTCTCCCAGTAATTTTCTTGGGCCCTATATACTCTGTTCAGTGTTGTGAACTGAATGTTATTTGTCTTGCTCATGATACTGTATTTATTACGTATTTATTTTGATAATTTTCATGTCTTTGTGTATTGTGTTTTTGGGAGGAATGTATATAAAAGTGATTATTAAACCAATGTATACCAATTTTAAATACTGTAATGTGTTGCGGGTGCAATGCTTTGGGGTTTCTGATATTGTGGCCATGGGGCAAAAGGTCCAAACAAATGGAGCCAGTTTCCCTCCCTCAGGATTAGAATCCTCAATGACTTGTACTCGAGACTTGTTGCCATTTTTTTCCCCCTTGAAAAAAAAAATTGTGAACCATTCCAGGCATTTTGCATCTGTGCCACATGATGTACGGTTTTATTCCCTCACCTAGTTATTACCAGTAAAAATATGGCATTCAAGTATTTTTATTAGAAATTAATCTCAAAATTCGTCTTTAATTAGTTTTAGTTCACATCAAGTGAATTAATTATCTGGCAATGATCAAACTCTTGGTAGCCTAACCAAATATGAAACATAGTATATATTTGATCATATACACTCATACCTAGGTATGACTTGTGGTGTTAGAGGCGATTTGTGAAACATTTGTTGGGGTGTCTGGGCAGCGATGTGCGCTGTAAAATTTTAATGGCGAGTTGAATGGCTTTGTACCTGGTGTGTTCCTTGCAAATGTAGCCTATTAATGATGTATCAAAGAAGTTAATTAGTTTTAGTTCTTGTGGATGCTCCCACAATGTATATGAATGAATTGTGATTAAGACTTTTAGGTGCATTGATCCTTGTCATGACGTAAGTGGATTTGTAAATAGGATCTTTTGGAGAGATGTGTTGCCAACCTGTTTGTCTAATTGAATTGTACTAAGCAAGACTCTCTTGCCGATGCATGTCACAATGTGGTTTGCTCTCAATGCTGTCACTTTTCTCTGGGCGATTTTTCTTGGTATTCCGAGTACGGTGACCTCTTACCTAAATTTATATACTTCTTAATAAAAAATATTTTACTTCTCATTCAGCTTGTTTCATTGTCATCTTCACCTCCCACCCATGCAAAAATAAACAAAAAATGAGAGGGGCAATGGAAATTAATTATTACAACAAACAAAAATAAAAAGACGCTTTATTTTAACAACTTAATGATATAGAAAGGGTGACACAATCATGAAATACTGTTTGGTTTCATAGTTCCATAAATTATTTGAGGTAATGGCTAATGAGTGTCATTTCGGTTTGAACCCATTTCATTCCGCCGCCAAATGATCACTAGACCCTGAACATCACTTGTGGCAAGAAGGCTCTCATCATAATTAAAACTTACTCCAAGAACTGGGCAGGCATGACCCTGAAGCTTATTTACACATGCCTTGCCTTCTCTCTCAATATCCAAAAAGTAGACACAAGAATCTTCACTGCCAGTGACTGTAATAAGAAAAATACATTTCTATTATACCATGCCTCAAGACTACCCTTCCTAATCATGAACAAAAATGATAGTGTAGAGTGCATACCAATACAGGCTCCTTGTCTGAAAGACATAATAGGACAGAAAGTGGATCTTAACAAGTGGTGCTTATGACGAACAGCAAACTTGCGTCGAAGCTGAAGTGTTCCATTGTTATCTGAAACCCTAGATTCGAAATGGAAGTATGTTAGAGAAGTAACAAAAACCTTATCTTGAGAATTTAGTTCTAACACAATTTTACCTGAACAGACAAACTACATTAGCACCACAATTGACTAGGAGAGTAGGATCTCGTGCTTCCCTGCTCATCCAAGCTCGCCAGCTCAAACAAGTGATAGGGCAGTTCTCAGCAATATTTAATTTCCTGCATTTGGTTAGACGTCCTGATCCAGCATCAATAATAAAGGATACAATAACTCCCTAATAATTAAAAAAAACAAAAACAGGTGTTTCAGAAAAAAGAAAATTGGCATATTTTCAAATACCTCAAAACACATTGGCAATAATTACTTTGTTATTTCCTGCCCAAATGAGATGACCTGTTGCCTCACATGCAACTGACAATACTTGACCACCAATTTTTCCATTGCTTCTGGGTCGTGGATAAATTCCTGTTGAAATATTTAGAACCAGAAGCGACCCTTGCCCATTCCCTGCCACAACCATGTTACCATTAGCAGGAACAAACGCACAGCACAAGACCTCGGCACTATCAGGATCAATCACAGTGCGTAAGCACTTGGGATTGCAAATTGTTGATACGTCCCAAAGCCTGACGGTGCCATCAGACGAACTTGTAACAAGCAAATCATTTGAGATAGACCAGTCACAACCTGCAAAATTTTAGAAAATTACTTTGGTCTCCATATTAAGCATCATCAAATATAAGAGCAAAAAGAAATAATGACACTTCACCTGTAACAGGTCCTTTGTGTCCTTCAAGGATACATTCTACTTTGGGTGGTGCGGCATTGACATCACACAGAGATACAGTACCATCATTAGACACACAACAGAGACGAGATCGGTCATTATTTGCAAATTTACACATGGTTACAGATGCTTTATGCTGAAACAGAAGGACTTTTAAGTAACTACGAACCAAAATTCAAAGGCAGTTGAAAATTGACTCGTCTGTCCACACCACGCAGAAAATACGAGAGCTGAGTATATAACTGAAAATTCACGCACCTGATCAAAAATGTGATGTACTCCAACAAAGGCATAATTTTCATCAATAGTAGTTCCTCCAACAATGGCACGAGAGGCTTCAGCCTGACGAGTTGGAACAACACCGCCAACAACATTTGGACGCCTAGGATAACTATTTAAGCTAACACCATCATCTGCTGAAAAAGCTTGTCTGAATGACTCAACAGATTCACTTATCTAGAAAGAAAATCAATAAAAATTAGGGGCGACTTCAAAAACTTTCAGATGTCATATTGAGAGATCACTACATAGAGACATTTCTTTTACCCGACTACTACTTCGGGCACTCATGTTCAGGCTTCTGAGGCTTGCTTGATCACTGAATGAGATACCGAAGCGTTGCTGTAGCAGTTGAGTCCTCAACTTCAGGTATTGCTTTCTTATCTGCGAATCCTGAAAATAGATAAAAGAGGAAGGGGGCTACACTTTACAAATTTGATGTGAGAAAGTTGGCATTTGAAAGCATTAGCCAGAGAACCAGACCATTGCCAGACCACCTGACTAAACTGACCTCTTTTTTCGTATTTTCCCTGAGAAGTTGACTTCTTCTTCGAATGTATTGGGTTCCTAAAGCAAAAGGACAGCGTGCACGCATTAAAATACAAAACTAATGGTTGTCAAGGTCTTTGGCGAACAGGTTAAGATTGATATAAATGGGGAAGGTCGCATTGTCACGGCAGTTCCGAGATTCCCGACGGTTTTGTTTAACGGTGCAGCAATCTTGAGGAATACGTACTGAAATTTGGATGGTTCGTAGCACGGTGGGCATTGTATTTCGCATCTACAGCAAAAACTTGTTGCTGCCAAACAGCTGCCATGTTTACTTGTTTACTCACACATCGAAAAGCAAAAAAACAAGGAAAACAGATGACTGGAGTGAAAAGGGGGCGTAGGCCTGAGAGGGCGTTAAGGAAAGAAGGGCGCGAATATTTGAAGATAGTAGAACAGGCGGACATCGATAGATCCGACGAAAAGGATTTAAAAAAAACGTTCATAGTTAACTGCTATCGGGGGACGGGGGAAGGACGATACACGGGTTTGTCAAAAAAAATCTTACAGCTCGGAAACAACGTAACTTTAAAAATGTGATTCGAGAGGGACGGTGTGAGGGAGGAGTCAACTGTCATTGGTACGGCCTGAGTCCCCATCCAGACTCCAGTTCCGGTGGGTTCGATTCCCACAGACGGTCCTTTAGCGCAACGTTTCCCTGCCAAGTGTATCTCAGCCGATAAGTACCGAGTAAAATAAAAGTACGGTACTGTGGAGGACAGGGCATTTCTTCGCCTTTCTCACCCTTTCTACCCCCCCCCCCCCCCCCCCGCCAGCCCCGCAGCCCCGCCACGACCAACTGTTTAACTCGTGCTGCATAACTCATTTTCCTCGCGAAATCCCCAAGGCGTGAGGCGGGGCGGGCGGGGGGCAGCCGCGCACGCGCCATGACCACCTTATCTTCCACTTCAAAAACTTTTTGAAAAGACAATTAAATTCGTTTGCTTGTCCGCCTTCATGAAACAGTTTTCTTTCTTGACAGTCTTTTAGTCTTTTTTATACATTCTGTCTTATTCCTTTGTTTCGAGAGCGACTTTCTTTCTTCCCTTTGTTCCCCCGACACGGCGCGCGGTGGCGGAAGCTCCCTCCCTCTCCTCCCCTCCTCTCTCCTCTCTCTTTTCCTCCCCGAGGCCCACTGTCGAGAGTTTTCCCCGCAAAAATCAAGATATTACGTTTTCTGAATAAGTGATATATACAGCTGGGGAGCGTCCCGTGCCGTGGGATTGACATCCACCTGCTTCCCTTTATTAGCGGAGGAGAGGAAGGCCGGGAGTGGAAGCGGCGGTGACGGCGGACGCGGTAAGGCGAGGCTCGCGGGGAGGGCTGGCGGGCGCGGTTTGAAATTGAGTTCCGAAACCGTTTCTCGCCTGGCGCGAGTATCCGAATGTTTGTATCCCCATCTGTCGGATACCCCCACCCCCTCCCCGGAGTCCCGGAGCGTCCCGGAGTCGGTGGCCGTGTCGCCGCGGGCCGCCAGCGCCCGGAGGCGCCGGAGGCGGTCTTGCGGACAAATTCCTGTCATCGCGGTTCACCAGACCGCCGGCCTGTGTGTGCCGCGCGCGGCGCGCAGCCACAGGGGGCCATTTGACGCCTCCCCCGCCCCCGTCATATCGCGTGTCTCACTCGCCCACACGACGTTTGCTGCCTCTCTCTCACTCTGACACGCGCGCGCGGAGGCGCGGAGCCTCAAGGCCTCTGGCTGCCTCTGGCCTGGCCGCTCTGCTTTGTGCCGGGGGATGGATGCATGCGATGGGGTCCGACGCACGGCCAATCAAGCCCGCCTTTGTCAGTCAAACCAGTAATTTTCTGTCTAAATGAACCCCCGGCCCGACGGCATGGCGGAGGAGAGGCGCTCTGCGGGCTGCGGGGGTGGAGGGATGGGGAGGGGGAGGGTCTCGACTCGCACATTTGCATGGCCTCTGCTATGCCACCCCTGGGCGCCCAGGCTCCGCGGAAGGAACTCACCCCTCCCTAGCCTAACCAACCCCTTCTCTCTCGGGCCCGGACACACCCCTGCCCTGTCCGAGTGGCGTCGGCCGACTCTCTCCCCGGCTTCCTTCACGGTGGCCAAGTCTGTAACGGACTCCCGCCGGCCGCCGCATCGCGTTCGGAGAATCGCAAAGTGGCGTTTCATTCGGATGTTTGTTGCTGGTGGTGTTTGGTGTTTCGGTGCCCGCAGTGCTGCTGCTGCTGCTGCTGCTGCGGCGGCGGCGGCGGCGGCGGCGCTCGGCTGTCAGGCGCACGCTCGCGTCGTGCGCGGGGGGCGGTGCGGCGGGGTGGGGGCGGCGGGGGCGGCGGGGGCGGCGGGGCCGCGGCGCAGCGGAGAATCACAAACACACTGAGCTTCCCTTTGAAGTGCGCCAGCCAGCCGCTTTAAAATGTAATGTCATAACAATTCAGCAGCACAGGCGGCGGCGGCGGCGGCGGCGTTGGGGGCAGAGGGCAGAGCAGAGGTGGAGCAGGAGCAGGCGGGAGTCGGCGCAGAAGGGCCGAACAGGGCGGAGGGCAACGCCGTCGCGAGAGCCGCCGCCGCGAGGGGGGTGCGATGCCGGGAACTCCGCTGCCGCCGCTGCCGCGCTCAGTAGCAGAGGACAAACACGCCCACACGGGCTCTCAGGAGGTTACTGCTGCTGCTTAACAGAGCAAAAAACTGTTATTATTTAAAAAAAAATTTGCCGTAACGCAGCGTATCTGCAGCCGAGAGAGCAAACAAAAAAAGGGCTTCTGGGTTCGCGAATCACCTGGGAAACAAGAACGGGGTGAACAGATGAAGTGGGTGAAGAGGGCCTCGCCGCGACCACCTTCTGCAAATCCCATTCGGCGGCAATTGTCTGCGGCCATCCCGCCGGATCCCTCCGGATCCCGGCTGATCCCCCCGCGAGTCCAGAATCCACGTAACGCCGCCCGCAAATATGGGAAAGAAAGGGGAGAAAAGAAAATACGAGGCGATTTAAGCGCGCTGCTTGGAAAGCCTTTTCCTCCCCCCTTTTTTTTGCGGACGGAGGACAGACAGCAGGCGAGGTCCTACCACGGCCCTTCCTGATGATCCCGTCGAGCAGAACAGACGGCTTGGCTTTATTGCGGCGTTGTTCTCGAACGCCCCTTTTGTTGTAAAAGTACACGCAGTTGTTGGGGAAGGTTTGCGCAGCGGATCAGTCGGGGCGGCCGGCGGCCCCGCGCCGCCCCGCGCCGCCGCCAGCACAGCAGCGGCCCCAGCACGACATAGTGGGGGTTGTTGGCTGTTGTCGGGGCTCCCACCACCTTTATGTCCACGCTTTACTTTTCTCTTTAAACCGGGTACAAAGGTAAAGAGTTCCGAGTCAGACACACGGCAGGCCGGGCCGCCGCAGTGCGCTACTTGTCCGCCAGTGCTTCGCCAAGAGTTTGTCGCCCGACTTTACTTTGTTAGCCCCTCGTAAATATTTGAGGTTCGCGGGGAGGCGGACTCTGACACTATCCCCGCGGGCCAAGTGACGTCACCAACCCCGTCCGCTCACCTATTCCCTCTGTCAAACTTTACAATTCGCAACACTTTTTTGTGTACGTGTGTGTGTGTCGGTGCCACCGCTTGCTTTACTAGCCCTTAGTAAACTGGCGTACTCACACAGGCTCCCGTCAACAACAAGTCACCGCCGTAAAAGAAAACAGCAAAATGAAAGGATTTCGGTGTCAAGTTTGTGCATTTTTTTTTCAAAAAAGTCGAGTTTGCTGCATGAAACAGCGATGCCATGCCTGGCCGAGCTTGACCAATCTTATCCACTCTTGAGTCGTCCGCAGCCCCCGTCTGCCACGCACTGCTACGGACCCACTGCCGTGTACACAGGGCCTGTCTCCTCCAATGAGGCGACTCATCTCTCTCTCTTTCCGTCTCAGGCCTCCCCCCCCCCCTCTCTCTCTCTCCCTCTCTCCACCCCTTTACCCGACACCCCCCTCCCTCCCATTTGTCACCCTACATACTCTGCCAGGCACTTGCCGTCCCGCTGCGGGGGGTAGCGCCTGTAGGAGAAGGCGATCCGCACCCTTCCTGTGTGCGTGGCGGGTACTGCGTGCTGGGTGCTGTCGCCTAGAGTCTCGGAGTCTCGGGGTCTCGCCGCGCCGCCGCGGCCTCGATCCCTTCGGCGTCCCGGATTTCTTCCCGGCTTGGCCGTGATTCTCGATGCCTCCCCATCGCCTCGCTTCCTCCCCATCTTGCCTCCGCTCGGCCCGGCGCCATGTAGCCGCATGCCTTCCAATGGCAGCAGCGCCCCCCCCCCCCCCCCGCCACCGCCCCCGCCGCCCCCGCCGGGGCCCGCCCCGCGGCAGGGTGGCCTCCACGCCCGCTCAGCCACGGCGGCGCCCAGATGCCGGCGTTCCCACACACACAGCAGCAGCAACCCCTTGCGACGTATCCATCAATGTTAAACGCCGCCCTGGCCGCGGCGGAGGCGGGGGAGGGGAGGAGACGGGAGGGCGGCGCGGCGGTACAAAAATGAAATTCAGCCAGCCTCCTCCACCCAGCCCAGCCCGCGGCTCCCGCCCTCGGGTCGGGCACGAGGCAGCGCCGCAGCAAATCCTAGGGCGGCGTCGACTCCACCGAGATTGAAACTTCTTTCTCTTCCCCCTTCTCTCTCTCACTCACTCACACATGCTTACTGCCCCGCCACTCCTTGTTGCTCCCCACCATGTGAGTTAAGCCCGGGCGTCATCAAGAGTGGGCCCAGGCTCAAATTTTGACGGCGGTAGACGAGAAACGGTGCGATACGAGTGTTGGGCCGCGGGGCGGGGCCCGGCGGGGCCCGGCGGGGCGCACACCTCGCCACCACACCTGCGAGGGCCCGGCCGCGTGCGGGAGCGGTGGGTACCGTCCCGTTCGTTAGCTAGTGTACCTCGACTCCGTGTGGCCAGCAGCAGGGTGTGGCGTGGCGCTGCACATCGACCGGCGAGGCCGCAGGGGCAGGGCCCGCAGGAGGCCGCAGGGGTGGCTAGTGCGGCCCCACTCCCCTATCCTATCAGGCAGGCAGGCCTGTGCCGCGGGGCGGCGGGGGCCGGGGGGCGGCCAGGGGCGGCCAGGGGCGGCGCGGGGCCGGGGGCTGTACTAATTGTGGGTTCCGCAGGGCACAATCAAGGATCCGGGCCGGAGCAGGAGATGCAGGGGGCGGCGGGGCGGGGTGACTCCCGGGGGAGCAGCGGCAGCAGCGGGAGCGGGGACTCTAGCCGCTCGCGCTGTCTTGCGCTGCTCCGGCGCGGCTGTCCGTGCCGTCGGCTGTCGCTGGGCACGCACATCTTGACTCGCCGCCGACATGTCGTCGCTGTGGACGCCGTGTACGCGGCGGCCACGACAACGGCAGCCTCCCGGACCGTGTCCGCCTCGTGTCGCCGAGTGCCGCGCCGAGGAGGCCGAGGACGACGACATCCGGCCTCGGCAGAGTCCGCCGCCGCCGCCGCCGCCGCCGCCTCCTCCCTGTGCCCCGTTGTAGCCCCGAGGCGTCCAATCACCCCAGATATTCCAGGAGTCCTGCCCAAGTCCCGCCGGAGTCCCGGAGTCCGGCACACCGGGTGCGGGGCGGCGGTGCTGGACAAGGGGTTGGCGGGGGTGGAGGGGGTGGCGGGGGCCTCTTGGCTCATCGGACCTTATCTGGGAGTAGTTGTAGCGGCAGCGGGGGTGGTTAGCACGGCCGACACACGCCCCCGCACAGCCCCCCGTCGAACACGGGTCGGGGGCCCCCAGGGGGATGTGGCGAGGCGCCCCGCCCCCACCCCTCCCCTCCTGCACACTGACCGTGCCGTGCAGTCAATTATGGAGCAGCAGAGCCAGGAGGAGCCCCCCGCAGGACTGGAGCCGCTGGAGACTCGGCTGGAGGCGGCTGGAGCTGAGCAGCGCGAAGCGGCAACAACAACAACAGTCGGAAAGCGAAATTATGACGAGAGCGCTGGAGAGGCGACGGCGGTGGAGCCGTACAATGTGGCAACGAGGACACACACTCTTCAGGCATCGCCAATATGCCAACCGGCGGAGCCGGACCTCGCGCCCGGGACTGGAAGGACCTCGGCGGCCCCCGGCCCTGCCGAGCGCCTGTGCAAATAGCCCGAGGTCTCTTTAGAGTTCCCAGCGCGGGGCCGGCAGGACCCGAGCGTGCCCCGCGGCCGCGGGGCTTGGGGAGGGGGAGCGAAGCCACAGGCAGCGCCTCCCGCCTCCCGCCCCCGGGGATGACGGCCTCCCTGCCCGCCGCCGGCTCCACCCCCGCCTCCCACCGGCCCCCGGCCCCGCCTCCACGGACAGGACGCCGGGGAGAGGCGCAGTGCCGCCGCCGCCGCTCCAAAAAAAAAAAAAAAACGAGTACCGCGCGAAGTAGGACAGACGACACGCCCGGCCCTGCTGCCTGCTCTACCCCGTTCTGGTTCCGGCCTGAGGGAGGGGTGGGACGGCGGGGCGGCCGCGAGCCGTCTGCTGCGGGAGCACACAAAGGCCCGCGTCACCGCGGCCGGCACCGCCACGCCGTGGGTGTCCGCCGCGCTCCCGGCCGCCGCCGGCCGCCGCCCGGTGACGCCCAACGTATCGTAATCAAGTACCTAACGAGGGCCACGCGCCGCCCCCACGCGCCGCCCCCCACCAAGTGCTCGCGTCGCGCCGCCGCCGCCGCCGCCGGCCGCGTGCCGCTGGTTTCATTATTGCGATAAGGCGGGGGCCACGTGCCCGGTGTGTACAGCATGTTGCACTGCTTCTAGTGCGCCGCGCCGCCGCTCTCGTTACATGCATAGCGGGGGGAGGCGGGTCGGGTCGTTCATTAGATTTGCAGCCGCGCGCGTGCGACTGGGCGATCCCGCCTCCGCCGCAGCGACCGCAAGCGAAGCGGTGCTCGAGCGGCGCGGCGCGGCGCGGTGCCGAGCGTCGTGCGGGCTCGAGTACTGGCCACAGCAGCGGACTCCTGCCCTGCTCCACGTACAAGGGAAATAAAATGCCATACTAGAGAGAGAAACGATTTCCAAAAAATAAAATTAAACAAAAAAAAACCTTTACCTTGTTTCAAAGAAAACAAGAATAAAAAACGGTATTTAAATTACGCGTAAGAGGAGGTGCGGGAGGGACGGGCGTTTTTCGAGAGGGAAATATGTGGGTGGAAAAATTACGATACGTTTACTCGACCGATGGCGATTCTTGCCCTGAGGCTTTCTAGGTGAGGGGAGGGGGTGGGACCTCCGGCTGAGGAGGGAGGGAGAGGGAGGATTGTGTGCGTGTGTGTGGGGGAGAGAGAGAGATGAAAGGTCTGCCGGGAGGAAAATCAAAGCGTGTGTACCCCGACCGGGAATATATCACGTCTCTCACTCGTTCATGTTTTAATTACCAAGAGCTCTTTAAATACATTTTTCGACCGCGGTTTTTTCCCCCCGTTCCCCGTTTGAGCCGGACTAAAGTTGGTTTCTGCGGCGACTATTTTCTATTTTGGGCCCGAGCTCTTCCTCAGTCTCTCTCTCTCTCTCTCTCTCTCGTTCTTTCCGTCTCCTTTTGCCTCTTTCTATCTCCCCCCCTCCCCAGGAACGACATTTGCCACATGGAGACTCGCGTGCCACATAAATGCCGAAATCGGATCTGTGAGTGCCAATAATCATCTTATCATCGTCCATGCAGCGCTAAACGCCCCTGCCGATAAGGATCGCCCCGCGTCTCCATCAAATCTTCATCTAAATGGCAGCATGAATAATTCCCTTCGCGACCAGAACAGAACGTATCATATGCGCTTGTGGGACAAAGACAAAAAAAAGTGAATCGGTCGCCGCTTATGGGGGTGGAAAAGAGAGGGTGGAGTAGGAGGAGGTGTGGCAGCGTGGGGGAGAGAGAGAGAGAGAGAGAGAGAGAGAGAGAGAGAGAGAGAGAGAGAGAGAGAGAGAGAGACGAGGGTACTGGCCAACTTTTTTTCAGTTTTAAAAAACATCCAGGAAAGGAAATAAAAAAATATTCTCACATATGTCCCGACATGTATGTCGTCTTCACATACGAGTGAAGTCGCATATTGTGCGGCGCTGCGGTATTCGAACCCGCGACGCAGGCCCCGCGCGCACGCGCACGCTTATAATCCCGATATAATCCCTTCTCCCTTCCCGCGCTCTTTTCCCGTCCGAAGCCCAATTTACCGCTTTGCCGCCCGGCTCGGCCGCGGTGGTCGCCTGATCCGGTTTGTCTCGCCGTGGCCGCGGTCGCGACAGCTTGCTGCGGCGCGGGTCGCGGGTCGCGGGTCGCGGGTTCGAGTACAACGTCCTTGCTCTCCCTACTCGGGGAGAGGGCCGGAGCGGGAGCGCTGCTGCCGCGGCGGCGCGGCGGCGGTCCGCCCGGCGGGTAGGCCGTACCGGCGGACACCCGCGCGCCGCGCGGCTCCGCGTTGCCTACCGCGCCGGCGCTGGAGCACGCCGACGACCCCCTGCTGCTGCTCCTCCTGCAGTTTGTCCCGCCGATTAGTAATCCCCGGAATAGGATCGCCTCCCCGGCACCACCAGGACCGCGCCGAGGAGGCAATATTTTCACGGCGGATTACCGAGACGAGGCGCCGCCGCCGCCGCCGCCGCCGCCGCCGCCGCCGCCGCCGCCCGGTGTGAAATGGGATCAGGATCAGCGCAGGCCGCGGCCAGTGTTCCCGAGGGAAGCAGCCGTCGCCGGCGGCGCGCCGTCCGCCCCGTCATCTTGTGGTCCTCAGCGATCTGCCGGTCCCGTGGGACCGCCGCGTGACACAAACTGCTGCCACAGCCGCCGCCGCCGCCGCCGCTGCGGTAGTGGTGGAGGTGGTGGTGGTCGCGATGGCCGTGGCCGCGTGGGCGTAGCCGGGGCCATCTTCAATGGTCCCAACTTTTCCCAGATTAGCGACAGCGAAAAGTAATTGACAGTTTGCGGAAGCGGCCTTGGCGTGGCACGCGCGGCGCGGGGCGGAGGCGGGGCCTGGCGGAGCGGGGCGCCGCCGCCTGCTCGGCCCTCTTCATGTCGCTGGGCAGGTCCGCCGGGGCGGGTGCCACGCCGAGGGCCAGGCCCAGGCCGAGTCCCCGAGTCCCCCGAGCCCCCTGAGCCCATGTTTGCCCGGTGGAAGTAGGGTGCGGACACAAAGCCCCGGCCCGGGCCTGCAGGGCCTTGCAAAGCCCGGCCCGGGCCGTGCCGGCCTGCGCCTGTGCCGTGCCCAGCTGTGCTGGCTGCGGTTCGGCCCGGCGAAGAGGCAGCCAGCTTTGGACGCGCCGCCGCCGCCGCCGCGCGTCCGTCCGGGACCCACCCGGGCTCAGCTCGAGGCTGGCGCGAGCCATCGTTGTGTACATCTCCCTCACCCCTTCTCCCTCCCCCCCCCCTCTCTCTCTCTCTCTCTCTCTCTCTCTTCCCCTATCTCCCTTCTCAGTGAAAGGAAGGAGGGGGGGGGGGGGGAAGGGCGCTAAAAGAGGCGGCACGGCAAAGGCAACGGGGGGTGCGACGACGCTCGCGTAGTGTTTACGGGGGGGGGGGGGGGCATACTTTGGTACCGGCGGAGCGGTTCAAATATTACTCAGCATCCTACCGGAGGGAGTCGTGCCCCTGTCCTGCAGCGTGGCTAAATTGGAAGCCTGCTGGCGACAGACGCGTTGCCGTTACCTGTGTTCGCCGGTCGTGTGTTTGTGTGTGTGAGAGAGAGAGCGTGTGTGTGTGTGTGAGAGAGAGAGAGAGAGAGAGAGCGTGTGTGTGTGTGGGCGCCAGCACCCACAGCCCGAGCTCGAAAGCCACCTCAAAGGGAACACTGCGTTGTTTGCGTTTGTACCTTGGCATTACATTTACAGGCACGCCCCGCTACCGCCTCCCCGTATCGCCGTGATGTTGGTGCGGCGTGCAGCTTCAGCAGGAGCGGGGCCGTGTGCTGGTCGTGACACGGACCAAAGGGACCGCCCAGTCGCCGACGGCCATGGCGGGCAGCCCGCATGGCAGCCCGCATGGGAACCCCCATGGCAGCCCCCATGGCAGCCATGCCGCTCCATCCGCCATGCCCTGCCCAGGCGGCGTGTGGCAGTTACCTGCGGCGCCGTAGCCACCCTATTCAAAAATGCACTTTGTGTAGTCTGCTGCGCCTCTCAGTTCTGTTGAGAAGGGTGAGCCGAGCTCGACTTTTGTTTCGTTTCGCGTTGACCGCCCGCCCTTGTCGCGACCACGATCCCTGCCCGCGGACCCGCGGCGCCAATGTCTCAAAATAAATCCACGAAAACCGAGATGAGACGGCAAAAGGATAGAATACGGCGAAGAAGAATAAAAAAAAATCCCGGAGATGATTCAATTCCTTCTCTTCCTCGCTCCCTCCCTCCTTCCCTCTCCGCTACTGATGCGACACGACGACAGTTATACTGGAATGGTTTTGTTGGCAACAAGCGTTTGCTCTGTGGCCGCCGCTGCCGCCGCTGCCGGCGAGCACCACTTCAAAGGTAAACCCAATAATTAACTGTCATCACCCGCAGCTCAGGCACGCCTGCACGGGGCGCGGGCAGCGCCAGGCCAGCACAGCCAGCACGGGCTACCGCGCTCAGTCCAGCCTCCAGCAGCCTCCAGCAGCCTCCAGCAGCCTCCAGCAGCCTCCAGCAGCCTCCGGAAGCCACTGGAAGTCTCCAGCAGCCCGCCCGACGGACACCTTTCGAACCCGCGCGCATACGGGCTTATACGGAACGACTGCCGTACCACAAACTAAATCAAACTTCCATCTCACTCGCTCTCTGTCTCTCTTCCCCTCCCCACCCCCTGTCGCGCGGCACGCACGCACGCGCCGCGAGTTTTCAAAACGAGTCCCGAATTCCCGCCGCCGCCGCGATGCGAGTGGTTTGTGCGGTGAGGAGCAGCGCCGCCCCCACCCCGCCACCCCTCTCCCCTAATAAGCAATCCCTCCGCCGCCCCTTCGGCCACGCCACGCCACGCCACGCCACGCCACGCCACGGACCGGGCGGCCTGGCCTGGCCGGGTCTGGCCGGCAGCGGCAGCCCCGTACCGTACAGTACTGTAGCGTACCGCACCGCCGGCGTCCCTGTGCGCCAATCCGATCCTGGCCTCGGGGCAAGGCGGCATGCTGAAGAGGGAGCTACACACCCCGTTTTGCGCCGCGCCCCCCCCCCCCCCCCCTCCCTCTCCTGCTCCCCTCCCCCATCTCCTCCCCGTGCCATGCCACCACATTGCTGCGGATACCAATAAAATCTCACATGACTATTGTGGTATATATGTATATAGCCCATTCCCTGCTGTGCTCCCCCCCAGTCAGGCCCTACGGCGAGAGAAGCATTTTTTTTTCACCATAAGGGGGAGGATATATATATATGTACACCGTGGCGCGGGGGTGTATTTTGGACACGAAAAATGTATTGCGGGCTCTTCGTGGAGTACGTACTGCAGTGAGAGAGAGAGAGAGAGAGAGAGAGAGAGAGAGAGAGAGAGAGAGAGTGAGTGAGTGAGATAGAGCCAAAGTAGTTAGTTGTGTAAGGGTGGTTGTCGGGGTGCTCAAAGTATTCGACGCGAGATAGAGAGAGGAGGAGGGTGTGAGGGAGAGAGAGAGACAGAGGATGAGGGGAAGGTCTCTGGATCCGGGGAGAGTGCTTTTCATTGTCCTCTGGCTACGTCTTGTTCTCTCCCCCTTCACACTCTCGCTCTCTCTCTCGCTCTCTCCCCCTCTCTACCTGTCGTACCCTACAGCCCGCCCTCTCTCTTCCTCTGGTCGCTCCCGTTTTCCTTGTCGCACATTACACCCCTTCCTTGCCCGCTTCACACACTTTGCTCTCCCTCCCCTCCCCCCCCCTCTCTCTCTCTCTCTCTCTCTCTCTCTCTCTCTCTCTCGCAAGTGCGACACCTGGACACCGGCCCGGATGAGGAGAACGCGCCTGGAACCGGGCTGAGCTGGTGGTGACCCGCGGCGGCGCTGCAAGGTGCGGAAATAACCAGAGGCAAAAGCCGAGAGGCGAGGAGGACAAATCTGCCGGGGCTGCCGGCGCTGCTCCCCGCTCCGGAGGAGCCGATGCACGGCTGCGGGGGCCGTGTGCTGCTGGGGCCCCGCCAGCCCGCCCCCAGGCCGCCCCCGGCACGCCCCCGGCCCGCCCCCGGCCCGCGAGCGCCGCCTGGAGTTGCGACTGAGTTTGCGCGGGGGGCGGGGCGGGGCGGGCCGGAGGCGGGGAGGGCCGTGGCCGCGGGCCGCGGGGGCGTTGCTGCTGGGGGCGGTGAGTGGCTGGGGGCGGTGAGCGCTTGTATCGATTTGGCCAGAGGGGGTGGGTGTGGGTGTGGGTGTGGAGGGGGGGGGGGGGCCTCCGGGGCTCCCACACCGCGCTTCCCGTCGGTAATTGTGGCAGACGGTGTCCTGTGAGGGCCGAGGCCGTCCGTATCTGGCGCGGCATGATGGCCAGTGGCCAAGGCCTTGCTGGGCCCGGGGGACTTTTTAGCGGAAGAGGGAAAAGATTCGAAATAAATCATGCTGAGAGAGAAAAAAAGAGTCAAATATACGAAAGGAGTTCTAAATCAGTAAAATTGAGTACTCTATGAAATTTCTTAGAAAAAAAAGGAAACTCTGCCGAGGGAAATTAATAGCACAAAAAATTATCCCCCATTTGAATCCGTGTGCAGTAGTGCGTCGAAGGGGCAGCAGCACTTCGACGCCCGGCGGCCGGGGGGCCTCCAGGACGAGGAAGACACTCCGTGCGAGACTTGTCGTCAGCCGCCGGGCCCGGGGCGCTTCCTACCAGAACAAGAAATGCAGGAAAAAGATATAGGGGGGCGGGGGCTGGGTGAAGCTGAGGGAAGCCCGTGGGCCCCGTGGGCCCCGTGGGCGGCCGGCTCGGGGCCAGCCCTGGCGGCGATGGGGTCAGGAGCTCGGCTCGGCCCGGGCCCCCGGCGGCCCCCGGCCTGCGCTGTGTCGCCAGCATCCCCTCCCCTCCCCGCCTCCCCCGCCCGCGTCGCCCCGCCCCGACGCTCGCGGCCAATAGCAGTGTGGTACACGTCCTTGCAGGCGGATCGAACAGGGGTGACCCTCCAACCAGCGGCGTGGCGCGGCGTGGTGCCCGCAGCGTCTCCACCACCGGAGGGGTGAAGGCTCGGGGCTGCGGGCTCCGGGCCAGGCCCGGCTCTCCCTCACCACCCCCAGGCAACCAGCCAGCCTGCCCAGGGCCTGCCTAGGGCCTGCCTCCGGCCCGCCCGTGGAGGGGACGGGACGTACGGATCGGCGGCTGCCTGCTGCCTCTGCCTGCCAAGCACCCGCGGCCCCGCCAGTAGCACCCCTCCCCCTCCCCGCCCCCCCTCTCTCTCTCCCTGCCAGCCTCCTTTGATCTGCGATCTCACGTGCGGAACTGCCATCCAGTGGTACTGACATGAGGAGGGGCACGACGTTGACAAGGGTTGTAGCGCTGCCCGCCGCGCTATGCAGGTCAGGAGGTGGGGGGAGCGCAGAGCACGGCGCGCGGCGGCCGCGGGTATCCGAACCCGGAACACGACGGGACAAACACGGAGACCGTGGAGGCCCGGCGGACACCAGAGGCTCGGAGAAGTGCCGAACGCGGTGCAGAGCGCGCCGCACGAACCTCTCGGGGACGTGACAAGTCAGCATAGCGGCACAGAGAGCTGGACGCAGGTGGAAGAGGGCGAGTGGGCGGGTGGCGAAAATCTCAGGAAAAAAAAATATCAGCGGCGTCACGTGACGTGGCGCTGCGTAGCGTTATGTGCCGTTATAGTGTTACGTGGCGTTACGCGGCCACGACGCGCCAATGGGAAATCGTGCACACTCTCCAGCCACACTCTCCTATGTGCTGCATTATTGCGAGAATTACGAAAAATTTCGGCCCACAAGCTGGACTTTGGATCTGTTGCGACAAACGGCAGCGGGCTGGGCTGGCGTAACCGAGCCGCTTGTGGGGACGGTCTGCGACTCGGCTCGGGGAAAATACAAGCAACTGAGGAATAACAGCAGCAGCGCGTCGGGAGGGGAAAAATAAGCAGCGAGAGAGAGAGAGAGAGAGAAAAAATAAAACATTTTCCTATTTTGTATAAAGTTTCTGGTTCGTTGTGTTGTTACCGTAATTCAATTAGGCAGATATTCCTGCAGGTGGGGTGAAGGTGGGAGCAGAGCGGAGCCTCAAAAAGTAAATTACAAAAACAAAACAAAAAAAAAAGAACAGAAAATAAAAAGACGAAACCGAGGCGCCTGGGCCAAGGTCTGGCTAAAAGCGAATACGGGAGCGAACTGCTTTATCTCTCATCTGCTGCTGTGCCGCCTCGCCTCTCGCGGGCCGCAGGGGTGAGGCTCCGGGGAGGGCCGGGCGCGCGTCGCCAAGCAAACTTTTCAAAGAGAAAATTGATTCGTTGATATTTATCCGAAATGCTGTCTGTCTTAATGGAGCATGCTTAATGCAACACACATACACACACCCACACGCGCGCGTGCGCGCGCACTCAGGTAGACGACACATTGCGGGCATAAATGAAATTTGTA
Organism: Megalurothrips usitatus; assembly: GCA_026979955.1. Lineage (NCBI taxonomy): Eukaryota > Metazoa > Arthropoda > Insecta > Thysanoptera > Thripidae > Megalurothrips > Megalurothrips usitatus. The sequence goes on along the minus strand of CM049597.1, from coordinate 8,039,992 downwards.
AATTATTTGAGGGTGCCGGTGGCAGGAAGCTACCACTCCGGTGGCAGAGGCCTGGGTGTCGGCGGAGCGGGGGCGGCAACTACCCCCCCCCCCCCCCCCACCACTCCACCCCCGTGCGCGCTGTGCCACCCCCAGCGGAGGCCTGCGCAGTGAGAAACGGAGCGAGGGAGACGCGGCGAGGGGGACGGAGACAGCGGCAGCGCGCGGGGGATGCGCGTGAGATGGAGAGAGAGAGAGAGAGAGAGAGAGAGAGACAGCGGGGGCAGCAGCAGCAGCAGCAGAGAGAGGGGGTTTCCGATTCCGACGGGACGAATCTTTGCCGAGTCCGAGTCCTGCGGCGCGCCCGGCCCATCACAGCCCCGTCCGCGTCCGTGTCCTCCCGTGTCCTCCCGGGTCCTCACCGCCTGTGTCCGGTCCTCCGCGACACGGTCCTCGCGACGGACCCCCCGCGACGCCCCCCCCCCCCCCGCGTGACCCGTGCTCGCGTGCCGATAGCTCCCGCGCCGCTATAGGCAGCAAAGTCACGCGCTGCTATTCGCAGTGCCGCCCCGCCGGGGGCTGAGTGTATTTTGGACGCGCCCCCCTCCGGCCCGCGGGAAGCGCCCAGCACGGGGCCGGCACAGCGTAAGTAAGGCGACTCACTGCTGCTTCATTCCATTCCAGTGAAAATAAATATTTTAAAAAAATGTGGCGTTCGAACGAGGGAGGTCGCTACAGGCTCTAGGGTAGCTGATTTTAGCGAATTATTGCGGTGTGAGCCCGAGGCTTGCTGAGCACCTTGTTTTGTCCCTGGAGTCCCTGGAGTGGTCCCCTAGCCTGTTCTCCAGACCGCAGTCTCCAGGCGCAGGGGCTTGAAGTCACCGCCCGTGTGATTGTGACTTGTGCAGCGCTGCGTGCAAAAACCTTAAAAGTGGGGGAAGGAAGGATGAAATAAACAACAAAGATATTCGAAGGGTTCAGCTGTTCTGCTGCACCCACCTGTGGGTATCGAGATAAAGAGGGTGGGGGGAGAGGAAGGTAAGGGGGGGGGGGGGGTTAGTCTAGTCATGCCCTCCCCCTAATCACACACACACACACACACACACAAAATGAACACACCGTATCATGCACGACAAAAAAAAAGTGGATCGCTTCATTCACATGTAAGGGGCAACAACAAGCTGTATGGGCGCTGCACCTTGTTGACTCTGACACGATTTCACCCCCAAGTGCACCGCAAAGGGCCGGCAGCGGGCCGGAGCGGCTCCGGGCTGCGCGGGTGCAGAACAAACACTGTGACTCAGGCCCGGAGCCCGGAGCCCGGAGCCCGGACTTATTGGCAGCGTCCGTGGGAACGGCACCCGACGCATGAGGTTCGGATCCGCGCTGTTGCGGCCTCTCCATACGGCCTCTCCATACTAAAACATTCGCGCCCTAGTCAGGCGAAATCCTATTTTAAACGCCCGGAGTTGTTTGTCATCAAAATTAAATCATCGCATTTTTTTAAAAAAGAGTTGTATTTTTTTTTGGGGGGGGGGGGGAAATAAAATGGCATAGATGTACTGTAGCGGCACGTTTGCTGCCGGCGCTGCCACGCCCGCAGCTCTGTCCACCTTGCGAGACGCTGGTTGTCACGCGATCAGGTTCTCATGGCCAATTACGGCCGACATGGTGCGAGAGAGAGAGAGAGAGAGAGGCTACCGAGCAGGGCCCATAGATGGGCGTTTCGGAGCCGGCGACTGCGTCGTCCAATCCCAAGCCCGGCAGCGACTCCTGGCGGGGGCCTCTGGCTACGCCCCTTGAAAGAGAGGGGGGAGGCGGAACGGACGTTCCCACGATCACACACGGGGAGAATGCGTGGAATGCACCACCACCACCACCACCACAACCACCTCTCACCGCGTTGCATTGCGTTTCTCATAACACAAAGTCTCAAAAATGTGTGTGTGTGTGTTGATGAGGGCCGGGCTGTATAATTAGAGCCCCCGTGCGGGGGGGCGTGTCCAGACTGCTGGAGCTGGACACTACCAGCGGCTCGTACTCCAGCGCCGTCCGCGTGTTGCTGTGCCCGCAGGAGCCGCAGGTCAGCGGCGGCGTCCCGCCATGTCGCCGCCGCCCCGTCAGCGCGGAGGTGCTGACGGCGGCCTCGGCGGCAGCAGCAGCAGCGGCGGCGGCAGCCTCTAGAGCTGGCCGTCGTCACCACCACGGCGGCCGTCGCGGCGGCGGCGCACCGCGTCGAGGACATGTCCTTCCTCACCCTGGCGGACTGCAACTGGCAGGTAAGCAACGCGCGGCAAGCAGCGACGCGGCGAGCGGCGTTAAGAGGAAAGAGGACCACTGCTGTTTTCGGCCTCTGCGGGCCGATTTTCGGTTGACTTCTAACGATCGCCAGAGCCAAACCGATCGAGGTATCGAGTTCAAACTTCGTAAGGGAGTAGATAAAGGTTCGATCTAAATGTCGGAGTGTTCAAAAAAAATTATAAACCGGTCTGACATACCTAAAATCGGCCGAGACTTTGCGCTTCGATTGCTTGTTCCCCAGGTATCTTAAAAATAATTCCTTATATTAACTTCTAGATAATTTCTTGTTCTATCCAGCGATACCTGCCCGCGGTCTGTGCGATGAACGGTTTGGCCACAAAATAGGAAACGCCAACCCTCTGCACCGGCTGATTCGATCATTTTTCGAAGCGGCGCGAAACCATGGGTCAATGTTGCAGCGACCCAGGTATGCACGCCCCCGCTCTGGCTCCCCCGCCCCCCTCTGGCCCTCCACATGTGCGCCGAAGGATAATGGGGGAGGACAGCGACCCGTGCGGTGCGAGTCCTCGCCGCTGCGCCGGGCCCCGGCCGTCCCTTTGTATTGACAAACAATAGGCAAAGCCCGATTTTGAACTTTTTGAACGGTTGAACGGATGTGCCTCTCGCTTAGTCCACATTGTCGCTCATAACAGGACGAGAAAAATGAGGTGCGGCGGCCATTTGTACTCCATCCCGTTCAGAAATTGGGCACATCAATGTCCCTGTTAAAAGTGGCGTATCTTCTGAACGCTTAGGGGTACGACCATCATACAAACACCATTCGGTTTGTTTTGGAAAGGTCTTCCAAAACAACCGAAAACCAGACGGGTCAAATCCTATTTTCAGTTAATCACTATTTTGAGCGGGCCCTCCGATTTTATGTGCGACCCTCCCGACCGACCTGAGCCAGCGGGGGGGCACACACAGTGCGGCGTCCGGGCTAGGCAGGCTGCGGCAGGCCGGGCCGCGCGGGGGAGGGGAGCCCGTCTCGGTATACTTCATTTCAAAGCTGCCCTCGCGACGTCGCTAAAAGTGTTCAAATCGGCCCGTGCAGAGGGTTGGCGTTTCCCATTTTGTGGCCAAGCCGTTCATCGCACAGACCGCGGGCAGGTATCGCTGGATAGAACAAGAAATTATCTAGAAGTTAATATAAGGTATTATTTTTAAGATAGATAGAAAAAAAGTAATCGTTGCCCAAAGTCAAGGGCGTTTTTAGGCATACCGGAGGTGTTCAAAAAATTATTTGAGCAGACCGATATTAAGATTGAACCTTTATCTAGTCCCTCACGAAGTTTGAAGTCGATACCTTGAACGGTTTGGCTGTGCCGATCGTTAAAAGACGACTCAAAACCGGCCCGCAGAGGCCGCCAACAGCAGTGGTCCTCTTTCCTCTTAAAACAGAGCAGAGAAGGGTGGCGTCTTCATTTCAGGGAAAAAAAAAGGAAAGAAGCGAGGTTATTGGAAACGGCTGAAGGCTGCTCGGCTGCGACCTTGAGAGTCGCTTATTTTTAGCCTCCTCCGTCCACGGGAGGTCCCTCACGCCCCGTACGGTACATCACAATTTCCCATCCCTGCTCTCTCCTCCCCACTTCGGCCGCGCCGCCAAGATTGTGTTTCCTTTCGACGGGTCCCTAAACGCGTTTCGCGCTTCGCAATCTTGAGCAGCTCGCCGGTGCGTGGCGGCGGCGGCGGCACGGGGAGGTCCGGGGGCGGCGGCGCGGGCGGCAGCCCCTCTCCGCCCCCGCACGCACCGCGGGCTCGGCCACGCCGAGACCCTCGTGTCCCTCTTCTTCTTCCTCCCCCTTTCGCCTCCCCCCACAGCCGACGCTGCGAGATGTCCGTCCGCCTCCCCGTCCAGGCCGCCCCCATCCTCTGGTCCCGGACGGGGTGTATGCCTCGGAAATGCGATTTCCTCCGGTTGTGCGGCCAACACAGGCTGTCCGTGCACCGGGGCCGCCCGCGCCCGGCGATCCGGGCCGAACCCAAACTCCTGCGCCGAGTGGATCAGGGCGGTGCCGCCGCCGCCACTCGGAGGAGACGGAGCCCTGAAGCTCGCGGGGGCCGCGAGGACCGCGTCGACGTCCCCCGCTGACACGCCCGCCGCGGCCCTGTTCCGGACGCCCCGGACCCCACAAAGGGCTTGCGCCCCACGCCCTGCGCCCCACGCCCTGCGCCCTGCGCGTCCTGCGGGCGCGTGTGGCGCCGCGGGCGGGACCCTCTCGTTTTGCATATGGCCGATGATGCGGCCAGGACACAAAGGGTCTACACCTGGCGCTCACACACACACACACACACACACACACACACACAGGGCTTATGGCTTCAGCGGCATAACAACAACAACACAGCGCGAGCGCCATCCTCTGCAAGAGGCGGGGGGCGGCGCTCCGACATGAGGAGCAGCAACAGCGACAGCAGAGCCCCGCACGGAGCTCTGCCAGCAGGCGCCGCGCCGACCACGAGCAGAGGAGCCGCCGGGGCTCCGCTCCGAGAGGGACCGTCGGCCGCGCCCGCAAGCAGCGGGGCGGGATGAGAGAAGGACAAAAAGAGAGAAAACTTCCGTGCGGCACATTCGCTGCTTCACTCTGTGAGCGCCTGCCAAGTAGGCAGCCACGGCGGGTGCGGCGCACGCGTGTGGTGCGGGCCGGCCTACCCCGGCTCTGGCAGGCGGCGCGGCGCTCCCAGCGTCACCGTGCCGCTGCTGCGTCTCCTCTCTCTCTCTCTCTCTCTCTCTCTCTCTCTCTCTCTCACACACACACACACACACACACACACCGCTCAGGGTGTTATGCCAGGCCGGCCTGGCCGGGCCGGGCTGCTCGGGTGGATATAATTTTAATATTCATAGGACGACAGGGCGATGATGACTAAATCAGACCCGGTCGATACCCCCGGCGCGTGGGGAGGCCGGCGGCCGGCCGGGGGGTTGTCGCTGTCGCCGTCGAGTGTTTGTGCTCTGAAGGGCCCTCCTCGGGTAATGACTAGAGGGCGCGGGGCAGCCGCCGTCGTCGACGCGGTGGTGCGGGGGTGGCGCGGCGGCGGCGGCGGCGGCTGCCGCTCCGGCCCGGGTGGGGGTCGCTGCACCGGGAGGCGGCACCTCGCCGACGACGACGGCGGTGTCACTGGAACGGGGGCGGCCGCGTACACCAGCCGGAAGGACAAGGGGCGTCCGAGCTCGCCCCTCCCCCTCCCCCTCATCCCCCCCCCCTCCCCCCGTAATCTCCGCGATAGATTGGCGGGCCTGGCAATCACGACCCCATTAGCTGCCCCTGACGAGATAGGCAGCCAGCCGGACCGAGCGGCCCGGGCAGGCCGGGCAGGCCGGGCCCCACCCGACTCTACAAAATAAACTACAAGCAAATACCGAAAAAAACGTCCCTCCTAATATGGTGGTATTCAATTTTCAGAAACATTTTTTTAAATAAACGCGCAACACCGAGCCCGGTTTTTTCCGCCTTGTCAACAAGAGGTGGCGATATCACTCTCCTGAAGCCAATGTTGACCGCGGTCCGCGGTAGTCGCTGATCCCGGATGCTGGTGGCAGCCGCTGCGGCCGCGCGGGGGTATCCCCGAGTGGGGGATTTGCGGCGTAAGCCACTTGGTTTTCAATCAAGGGGCAGCGGAGCGGGCGGCGGGCGGTGGGAGGCGGGGCGGAGGGCCCCGCCCACGGACGTGTGAACCGAGAGGCAGAGCGCGGGAGCGAGAGAGACAGAGAGACCGGGGGCATGAAACGTTATTGAGTCGCCGTCACCAGTGTCACCCGAGTCAACAAGCGTGCCACGCACCCACTCAATATCCAGCACCTCTCCTCTCTACTTCATTCTCTCTCCGTCCCCCTCGTCCCATCTCTCTTCCTCCCGGGGGTCGGCCGCGCGCCGCGCCCCGTTTCCTATCTCTCTCCCTCTTTCTCTCAGAGCGCGCGCCGCCGCCGCCGCTCGCCGGCCAGCCGCTGATCTTCCACCAAACAAACGCACGTGCTGCGAGATATTAGCGGGCAGCGCCGACACGACAGCGGCCCGGGGAGAGGATGGGAGGGGAGGAGGAAGGGAAGGGAGGGAGGGAGGGGAGGAGGGAGGGGAGGGCAGGGATGGCGCGCGGCTCCTTTGCCTGCCCACAAAAGCCCCTGTTCTGTGACCCACCCCCTACCCCACCCTCCAGCAACCCACTCACTCTCTCTCCCCCGGCGAAATCTATATATATATATATATATATATCTCTCTCTCTATCTCTCTTTCTCTCTAGCCCAGTTTCTGCCGGGAGAAAAAAAAAGTGGCCCTTGTTCGACTCACCTTCATTTTCCTGCACTGAAAAATGGGACCGTTGTTTTGTTTCTGAGCACAAACACAAAATTAATTAATCACTCCATTTTTGGAAGTCATTTGAATTACTGTCATTCCTGTCTCCCGTTCTCTCCCTCTCTCTTGCTCTGCCTTGAGTCGTCTCGTCTCTCTCGGGCGCAACCAGGTGGGGCCCGCGGGTCGTGTTTCCAGTTTCCACTCGGCACGGCGCCACTACGCCGGCACGCGCCGGCCACGCGCCTGCCACGCGACCCGGTCCGCGGGGGGTCGGGCGGGGCGCGCAGAGGGGCTGCTGCATCCCCGAGTGGATAGGATATCTGACCGCGCGTGGCAAAACAAGCCGAAATAACCAGTCCGCGTGGCGTGTCCACTCTCTGGCCGGAAAAAGAAAACAAGAGAAGGCGACAAGCAGAGAGCCGCAGCGCCGCGACACTACGGTCCCGTTCCGCGCCTTAATCACCTGGATGTGACACGCACACCTTTCATAGCTTCCAATTAATTTATTTTAATTTTTTTTCCACCCCCGCGGTAAAGCGCGAGCTGTCCACGTGGGCGAGCACGGCTCCAATTTAGCAGACGACGCGCGTGACAACCTCTGCGTAAATACGTCCCCCCCCCCGCAACACGCACTACAAATATTGTTGTTGTTTTTGTTTCGAGTCGCGCACTCGACCGCGCGACGCGAAACGCACAACAGTGGTCTCTGCTCTGCTCGCCCCGCTGCAATAACACACATTTTATATCATCGTTCCAGTTGATGTGACACCACACACACACACACGCACGCACAGGATCGTGCAGGTCCTTTTCACTCTGCTCCACTCTGGCCCGCCCCCACTCATCCCCGCCCGCGACCCGCACCCCTCCAAGCGCACCCCCTCCCCCCGCCCATCACCCCATTCACGCGGAAAATAGGTGGCGGCGCGTGGTGCCAGAGCAGCGGTGCTGGTCACAGACCCCCGCACATCTCTCTCTGTCTCTCTCTCTCTCCTCTATTTTTTGTCACTATTTTTACGCCGTTCGCTGTTTGTAACTGCGCGTGCCCGTCCCAGATCCACAGCAGGGTTTGGTCGGAGGCGGCCGAGAGAGTCTATTCCCGCAAATGAATCCGTCTGCTCTTGTGTGTGTGTGTGTGTGTGTGCGTGCACAAGGTGATAATCCTGGTTGGGCCGGCGGCGCGCGGGGGATCAGACCTCTGTGTCGCACTACACCTAGTATCTGGCTAAGCAGGACTAATTAAATTGAGTCTCGCCCACTCACTTCCTCCCCCCCCCCCCTCCCTCTCGCTCTCTCTCTCTCTCGCTCTGTCTCTCTCTCACACACACACAAACACACTCCCAACCCATTTTCATTTGGCCGATGGAAGCTCATCTGCCGGCTGTGTTAAGCCCCGCATGTGTGTGTGTGTGCGTGTGTGTGTGTGTGTGTGAGCCGCACGCCCACTGCTGCCGCCAAAAACGCGACGACGACCGTCAGTTGAACGTCAAGACCGTGGTGCTGTTTCATGCAGGAGAGAGGCAAGAGAGAGAGAGAGAGAGAGAGAGAGAGAGAGAGAGAGAGAGAGACAAACAGGGAGGGAGATGTCCGCAAACAAACACACCGCCACCACCAGCCTCCGCCGGCCAGCACAGAGGCTTATACCCCCGGCTTGGCCGTCTGCTCGCATTTCACATCTCATCGCGTCCTGCGACACGCCAGCGACACGCCAGCGACACGCCAGGGACACACCAGGGGCAACGTAGAGGAGGAGGAGGTGGTGGTGGTGGTGGTGCAGGGGCGGGTACTCTAGACGTTCTGCCGCAGGAGGTGGTAGGAAAGGTGCTGGAGGACAGGCAGCGCCGGTCACATGCCTAGTAACGACACGGGCAGTGTGGCGGGTACCGGCGCCGGGCTCGCAGCCGCACGAGCCGCGCCGCGGGGCATCGGCATTCTATCTGTCTCTCTCACACACACGCACTCACGCCCACGGAGAACAAGAACCCCCCCGCGCGCCACTGTGATGAGAGGCTGCACGCCTTACCCCGCCGTTACCTGCACCGAGCAGGTTACCCCGCACTGCTTACCCGCTCCGTCATGCCCCTCCCTCCCCTTACACCCCGGCTCGTCCTCACGCTCCGCCGCCATCGGCCGGACGTACTATCGAGGCCGCGGACTCACACAACGATCGAGTAATCGACTTGCTGACCGTCCTCTGGCGCAGTCCGCGACCCCCCTGGGACCGGGCCTCGCGGGCGGGCGCGAGGCGTGCCGCCAGCGAGCCGCCAGCGTGCCGCGCTGCGGTCGGTGCCGTCAACGCGTTCGGCCGCTGATTGCGCCTCCACGCCCACCCGCCTCCCGGGCGGCCGGCGGGGTGGTCCGTACGTGCCCGGCGCCGCGCTCCGCTCCGCGGGGGGCCGCCTCCCGCCACGCGCCGCCACGCGCCGCCACGCGCCGCCACGCGCCCCCACCTTGCCGCGGAGCCCTTTGTCGCGTGCCCGCGCGGTCTGCGGGGGGGCCCCTCTCCCGCGATACGTGCCTGGACCGAGTATGAGAAATTTGCGTCGTCAGCCGTGAATCTCTCGCGTGGTCTCGCCGCTTCTAAAATATTGCGGCAGCGGTGTAAGCAGCACGACGCTCCCGGAATCTGGTGCAGGCTCGGCGGTGTCGGGTTCGAGTACCGATCCCCCGCGGGAGCGGCAGCAACTCCCTGTCATTGTGCAGGGGGCGGCCGGGCGGCCGGGCGGCCGGCAGCTGCAGCCCCATCTAGTGCGCAACCGAATCAGCCTCGCCTTCCTAACCTCTAAACCAATTTGGGGGCCCCGCCCGCCTCGCGGAGCGGAGCGCCCCCGCCGCCCCCGCCGCCCCCGCCGCCCCCGCCGCCCCCGTCATCGCCCAGGGCGGTCCTCGCGGGCTGCCACCAGCCGACGACGACGACGAAAAAGAGCGGAGCGGAGCGCAACGCACCGAGTTAGCAGTAGTTGCCATCACGGCGCGCCGAGAGGGGGAGGCGAAGCGGGGACTTGATATTGCCGCTTTGGTGGCGGCGGCGGGGCTCTGCCTCCCCGGAGCGGGACGGGCGTTAGGGCGCCAGGCCGTGCCGCGGCGGACGGGGGACTCGGGGCAGGAGTGGACCTCCCTACGAAGAGAGTCCGCGGACGGGCTCCGCATGCGCCCTGCCATCACCGTCCCCAGCACCATCGCGCGCAGTGCTCTCAGTGCTGCCAACGGAAACCCATCTGCCTGCCCGGCCAGGCGTGCGCGGCGCAGGCACACCTCGCCGGTGTGACATAACGGCAGCGGGAAGCACACACACACACACACACACACACTGCTGTCAACGACCAGGCGCCGCCGCGACGGCCTCCTCCCCGTGAATCCATTTTCCGATTGAAATCCCATCCCACCTTTGCTGATCCGTCTCCGTTCTCTCCCTCTCCCTCCCTCCCTCCCTCCCTCCCTCTCCCTCCCCCCCCCCCCCTCTCTCTCTCTCTCTCTCTCTCTCTCTCTCTCTCTCTCTCTCTCCCTCCCGTCCTTTGCCTGCCGCCGCACCGGTACACGGTGCACATCGAGGGAGGCCGTCAGACTGCCCCCCAAAGGCCGAGTGGAGTGATCGCCCGCCGCACATGCTGCCGACAGCGGCACAGTAGCACGGCGATTCCAAGGTGGCCACGGACCTCGCGAACAAACAAACAAAAAAACAAAAACTTGTGCCAAAAACTTTTCTGACAGGACTTTGGGTGCTCCGACTGAGCAGTCGGGGATGAACACAAAGGAAACGCTCGCTACGTGCCCGCGCTGCCCCGGCGGAGGGAACAACCTGTCGACGACCCTCCCTCTCTCTCTCTCTCTCTCTCTCTCTCTCTCTCTCTCTCTCTCTCTCTCTCTCTCTCTCTCTCCCATTTTCCTCCCTATCTGTCCTCCTTCCCCTCATCCTTCGAATTTAAATTCAACTTCTGTCGTTATCATCGACAAATCGTGCGGTCGCTGCGCGGCCCGAGTAGGGGGTGAGTGGTCGAGAGGGGGGGGGGGGGGGGGGGAGTGGGGCGCTGCGGGGTGTCTAAGGGGTGCCCGGGTGTGTCTAAGGGGTTGTCAGACGAGGGTGTCAAGGCGGTGTCAAAGGTGTATATATGTCGTCCGCGCCCACGGCTGGACGAGGCGGTGTAAAGACACCCCCCCCCCCCCCGCCCAGCATCAGAGTGTTGGCGGTCTGCGAGACATTTCACTGCGTTAGTGCAAGAAATGGGAATCCTCGCTATGCATCTCTCCCCCTCTCGTACCGCTGCTGTTGTCGAATGGAATGCGGCGTCTCGTTTTCTCTCTCTCTCTCTCTCTCTCTCTCTCTCTCTCTCTCACTCCGCCAGAAGGGTGATGGTGCAAGGACAGGTCATCTGGCCGTTTAGCCGCGTTTGTTTGCAAGTCCTCACTCCTTTGAGGGCGCGCGTCGGTCCCCGATCCTCGTGGGCGAGAGGCATGTGTGGTTAGGGGGAAAGGGTTGCGACACACAACCCTGTCATTAGCACTTTTAACTTTCCATCTCTCTCTCTCTCGCGCTCATTCAAGTGCAAATCCCTGAAAGCAAAACCGGGCAGGCTAATCGCCGAGGGGGGTCCGCGGGGTCCGTCCGCGGCGACGTCGATATCTCACTTGACACCCTTTGCCTGTCGGATTCCGCGATCAGCTGTGCGGGCCAGCTGTTGCAGCCGAGTGTGCTCTCTCTCTCTCTCTCTCTCTCTCTCTCTCTCTCTCTCCTCCTGTGTCTACGTGTTTTATATACATGTGTGTGGCAGCAGCAGGCCGGGGCAGTTCGCGTGGCAGCAGCTTTGTTGTCCGACGATTTGTCGCTGCAGCAGCAGCTCGCGGGGTCCCCCCCCCCCCCCTCGCGATGTATCATGGGCGTGGCACTGCGGGGCTCTGCTCTCTCTCTCTCTCTCTCGCTTGCGCGTTGGACCCTGACAGGTGGCGTTTAGCCAGAGACTCTATCGAGATGTGGAAGCGGAGATACACACACACACACACACACACACACACACACACACAGGGCGGACCGGAGGGGGGATGGCCGGCAGTGATAAGAGATAAGACACTCGCGGCAGTGTGTGTGTGTGTGAGTACCGCCGCGCATGCGTTCCTCCGTGGCTGTTTGACTCTGAAGTCGATGAATGGAGAAGAGCAGTGTCCTGTCCATCCCTCTCTGTTCGATACAACAGCGCAGCGCGCAACGGGGGAGGCCATCTGAATAAAACCGACAAAAACCGACAAAAAAAAACAATCAATAAAATTGAACGGAACGTCGCCGCGCACGCGATGTCGTTGTCGGGGCCGGCGGCAGCTTCCAGCCAGCAGCAGCGTGCGAGTGCGAGAGAGACGGGACAGTCATCCCCGGTCGGACCTCCCACTTGCACTACCGCAGTCAAATTGCGGCGCCTTGTCTCTCTCAGGACACCGACTACTTTCCCCGCCATCGCCGCCGCCAACACCCCTGCCGCCGAGTGTAACGCAGTCATCAACATTTTACCGTCCGGCCGCGGGCTCGGCCACACAACACAGCACAACACAGCACAACACACTTCAGCAGGTGCCAGGCCGGACAATGTGGCCCCCCTTTTGTGCCGCCGTATCAAAGGGTGATTAAAAAATATGCATCTCAACGAGCGGGGCCTCCTCGCCGCTTTGCGTCTTTCTCCTTCTTGTCTGCGCGTCTCGCCTTTCTCTCTCTCTCTCTCTCTCTCTCTCTCTCTCTCTCTCTCTCCTCCCTTCTCCCATACGGCCATCTGTTGTCGTCCTGACAGATCGTCGGCTAGCCGCACCCTCGTCAAAGCATGATTCCGCTGCTCCCCTCCCCCTCCCCTCCCCTCGCTCCGATCCCCTCCCTCCTCCCCGGCCGCGCGGCCCACCCGCGGGTCCCGGGCGGCTGTTAAAGTAACGCTTTAAAGGCGCATTGTGATTAGGCGGATAGATCCGCGTCATTACCGGGGCTATTAAACCTCTTTAACCACCGCCACCCCCGCCGCCGCCGCGCCGCCGTCCCGCCGCCCCTCCCTGCGAGCCCCCCAAAAGGGGTAGAAAACAAGGTGTCCCTGAGCGAAAAAAAAAGCATTATTCAACACAGTATTCAGTTTTTAAAATACTGCACATGTGCAAAAAAAGAAGGTTTGCGACAAACCACGAGCCGCACAATTTTAGTTTTAAACATTTTTTTAAATTACTTATTGGGAACGGATCCCAATTTCCTTACACAAACGAGGTGTGGTCTCTCTCTCTCTCTCTCTCCTCTCTCTCTCTCACACACACACATACATATCTAGGGTGAGTGGAAGGGATTGGGACAACGCACGCCGAGCGTGTGTCACAGGAGGGCGGTGTGCCTCACACTCTTTTTCACGTCGCGGGGGACTTTTTCCTCTAATTTCCCCTTGGCAGTTTTTCGCCCGGGCGGCGTGCGCGGTCCAGCGGGGATCGAGGCAGCGTGCCGTGTCGTGTCGTGTCGTGCCGTGTCGCGGCGTGCCGTGCCGCGTCCGCGGAGCGCTATGTAAATACACCGCATAATAGACATCGCGGGGTCGCGCGCGAGGGAGGGTGTGCGTACGTGCGTGCGTGCGTGTGTGTGCGTGTGAGTGTCAGAGAGAGAGAGACAGAGACAGCTTATCAGCCGGGCTGTGGGTGGGGGTTGGGGACAGCCGGGGGACGCGCGGCTAAAGAGCTGGAACTATCTGCAAATATTGTGTGTCCCCGCGCCAAACGTGATTATATGCAGTCTGCCGGAGCGGCGGTGCGGCGGTGCCCGGCAAATGGCTAAAGAGGCCGAGGCGCGCGCTGCGCCGGGCACGGCACGGCCGGCCGCCCGCACAGCTCGGCTGTAAGTGGTCTGTGATCGCCTACGGTGGTTGTCTCGTTCCGAATCGTTAGGACCTACTCCACGGCTGAGCGACTGTGCGGGGGGTAGAGACCGCGCGCGCCGCGGGGGTACCCGTCCGCGGCAGCCCCGGCACGGGGCCCGTGCGCTACCTGCCGCCGCCGCCCTCGCCGCCGTCGTCGTTTCCGCGCTCGCAAATCAGAGGGCGCGCCTCCCTTTTCCTCTCCGCCCGGCGGCAACCTGGCGCGCCTCTCAATGAGACGGCAGCAGCAGCGGAACAGCAAAACCATTCGGCGTGGAGTAGAGGGCGGAGGATCAGCAAACCTCCGCGCGCGCCGCCGCCAAAAGGGGGAAAAAATACTGCTGTTTTCGGCCTCTGCGGGCCGATGAGACGGCGTTAATGGTTCAGTTCAAATAATTTTTTGAACCACTCTGACATACCTAAAAATGACCGAGACTTTGCGCTACAATAGCAGCGGAACAGCAAAACCATTGTGCGGAGGATCGCGCCGGGCCGGGCCGACCGGTGCGGGGCGGCGGCGGCGGCGGCGGCGGCGGCGGGCCCCTGAGCGGAACGGAGCGCCGCCGCCGCCGCCGCGAGCAGCAGAAAACGAGCGACAGCAATCGTAACAGCAAACTCTCCGCGCACTCGCGCAAAAAGATGCGCCGCCAAAAGGGGAAAAAATACTTTAAGCAAGTTTTAAGCAGTTTCAACAAAAAAAATAAATGGTAAAACTTGTAAAACGCAAAGGAAAAAATAAAATCAAATTTGTACTTTTTTGTTGCTGTAAAATATAATGCCAAAGAAATTGCAAAAAAAAATAACAATAATAAAGAAGGGAGGATGTGCCCCACGTGCGGTAATGAGAGCGGAGTAGTTGGTTATTAATCCGACGGGCCGTTATCCCGCCGATGGAGACGTAAAAAGTGACCGCCGTGTCTTTATTTATATGCGGTCGAATTTGTTGTCGTGATATCGCTGTGCACTGCGCCGGTGTACGCGGCGCCCCGGGAAGTGGGCGTGGCCGGCGCACACACACACACGCACGCGCACACACACGCACAGGCACGGGTGGACCTGACCGGACTGCCGGAGTTTACGATCGCACTCTCCCCAGCTTTGCCCGGCCTGTGCTTCGCGGCGCGCCTCTAACAAGATGACCTTTGGCACAGAGACTACTACTATATACCGAGATGCGGGAATATCGAGAAAGGTTCAGTGGATTTGCTAGGCGGAGGCAAAAATATTTGTTTTTGTCCAGGGATGGTAATTTTGCAAAAAAAGAAACACCAAAAATATTTTTTTAAAAATATAGCGGCGCCGTTGGGGAGAACAACAGCGGCAGACGGAGTGTTTTAGCGTATCGGCCAGAGGCGCGTAAAGCACGGCCGATTCACCACGGAACTTGGTCACGGCTTCTCTGATTGATGACTGCACTCCTGACCTCCCCCCCCCCCCCACACACACACACGCACACACACCTTTTTTACAAGAAAAGGTACGGAAAAAAAATATTATGGGCGGAACCCCTGATTGCACAAATTTTGCCCCGTTGCACTATACAGTCGTACACAGCCGTACACTTTTTTCGTACTTTCACTTGCCTTGACTCTGACCTAGTAAAGGCTCAGCACGCCATTTTAACCCCCCCCCCCCCCCCCCCAAGGATCTCTTTCTCTCATTTTTAACCCGAGCTAAAAACAAGATAATTTTTTTAAGAAATGCAGTAACGCGCGTCCGCTGCCGAAAAAGAAAAGCGCGCCCTGCGCCTCCATCGGCCTTCTTCGGCCTCCTTCGGCCTCCTTCGGCCTCCTTCGGCCCACCCTTCACCCGATGCCGGCCGCCGGCCGCCCATCCGTCCGGCCGGCCGGGGGTTTTAATGTAGTTCTTATTAATTTTTCCTTCCTTCTTTCATTTCTTATTTCTTTCTCCTTTTTTTTCGCAACGAGAGAGGCCTGTGTGAATGCGCGCGAGTCGCTTTAATGGTTCCGGGGCCCCCCATCCCTAACGAGTACCACATAATTTGAATGATTTATGCGGTCGTCGAGTCTCCGGCCCCGCAGCCCTTCGCTTCTCTTCGGGTCGGGTCGGGTCGGTCGGGATGCGTGTGCCCGTCCCGTGTCCTATGCGCCAAACGCGCCAACGCAGTCCTCCCTCAGGCCGGCCTGAGCCTGAGTGATGCGGTCAAGCCGCTCCACCCCGCGGAGTACGGTGCTCACTGGCAGGCCAGAAAAAAAAAACTCTCAACTCTGAGATTATTTTTGCAAATAATTTTGTGGCTGGGTAGCGTAAAGAAACACAAAATATATTTTGCAAAAAAAAGAAAATTCTGATAAATCAAATTATTTACATGTAATTGTTTTCGCTGCCGATTGCGTGCCTGCCTGCATGGCTTGCCGCCCGTGGCTGCCTATCCCTCCAGGAGCAGCGGCAGGCGGCAGCTGTGTTTGGCCGCCCGTGGGAAGGGGGCGAAGCGGCGAAGTGAAAGGGTGTTGACTTTGGACAACTTATGTTATGGTTGTTGCGCGGCGGCGGCGGCGGCTGTGGTATTTCCTCGTCTTGTCTGATCACCGTCGTCGGCTCCCCTGTGTGTGTGTGTGTGTGTGTGTGTGTGTGTGTGCGAGCGCGCGCGGCCCGTTTCTATCGACGACCGAAAATTTTCGTTCAATAAATCTGGTAAGCCACACACACACACACACACACACACACACACACACACACGAGGTGATCAGTAAACGCGCTCGCCGCTCATTTCGGGGCAGAAGCCATAAAGGTAAAAAGAAGAGCACACACACACATACACACACACACATGCATACACGGCCACATTATTATGCAAACCCAGTTTTCCCACATAGCACTGGGCCCGGCCGGCCCCCATTAGGGGCTGCAGGTGGAGCGGGGCAGAGGGTCCGAGCGTCTCCCCGTCTAGATTAATTTCTCGTCCGTATTAACCCTTTCCCGGGCAGCCCAGCTCCTCTCGGCCGCCGCCACACACTGACGGTGATGCAGTACCGGAGAGCGACGGCGGGAGGCATTTTCGTGGGCCGTCGCCGCCGCCGCCGCCGCCGCCGCCGCCGCCGCCGCCGCCGCCGCCGCCGCCGCCGCCGCCGCCGCCGCCGCCGCCGCCGCCGCCGCCGCTGTATTTTTGTGTCGTCCTGGGAGAAGCCCACACCTTCGCCGTCGATCAAAAATCAAAACAGCCGCGCAAGAGGGAGTGATAATCGTTGTGTTTTTTTTTTTTAGATTTTTGTTTCGGCTGGCACAGTCTCCGATATGAAATGTTTAAGACACTGTCTACAAAATGAATTTCTTAAAACCCCGCAGACGTTACAATATCAGCGAACACCTTTGGGCTGGCCACGGTGCGGCGCTGCGCCTTTGTGATGTGCCAGCCCGGCCAGAGAGCCCGGCAACATCACATCACATCAGCTCGCATCACACGCGGCGCCCCGCCGCCCCGCCGCCCCTCCCCGCGGCCTCCCCGCACGGACCGTACCGACGCAGAGGGCACACCGCCACACCGCGCCGCCCGGCACCCACTTGTCGGCTTGTCGCTCCCTGATTTATTGGAGGTCGGCTCAGTTATAAATTTCACCTGCATTATGATTTATCACATTGTTGGCTGAAAACAATTTGGAGTTTTGTTTTAAGCCGGGGCCCGGCCGGGCCGGGCGGCCTGTGCTGTGGGTGCCGGGTCCGGGAGTGCTGGGTGCTGGGTGCTGGGTGCGGGCTGGGTGCCGGGCCCGCCGTGATGTGTGGTATGAGCGTCCAATCAGCCTCGGATGCCGACCCTCCCATTGTCTTATGGCGTGATGACCAGAGCGGGAAGACGCGGCCCGGCTGCCCGGCTGTGACCTCCTCCGCCGCCGTGGTCCGCGCGCACGGCAGCCGACGCCGTGGTGCCGGTGGAGCCGCGTCCGCGGCCTCGGACGTGCAGCCGACCTCTCCCCCCCCCCGCGGGGAGTTGTCATAATCGTGTGAGAAACCTCTCGTTTCACGCTCGCCGCGGGGGCCCGCCCGGAGGCCCCCGCGGTAGCGCGCCACGGCTCCCCCGGGGGGCCCCCCTACGGCGGGCGGCTGCGGGGGGCGCGCGGCGCGTGCGGGCGCGTGCCGTACCGACCGCAGGGGGCCGCAGGGGGCGCGGCACGCTGTCCGCGGGGGGCCCTCCGCAGCCGCGCCCGCCTCCTCAGCGCCCCTGCGGCGTCGTCGGGGTGCTACCGGCGGCCACGGACGTGCCCCGGGGGCAGTGCGGGGGCGTGGAGCGTGTGCGGGACCCTGGAGGCCCCGGGGGGCGGGCCCGGGGGCGGGTCCGGGGGCGGGCCCGGGGGGCGGGCCCGTACTCCTCACCCACACGCGCCGCAAACTTCCGACCCGGCGCCCGCGGAGCCGACTCTGTCCCGAGGACGACGGCCGTGACCCAGTTTAGAGCAATTCACAAAAAACGAACTATTTTCGCAGCTCGCCCCGGACCTCACCGCGGCTGTTTCACTCCGAGTGGACCGGCCGCCCCGTCCGGGCCTTTCTCGTAAAGAACGTTACGAGACAAAAGATGCGAGCGCCGAGGCGGCCGGGATGCCGGGATCTCTGGGCTCGGCGGCGCGCCTTGATTTGTGGGATTAATTTGGGGTAACGATTTCGTACGGTCGGCGGGCCCTCCTGAGCCCGGCCCAACCCCTCCGTCGGCCCCGGTCGGCCCGCTGTCCACACGCCGTACACATCTCCCCGCGTGGGCGTGTCACGAGAACCGGGACTACAAATTTCGCAGGACCGAAAAAATAAAATGAAACAGAAAACCTTTTTGTTGGGGAGTGTACGACTTGTTGCCGGGCGGCTCATCATGAGCCTCCGGCAGGCCTCCGGCGTCCGCCGGGTGTCCACCGCGGAGGGCCGCGGGGAGGCCTGACCCGGGAGTCGACGGCGGCCTCGAGGTATTGATTGATGAGCCGCGGCGGCAGCAGTCGGCGGCCGCCGTCACCAGCGCGTGCCCGTCGCCTCCGTGAACACTATGCCTGCCGGGAGCGGCCGGGGGCGGCCGGGGGCGGCAGGGGGCAGGCAGGGGGCGGCGGCGACGCCCGCGGCCTAACTACATTTTCCGAGCAGAGGCCGCACCGCCGCCGCCGCCCGCCCCACGGAGCAACTGAAGCTCGAGAAAAAAACAACAACAAAAAAACAACTCAAATGTCTGAACCACAGTATTGGCCTGTACAATTTAGACAGTCCAGCGTCCTGACCAGAGTTCAGACCAGCATCAGTCCAGCGTCCAGATGGTCCAGTCCAGCGTCCAGATCGTCTTTCTTGGCCAGTGCGCCGCAGCCGTAAGCCCAAAATACTCGGGCCGTTAAAAGTCAAGCGGGAAGGGCGCCATATGATGTGTGTGCGTGTGTGCGCGTGTGTGTGCCGTATTTACATCCACATTCCCCAGGAGTAATAACCAATTAAATCTTCGTATATGACCTGGAATTATCTAGTCCATTATATTCCCGAATTAAGTCAATTAGGTATGCGCGCGCCACGCGGCGAATTATTGAAAGCATAAGGTACCTCCGCGCGCGCGCGCGCGTGTGTGTGTGTGTGTGATTGATTTATATGTAGCGGAGAGTTTCACACCTTGCGCCATCAAGTGCGTATACGCCAATAAGCAGTAAACGATCGGGAACAAAAAATGGTGTTCCCATCCCGTGCGCGGAGGTTCGACGGGAGAAAGAGGAGAGAGGGAGAGGGAAAGAGAAACAGAGAGAGGGGGAGGGGGTTCGAGAGCGAGAGAGAGAGGACATTAACTTCGATTACTGCCTATACGTCTTTTATGAAATTTAATTCCATCATCACGCCATCCTCGTCTCGGCGGGGCTAGGCGAGGCGGCCGATGCTGACGCAACCAAAATATAATACTCTCTTGTCACCGTTTCGAAAAGGAATCCGGACATTTCGCCAGCGCGTGCAGCAGGTCGAGGCCGCTGAGGCCCTTCACTCCTCTGTGCGGCACCCGCGGCTGGCTGGCCGGGGGAGGGGCCGATAAGAGAGCAGTGCTTTAGGGCTTGGCCGCGGGGCCCGTGGGCAGCCGGGGCGGGGGACCGTCGACGGGGACCTCGGGGGACTTCGGGGACCGTGAAGCAGGACGTCGTCGTGGGGACGGGGGGGACGCAGGGAGCGGCGCGGGCGCGGCGCGGCGACCACCCTCGGCGGAGGTGATGGCACAGGAGATTAGAAACAGCAGACGCCACCATTTCACATTTATAATTGAAGTGCCTCTTGACTGCCGATTGGAAAGGGAAGAAAACCAGTGGGGGGAAAGGGAAGGGGGGGAGGGAGAGTGGAAAGGGCATGTCAACGACCATGAGGGAGAGAGAGAGAGAGAGAGAGAGAGAGAGAGAGAGAGAGAGAGAGAGAGAGAAGAAGGAGGGAGGGAGGAGAGGATGGGGATCGCCGGCTCACACTCCTTTTCCTCCCCGCTCGACTCGTTCCACGTTTTGCCAAATATAAAATTCGTCTGCTTCTGCTTCATTAGGCCCCGGCGTTGCTATTGCCCCGGAATCGGACCGGAGCGGCGGAGCGGCGCTGCCCGCCTCACTTCCGGACATGCTTGGCTTGCTCGCCTGATGAGCGGTGTTCACGACCTGGAATGCCCCCCTCTGGGGCCCCGCCGCCGCCGCCGACGCGGCCCGCGCGCCCCCGGGCGGTGAGGCGGAGGGGCCGCCGACGGCCGTCGATGAGGACCCCGATGAGCCCCCCGGCGGCCCCCGGCGGCCCCCCCCCGGCGGCCCCTGGCCAGGTAGGAGCCGCGGCACCGTGATGTATTGCCGGCGGGGGTCATAGATCCCGCCGACGGAATGGGAATGAACGCGGCCGTCTGGGAGGGAAACGGGACTATTTGCCCGCTTGCTGCTGCCACCGCCGCCGCCGCCGCTGCAACGCGGAGAGAAGCTGTCGAGCCGCGGCGGCGGGTTCTGTGTCTGCAGTGTGCTCGCGGTGTGGTTGCGGGCGAACCGCGGAGCCGGCCAACGGAGTGACGCCCTGCACCGCCCACCGCACCGAGAGCGAGAGAGACACGACGGGAGAGAGAGAGAGAGAGAGAGAGAGAGAGAGAGAGAGAGAGAGAGAGAGAGGCGCGCCGCCACGCCCCCGTGGGCACGTGGCGTTCGTAGTGTAACGGCTCGGAGCGTGCCTAGGAGGGCGTGCCGACGGGCGTGGCGGGGCGTGGCGGGGCGCCGCCCGCGGGCGTGGCAGGCGCTGCCCCCTCCGGGACTCTCAAAGTGTTTCTTTGCGGTTGTGTGTTCTCTTCTCCTCTCCACTCAACGCGATTTAGCACCTAGCACCTCACGCGCGCCCAGCGGGCCCCCGGGCCCCGCCCCCCGCCGCTCATTGAGCCACGGTGCTCGAGTTTGGCTCGACATTTTGTCATCCAGTCAGCCATCCGAGTCAGTCAGTCTCGTGGCATGGCGGGAACGTGAGAGTGATCTGTGACGTCCGCGGCACGTCCGTCGGGACGTCCTCATATCGCGCCAGGGAAGAGAATAAGTCTAATTACCGTATGTAAAGCAGCAGACGCCCAGCGGACACCCAAGCGGACACCCAAACAGACGCCCCTGCGGACGGCCCGGTGTCGTGGATCAGGACAATCCTCTCCATTTTGCATCGCAGGACAACACTGATATTTATCCTCCCGCCTTATGGAAAGTTAACCGCGCGTGATCCGCTTTTTTTAAAAAAAAAAACATGAAGAAACAAAACGAAGAATTGAAAAAAAATCCATTTTTCGAATTGAACTTGTCCGATTCCAATTAATGCGTAATCTTGACGGATATTCCATCGAGTGGCGGCCGCGCCACCGCCGGGCGGACCTGGACATTATCGAGTTATTCCGGCGGCCGTATAAGCGCTGCACACACACACACACACACACACACACACACACACACACACACACACAAAATGAGTAAACCAGATTGGAGCATCGGACTTTCCATACCGATCCAATTTGGAGCGCCGGAGTGAAGCGCTTGCATGGCTAAACGGGCGGAGCCGAAGCGTCGGCGGTGCTGAGCCCCGCTGAGCCGTGCGCTCAGCACGCCGCTCAGCACGCCGCTCAGCCGGGGCTGCTGAGCTCGTAACTCGACTCCACATACCTGCCGGGCCTTCTGTCCGTCGCGGTAATAAGTTGGGCCTCGGAAAAACCTTCTTCTTCCCTTTGTAATAATGTAATTAAGGATGCGGGGGTGTGTCTGGGAGTCAACACGTTTTGTTCTCCTCTCGGGAACTCGGACGCGCAGTGCTGTGCTCCTCATATCCCCATCTCGCTCCGGCCCACACGCTGCCGCGAAGCCTCCGGGTCGTGCGCGCTCTGTCCCGCACACATGTATATACACGATTCATCCCCGATTTCCACGCGGGTGTGTCGCTGCCCCGTTTGAAAATGAATTCTCCCGAGTGAGTGGGGGTCCTTCGACACGACGAGGGCGAGGCGAGGCGAGGCTGCCGGGAGTTGGGGGTCGGGAGTCGCGGGAACGCACCCAGAAAAATGAATTCTTGATTTTCGTCTCAATTTGCATTTACTTGGTTTTCACAAGTAAATTTTACTTAGATTAAGTAAATTTTACCTAAATCAAGTAAATTTTACTTGAAAAAACCAAGTATCAGAAAAATCAAGTATCCCTTTTTCTGGGTGCGGTTGGCGAGCCGCCGTTGTGAAGACGTCGTTCTGCGGCCCGGCGGACGTCGCCCGGACTCCTTTTTAATTAGGATTAAGCCGAGGGTACTGAGATTATCAACCGCAGAGGCGGCGGCGGCGGCGGCCGCAGCAGAGCTGATCAATTTGGGTGTAGTACCCGGACCCCGGCCGGACCCGGCCCATATACCGCTGGCGCGCATCCCGAGCGCCGCAGGGGCGGGGCGTGGCGGGGCGTGGCGGGGCGTGGCGGGCGTGGCGGGCACGCGCCATGAGTTGTGAGGCGCGGCAGCCATGGCCAGCCATGGGCAGCCATGGGCCGGCCGGACAGGACAGGCATGCCCGGCACGTCGCGGTCCCCGCCGGCCGCCGTCCTGCCCCCGCCGGCCCCCGCCGGCCGCCGCCTGCCCCCGCCGGGCTCCGCCCCTTCGCCGCCGCCGCCACCGCCGCCGCGGCCCCCGTGAGCACCTCTGTTAATTCAGTCCGAAACCCGTTTCCGCTTGTCATTCCATTCATTCGCCGCCGGCCGCGAGCCGCGCCATTCATTTGTTCATTCATGTGCCGCGCTCGCTATCAGGGTGTAATAACAACAACGTAGGTACATAAAGCGTTCGGAGAGGACATCTGGACGCGAAGCTGACGTCTCCGATGGTCTCGAGGCTCGCGTTCGGTTGGGATCGAGCTCCGAAGGTGCACCGGCGCGTATACATTTCGACGTGTGAATATCGATTTCGCACGTTCGATTATTCTGCTTCCCCTCCGCTCCGCACGTCCAAGAGAATAAGTAAAACACAGCGGCAGCAGCAGAGCACAGTGATGGGCTGCGACGCGTGCCGCGGTGCCGCGGTGCCGGGGCGAGGAAATGGAGAGGCGCGGCGCGGCCCGGCCCGGCGCGGCACGCGGACGGCCACTCGAGTTTCAGGGCGGCGACGACGCAGCCGCGCTCGCCCCGGCTGACGGCGGCCTCTGCGGTACGGCCGGGTGCCACGCGCCGCCGAGGGCCGAGGGCAGCCGAGGGCTTCTGCTGCGGCGGCCTGAATGGCAGCGAAAGGGGCGGCGGGGCGGCGGCGGCGGCGGAAGAGTTTCGTTGTGTTGCTAATGTTGTACGAAAAGGGCGCGCGCCGCGCACGCGCCGCGGGGCCGGCCGGCCGGGCGTGAGTGGCCGCGGGCCGCCCTAATGCGCGGCCGCCGTGCAGCGCCGTACACCGCGTACTCGAGTCACTTTGTGAGTGCGCGCACGTCACACCGCATCACGGGCATGCATCACGTGGGAACCTCACGGACCCAACATATTTGCTACTTCGCGGCCAACAGTTTATGTAATCGAATTAATTTTTTTGACAGCGGCTGTTGGGGGCTGGTATTACCGGCGGCGCGCGCGGTCTGCGAATACAGTTTCCGCCGCCTCAACACAGTACATTATTTTGACGGCGAGTTGCCGATGATGTGTCGGGGACTTTCATGTCGGAAATTTGTGATCTCTATATTCATTACTGAGTCTCATTTTCTTTAAAAATATTTATTTTCATTTTCGATTTTTTTTTCCCGGGGGCTGGAATTTTTTTTCACGCGCCTTTGGGAGGGAGCTTGAAAGACAGTGAGTGACCGCGATGTAGGCGGCGGTGCCGGACCGTTCCGCGGGCGCCGGCACAGGCGGTGCCAGCGGTGCGGAGTGAGTGCGAGGGGGCTATCCGTCACCGCCCTGCAGCAGCCGCAATCTCCTTCCACAGTTTGATTAAAAGGCAGCCTAATGAAGTTGTTACAAGGCAGTGCGCCGACGCCGCATGTTCGCCGCAAACGCCACCGCCCCCCTCCCTCCCCCCGCGGGCCCGCAGTAATTGTTTTACCTGGAGCGGGCAGAAAGGTGTTATTTGCCTTCAAGTACAACCTTGCCGTTCACCCCCTTCTCTTCTCCCTCTTACTATTTCCTTTATCTTTTTTACTTTTTGTACCTCTTACGTTTCTCTTTTGTCTCTCTCTCGTTTTTCCTCCCCCTCAGCCGAACGTCTCCGCGTTGCCTGCTGCTCGCGAGCGCGCACTCCGCGAATCCACGCGAGTTCTCTCTCTAACAAGATGACACGAGAAAAAAAGAATTGGCAAGGGGCATGAGAAAGAGGAGAGAGAGACAGAGAGAGAGACCGAGAGAGAGAGAGAGAGAGAGAGGAGCAGGAATGAGAGAGGGGGAGGGAAAGAGAAAGCAAAGGCAGATATTTCAGCTGCTTCCGGGTTGAATCGATTTCGATTCGACCCGGGCAGCAGCCGCCAAAATATTTTCATTTTATTTTTGAAACTCGACTTACAAAACTGACAAGGCTAGAAAACGTACTTGAGAGGGGTGAGGGTGAGGGGGGTGTAAGCGATATCCGCGGCGGTCACGAGGGGGGGGGGGGGCGAAGATGAGTACGACGCGCCTCGCCTCTCGAGAGACCTGCTGAAGAGTGCGGAGCAACAGCAAGCCCGGCAAGCAGAAGGGGTGGCGGGCGGCGGGGGCGGCGGGGCGATCTTCATTTGTCGGCCATTGTCTACACGCGCGTGTACAAAAGCCTTGCATTATATTGTCGTTGCATTGTCGACGAGCTATGACCCCCCCCCCCCCCCCCTCTCCTCTCCTTGATGACAAACAATACCACCTCGGCCTACTAACAATCTCAGCAGCAGCAGCAGTTAGCAGTTGGCACTCGCCGGGGACAAAAGGACTCAAATGCACCTCGTGGCCCGCTCGCACCGATTACTGTGGGGTAGGCCAGCGCCCCCGTGCCGCCCCCGTGCCGCCCCCGCCGCCCCGGCCCCCCCCGCCGCCTCCCGCCACACAGCCACTTTGCTCCGGCAAACATGGACGTTACAGTCGCGCGGGGCCCGCGCACCATGTTCGCAACTCGCGCGCAACTCGTCCAACGAAGCAGAGATTTGTTGTTTTTTTTTTTTCGTTTAAATAACACATTTAAAAAAAATTATATTCCCGCCGAGATTATAAAGCTCGTCTCCCTGAACCTCTGCGGTTACTACGGCATGAAAAGTTTTCGGGGTTCTGCTGCGGTGCGTTGTTGGAGTCGGCGACGACAGCGCTCCGGCATCCCTTCACGAGCACTCCGCTGGCGGGTGCCTCTTTTAATTATCTCCTGGGAATAGAAAAAAAAAGAAAGGGTTGGTACCCCCCGCGGCCCTCGCGGCCCTCGCGGCCCCGCGACGCGGCCCGTATATATATATGTATGGTGCTGGCCCTACTGCGCGGCACTGCAGCTGGGCCCTCCCCTACGCGTCACACACACACACACACACACACACACACACACACACACACACACACTGCTGCCGGGCCCCGCGGCAGTTCCGTGCCCCTGGCCGGCCGGCCGGACTCTCGCTGGACGGTCCACTGGAGCCCACTGGAGCCCACTGGAGCCCGCTTGGAGCGCGCGCTGGAGCCCTTGCTCTGGAGACCGCTTGGAACCGGCCAAGATATCTCCGCCGCCGATTTATGAGAGCGCTGCTATGACCGGCCGGCCGTGGTTTATAGCCGATCCGACTCACTTTATGAACATCCCTGTGTGTGTGTGTGTGTGTGTGTGTGTGTGTGTGTGTGTGTGTGCCGCTGACCGCCGCCACCGTCTTCGCTACCCGGCAGCGCTGCCGCAGTGTGCGCCGCCCCCCCCCCCCCCCTTTGTGAACCTCCCACAAGCCGCCCCTCATTTCGATTCGAGAACAAACAGCCGGAATGTGTAAATTACCTCCCCCCCCCCCCATCCACCTCCCCCTCCCGCCCCCACCTCCCTCCGCAGAAGTATGCACATGCGTGCATATTTACCGAGGCCGACGGGAAAGTGAAAATCGGACGACGAACAGGAGTAAGCCGAGTAAGGTTATGGAGTTTTGTACCTCAGATGTGCGCACGTACGTACATTAAAAAAATTTTGTTGTTGGCAAAACGTGAAACGTAATTAGCAAAAAAGGAAGTCTTTGACATCCCCCCCCTCTCTCTCTCTCTCTCTCTCTCTCTCTCTCTCTCTCTCTCTCTGTGTTAACCTCCACTGCCCCCGTTTGAGATGCGCAGGGAGGAAAGTGAGAGGTAAACACGCACGCACACGCACGCACGCACACACACACACACACGCATGGGGTCGGCTCGCGCTGCCGGCGCCGGCGCTTCGAGCACGCGCCGGGCCGCGCGCGCCCCGCACACGCCGCCGGGGGTAAGATGGCGCCGCGGGGGGGCGCCGCCGGGGGTCCCCGCGGGGTGCCGGGGGTCCGCCGCCGGCACGGACACTCAGCCAGGACAGCGGGGCTGCCGCCGGGCCGCTGCCGGGCCGCCGGGCCTCAGTCGTGCACACAGCGCCTCCGGTGACGCGGTTCTCTGCCCGTAGCGCGGCGCTCCGCGCTCCGCGGCGCTCCGCGGCCCGCACGACTCTCAGCGTTCCCTTCTCTGCCCGGCATCCCCGTGAGTCGGATTGGTTCCCCGGGCAGGGAGCCGTCAGAGCGGAGCGGGGCTGGGCGAGCAGTGCCACAGTACCGCGGACCTCGGACCCCCGAGCGAGCCCGCCGGGTCCCTGCCCGGCTCAGCCCGGCCGACTAGGACTGCTCCACGCACATTAAGCACTCCCATGCATATTAACCGGCATTATTCATACAACTCAAAACAAATCCCCCCCCTTTTCATCCGCCTTGCCCCCTCCGCTCTAATATCTCTGTCTCCGTCTGCCTGTCTGTCTGTCTCGCCCTTCCACCTTCGTCCCGCGTCCTCTCACCGAATAAAAACCTTAATTTGATTTTCTTGATGATTTGGTGTGCGTTGCAGGTTTGATATTATGTCCGCAGAGACGTTTTGAGTTGCCCTTGTCACCCTTGTCCGACGCTAGGCTCAGAGAGAGAGAGAGAGAGAGAGAGAGAGAGAGAGGCAGACAGACAGACAGACAGACAGACAGACAGACAGACACTCCGGAACGACAGAGCAGTAAGGCCTCCTTCGGCTACTTTTGCGAAGGCCAATGTTTTCGGGCGCTACACGAGAGTATGTAGGTGGGAGGCTGCGAGTCGCCCCAAATTGGGCTGACCGTTGGGTCTGCAACACACACACACACACACACACACACACATGCACACGCACAAGGATCGTTTCCTCCGTCAGCGGGAGAGAGAGAGAGAGAGATGTTCTCATTACTCTTACAACCGGCACGTTTTTTTTACACCTGGGCCTCGCTGAGCCCTGCCCTGCCGGCCGGTCGGGCGGAGAGCTCCGCTTTAAAATCGACCGTGATTTATTCCCTGACAATTACTCGCTCCTCAGTGTCCGCAGGTCCGCAGGTCCGCAGGTCCGCGGCTCGGCCCCGCGGCTCGCGGCCCGGCCGGCTCGTGGCGCCCGCCGCGGCCCTTGTCGAGGCGTTATTCCTGCAGCACCACGCGACGCGCCGGGTGAGCGGCTGCTGCGTCGCGCAGGAACAAGCCGTCCATCGTAGGACGCGTTGTGTCTCAAATCCGATACTAAATATTGTGGCACTCTTCTGAAGAAAATAAATGAATTTGCAGCCAACACTTATTTTTTTGAAGTGCATTGATTTCGACATGTTCCGACCTTTCCGAAATTCCCACCATTTTCGGGGGAATAAAGAGAATGTAAAGAAACACTCGAGGCAGAGAATAAAACGGTCTTGTGAGGAGATTAAATGCCATATCCGCGCGGGGTGTTGTCTTCCGTGTGTGAGTTGGTGTGTGTGTGTGTGTGTTTGTGTGACGGGTCCGGCCAGTTGTGTTGCGTGGGACGCAGAGAGAGGCTGCTTCCAAAGCGCCAACCTGGCAGGAGAGACGAGAGAAGAGAGAGAGAGAGAGAGAGAGAGAGAGAGAGAGAAGGGAGAGAGAGACGTGGCTATGCTAACGCAGCACCCGGACGGGTCACATCCAGGCTGACAG
Source organism: Megalurothrips usitatus (assembly GCA_026979955.1). Classification (NCBI taxonomy): domain Eukaryota; kingdom Metazoa; phylum Arthropoda; class Insecta; order Thysanoptera; family Thripidae; genus Megalurothrips; species Megalurothrips usitatus. The sequence goes on along the minus strand of CM049597.1, from coordinate 8,012,018 downwards.
CGCAATTAGTAGGGGCCGAGCCGTGCCGTTGCCGTTCGCAGCCCACGCGATGCGATACGCCTTGCTGGGAGTTTTTTTTTTTAGAGAAGCTGCGGAGGGGTCCGTGGCTGCCGGACCAGACAGCCGGAATCCGTGGGGAGTCCCCGCCATACGCTGCAGCTGCTGCAGCTGCAGCTGCTGCCGCCACCGCCGGCCGGCGCCCCTGCGAACCGGCGGCCGGCCGGCCCGGCGGACACGGCTGCCTGCCGGGCTGCCTACCGCGGCGCGCTCCGGGGGCTCTCCTCTCCGCTACGACGGCGGACACTTGGTGACATTCCCTCTGCTCTCTCTCTCTCTCTCTCATCTCTCTCTCCCTCTGCTCCCTATATCTGTCTCTCTCTCTCTCTGTCACCCTCCGCCCCCCGTGCATCTGTCTCCCACTCCCTGAGCGGGATCACACCGTAGTGTCGCGGTAATGTCTCGTTACCGGACAAGGGTCCGCGACCGCCGCCCGCCCCCCCTCTCCCCCCTGTAGGCCCCGCTGCTGCTGCTGCTGCTGCTGCTGCCGAGGGCCGGGGGTGACGAATAGGGTCGTCCGGCTGCCATCCCCGGCGAGTCCGCCCGCCCCGACTTGCGGGGGCCGGGCGGGCAGCGCTGTCCTCGTGCCCCGGGGCCACGGGGCCGCCGCCGGGCCGCCATCTTAACGCCGACCCAACCTGTCCCCCGGGACCCCCCTGTGGCCGTGCCCGTGCCACCAACTCCGCCCGCACAACGCCGCCGCCGCCCCGCCGCCCCCGCTCACTTCCACCCCGGAGACGGGGAGGGGGGTGGGCAGAGTGTCGCCGCCTCCCCGCCTCCTCCGCCGACGACGCTTTTATATATTTTTCCTCTTCCCCGCCCGCATTTTCCCACCACGGACAGCGTACGTTTTTCGGAGCGGAACCCGAATGCCATGGCGATCCGTCGTTATTTGTGCCGGGCAGTCGCGTCGCGCAGTGCACGCAGTGGCGTGCGACAGGTGCGAACGGACGCTAACTTTATTCTCCATCGGTGGGGCGGACCGTATGTGAGGTTATTGGCAGGAGTCGGAGAGAGAGAGAGAGAGAGAGAGAGAGAGAGAGAGAGAGAGAGAGAGAGAGAGAGAGAGAGAGAGGGGGGGGGGGGCGGAAATGTGGGCGGCGGAGGGCACAGGTACGTACTTCATACTGCCCATGGTGGGCGGTTTGGGAGGGTGTATGAGCTGCAGCCTGTCGGGGGAGGGATGCCAAGGGGGTGGGGAGCGGGGAGGAGAGGAAGGGGGAGGGGAAGTGGGGAGCGGAGCGGGGCAGGGGGCGGGGAGGGGAGGGGAGCGCAGATACAGAGGAGGACGAGTGAGCGGCGCCTGCGGGCAACGAACGCCCCGTGAAATATTGCTCCTGCGGCGCGTCGTGCCCCCTCCCCTCCCTCCTCCCCTCCCTCCTCCCCTCCCTCCTCCCCTCCCCCTCCCCTCCCCCCTCCCTCCCCCGCAGCCTTGTGTGATATAGTTAGATAGTCCTGGTCCAGGTGGCTCCGCCGCGCGCGGGGGCGGTGAGGCCGGAGGAAATCGAACATCTCGGTACTTCATCTGGAAAATGCGGGGGGGGGGGGGGGGGGGGGGAAACGGGAATGTATATGTTCCCCGCACGCGTACCGCAGACTGTATCGCGCTGCCTTCACGGCTCAATCGGCGAACTGGATAAAATGTGTTATTTTTTTCAACATGCGGAATCGCGTCCCGGTCCCGTTGCTAGTCTTATATACCCACCTTCCATAAAACCGACGCCGGTTCATTTTCCTTTTTTCCTAGTTTATTCCTCGTTTCGCGAAATTTTGCGTTGTTTTCGTTCTTCGCCACATGAGGCCGTGCACGTTGTTGCTCTGTGTTCGATGTAAATTATGAAATGAAAAGAATGAGACGGCGCGAAGGGAGAGAGAGGGGGGGGGCGAGGGAGGGAAAGAGAAAGAGAAAGAGAGAGAGAGAGAGAGAGAGAGAGAGAGAGAGCGGGCGCCCGCCCTGGGGCACCACACCCCTGGAGCACCCCACCCCTGGAGGCGAGCCCCGGGGAGATAAGAGCCGCAGATAACGGGGACGTTCCGGTGAGATCTCCATTTCATCCTCTCCTCTCCAGGCGCACTTCCCGGTCCTCGCCAGCCGATGGTACCCGCTCCAGCCCTCCGTGCTTCCCGGTTATTTTACTTCCACTCCGTCCTTGCACACTCCACAGATGAGGGACTGCTGCGGTGCCGGACTGCCGGCGTGGTGTACTGTAGCTGACTTTATGAAGAAGCCCCCCGCGAAATTTTTCAACCCCGACGACTTGTCTTTCTTTTTCTTTTCTTCTTGCCCCTCCTCCTCCTCCTCCTCCTCCTCTTTGTTTTCCTTTTATTTTGGGGGGTGCTTCTTCTCCTTCCCTGGCGGCGGCGCCGTTTGTCTGTCTGGCCGCGAGATGGCGCTGCGGGCGACAAGCGTCCGCGAGGTTCTTTACGGCGCCCATAACTCGGCCGACGTTATGTAACGGGGGCCCTCCATCCCCCGCCGCCCCCGCCGCCCCCGCCGCCCCCGCCACCCCCGCCCACCCCCCGCGGCCCCCGCAGCCCCCGCGCGGTTTCCGCGGACGGGTCGGAGCCGGCGACACTTCGGGAACTGCAAAGATTTCTACCTGGCGCGAAAACGTCAGAAAAATTTGTCGCCAACACCGGAAAGTTACGATCACCGACAAATCATGGGCGAATATCCAGGCTTGAAGAGGCTGTTTAAAAAAAAAACCGACCTCACATTCAAGATTTGAAACCAAATAAAGCCTCAGCTTGGTCTCCGGATTCCAAAAATAGGATCATATGACCTCTCCAGCGTGTGTGCGCATCTCGAAAATAATCCGTACTTTTTTCTCTCTTTTTTTTTTGGCGTGTCTTAGAGGCACGCGAGGATAAGGGACTGCTTTTCGGAACGCAGCCGCGGACTGGGGTTTGTGTGAGCGTGTGTGTGCGAGCGTGCGTGTGTGTGTGTGTGACTCACGGACTCACGTGACTCGGGCTAAGTACTGGCGGCTGCCGTGTCGGGATGGGTACTCCACTCCGCCCTCGCGGCCGCCAGCAGCGGCGGCAGGAGCACGGGCCGGGCGCAGGGGAGGAGGAGGGCGAGGAGGTTCCGAGGAAAGCATCACTCCCTTCCACCGATCGCCTCGGAATGCCGTGAACGCTTCTCTTGCGCCGCCGCCGCCGCCGTCGATTTTAATAAGGCCAATTTAAATACCTGCTGCCCACGTCGCCGGCCGGCCTGGACCACGCGGGAGGACCCACGCGGGCCGTTGCAGGCGACGGGCAAGTGCCCGGCCGCGGGTACCGGGTACCGAGTGAGGAGGGAGGCAGAGATAGGTACCCCCCCAAATTCCTACGCCTCCTGCGAGCCACGATGAAAAAATGTTTTTATTTTAAAAGTTCGAGAAGAAAATTTTTAAAAAATCCGAATAACCACTGCTGTAGACTGTGTTTCAGATCAAATCAAAGTTTAGTATTTTTCCGTAATTTTCCATGCGTTTTCGGGTGGCTCTGGAGCCGCGCATCCCCTACATGATCCCCCGGCTGCAGCACCGCGTCCACTCCCGTGCTCCGCGCGCCCGAGCCGTCTGTCGTGCACGGACTCAATTTGCATGGATTACCGCCGTGTAGAATGAGAGCGGCGGCGGGGGGGATGCCGCGCACCTTACACAGGCCGCGGCCGCGCCGATGGCGATCGCAGGCCGGCTGCTGCTTGTTTAGATCTAGGGGGCCGTGCCCGGAGCCGGCGGAGCCTGCGGAGCCACCGCCTGCCTGTCTGGAGCACTTGTAGTGGCCGGCCGGTCGGTCACGATTTCCAGAAGGCGGTGCCTCCTCGCTCAGCCCGGCTCCGCCCAGCTCGCGGCCCCGGCGCTGCCCCGCGGGGGGGGCTGCCTCCTAGGAAGGGGGCCGCAGGAGCCGCGCGCCGCCGCCGCGGCCGCCGCGGGGTCGCCGACGGCGACGTGGACCTCGTGCGGACGCCGTCAGCCCGCCGTCAGGGCGCCGCCGGGAGAAAGGCAATCAGGAAGGCGCGGGCCCCGCGCGCGCGTGTGTGTGTGTGTGTGCGAGCGTGCGCGTGCGTGCGTGCGTGAAGATGCGGAGAAAAATTGGGAAGCGGCGCCTGGACTCGAACGCAGGCCCTCACGCGACACCTGTGAATAAAAACAGTGGACACTGGCCAGTGGGCTCCGTCGGGCCGGCGGGCTGGACAGACACTCCCATCCCGTGTCCTTGAGGCGCGAATTTTAAAGCAGCCTTCGCCTCGTTGTGCATGTGCATATTATAATCTCTGCAGCCACCGTGGCCGAATAATCACCGATCTGCCACGCATAAAAGAGAGAGAGAGAGAGAGAGAGAGAGAGAGAGAGAGAGAGAGAGAGAGAGAGAGGCTACTCTCCGATCGGGCCGCGCGGTGAGAGGGAGAGAGAGGGAGATGAGGGGGGAGGTGCAGAGAGGAGCGCCGCTCTGGTGCTGCGGGGCGGCCGCGCGTGCGAGAGAGAGTGAGAGGAAGACATAGCCAGCGAGGAGGGCGGGGTGGAGCGTCGTGGCGGTACAAGGCCGTGTCGGGCCAGCTCGTGCTCGCCCAGAGCAAGACGAGGAGGCAGTGCCCTGGCAGTGCCCTGCTCCGTGCTGGCGGCGGGGGCCCCGTCCCGGCACGGCACGGCACGGCCTGGCCGGGCATGGCCGCCGGGGCTGACCGGCGTGCCCCGGCCGGCGGCTGCTATCATTCCCACGGGTTACGCCCCAGGTGAGCTGAGAGCGCACCCCCGGGCCAGGCTGGACTCCAGCGCTCCAGCCCGCTCCAGCACCCGCGGCACCGCCGACCAGAGACTCTCCAGGCTCGGACAAAAATGTTCTCCAGACTCGTCGGGAGACTGAGAGAAAGACACCGAACTATGTCAGGGAAGAGAAGCGAACCTCTCCGAGGAGAACCGAACCTCGGACTTTCCGGTCACCGGCCCGCCCTCCAGCCAACCGAGCTACGGTAGCAACCTCTGCGCGTGCGTCATGCCGCCACAGCACAACGCACTTTGACGGCGGGTTGTCGATGGCATGTCGGGGTCCGCGTGAGTGCGAATACCGCCGTCGTGTGCACTGAACACTCCGCCCCCCCCCCTCCCCCATCTCCCCCGACCGACCCGTCCCGGCAGCCCCCCGAGGCGCACGAAGAAAGCAGAGGCAGCCGCAGTCTCCCCACTCCCCTCCCACCCGCGGCCCGTCGTGGCCGTGTCGCGGGCCGTCACACACGCGTCACGCAGCGTCACGCAGCACGCGCGGTGAGTCACCGGCCAGCACTGCCTGCGTGTGCGTGCGTGTGCGTGCGTGTGTGTGACGTCTGCCTCCAGTCTGCTGCCGCCTCCATCACGCGTGAGGCCGCGGACCGTCCTGTCCCCCCGGGGGGGGCCCCGCGCGGCCCCGCTGGACGTGTGAAAACTACTCCAGCGCCACGCCCGCCTCACCAGGACGCGCTCTGCGTGGAGTCCGTCGCTAGAAACCACAACAGCCTACTTCTGTCCCTGTGCTGTGCTTGTGCTCCAAGCAAATCAATCACACAAAATAGCAGCACGGTTTTCGGACAGGTGCCTCTCTCTCTCTCTCTCTCTCTCTCTCTCTCTCTCTCTCTCTCTCTCTCTCTCTCTCTTACACACATGGGGGTTAGCGGCGGCATTCCTGGCATGCCATTATATTTGAGGCAGATGATGTGCTACGGCTGATGCATGTCCGCTGTAATTGGTATGAGCCAGCGACAGGACCCCGCCCGAGGAGGGGGAGGGGGGGGGGGGGGCGGCACGGAGCTACTTACTAAAGAAACTACCCAAACTTGTACTATAAACACTTGCCTATATCCCTGCGAACCGACGGATCTGCTGCGCGGGTTTCGAACACTCTACCGGCTATAAAAAAGTCTTTTCGTTTTTTATCCCCCATGGTCTCCGGGAGGGAGCGGCGTCTTTCACGCCCCCTCCCCCCTCCTCCGCCTGTCACAGCTTTATTCTCGCACCTGACGTATGGCCGGCGCTGTTGTTGCTGCGGCCGGGCCTCTTTTCGCCCAGCGCTGCCAGCGCCCTCTAGCGCACCCCCAACGCCCGACCGGCGACACGGACGCGAGGCTGGTGCTTCCCAAACCGTCTAATAAGCACGTGCATGACACACGATTCATATTTCTCCAGCGGGCCGAGCCTGCACTCGCCCGCCCCCTCCGCCTGCACTCCTCCCACCGCCGGAGCCCCTGCTGGAGCGTCTGCTGGAGGCTGCTGGAGAGCAGGGCCCGGCGCTGGGCTGCTGCTGCCAATAGCGCCCTCCGCAGCGGCGTGCCCGCGGCGTGCCAATAGTGTCTTCCGCACGGACACCCAGACGGTGGAGATAAGACGACACAACACCGGGTGTCCGGGGGCCCCGCGGGGGTGTCTCCCTGGGGCCGCCCCTCGGTGTGCCCTGCTGCTGCTCCCACCGCAGCACCACCCCGACTGGCATATTTCGGCGTTCGCCGCTCATTTTTATACGGGAACACGCGGCGGCCGTGTCGTCCCCGTCCATCCATCACACACACACACACACACACACACACACACACACACGCTGACGCGCATTAGCAGCGCGTGCGGCGAAAATAATTACCCTGGCCGGGCGTCGAACCCGCGTACCCGGCAAACCGCTGATAACGATCCGAAAAATGCGATCGCGGCGGCGCGATACCTCCCGGCCGAGCCGACGTGGGCCGGGGAGGGGATCGGGATCGGGGAGGGGATCGGGGAGGGGATCGGGGAGGGGATCGGGGAGGGGATCGGCCATATTATTCGGGCACGCGGACAGCAAGACGTGGTGGCGTACTTATTTATGGTGACGTCGCCGACCGCGTCGGAGAAGTTCAGACTGTCTCAGTCTGGCCGCGGAAAGCCGAGCTGGTCCACCCGACGAACCTTGCTTTACTCGTCGTCTATAGAAAGTTCGAAAAAAAATGAGAAAAAAAATTGTGCGTGCACGGGGGCTGCGAGTTCAAATACCTGAAATGCTGCGCGTGGGCCCGTGCATGCCTCCGCCCCCTGTGCCCCCCCCCACCCCCTGGGGCCCGCACCCCGCGGACCCCCGGCCGGAATGCAGGAAGTGGATATCGATACATCGCGGTCAGATTATCGGGGTCCCCGGCCGGCCCGTGTCGGATGGATGACGCACAAGTGTGTTGGCCGCCGCCGTGGGCCGGCAGCGCCGCGGACCCTCATATGTCACTCGGGTGCGCTCCGCGGGGCTCCGCGGGGCTCCGCGGCCCGGGGACGCCCCTCCACGCCGCGCCACGCCCCGCCACGCCCCGCCACGCCCCGCCCCGCGGCGGCCACCGCCGTGACCAGGTCGGCACCACCAGCGGCCGCCGCGGCCGGGGGCCCTCTCCCTCTGATTGGTGGCCGGCCGGCTCCCGCCACCGCCACCGCCACCGCCACCGCCACCGCCACCGCCACCGACCCCCGCCGCGACCCACCCACCGAAACGTGTGGCGACGGAACGTCACAAAGCCTGCTGCGCGTGTCACACCCCCAGCGTGCTCGTGATACACCCGACTGTGCGGAAGAACGGTACACAAACCCCAACCTCCGGGAAGCAAATGCAGCGACGAGCGACGCGCGCTGACCCCGCCCGATCAAACCCTCTCGCCCTTCCCCGAACACCGCGCGGCGCGGGCCGCACTGATGCCGATCGCGTAAAGGGCGGCCTCACTTTGGTGAAACCCGACACACACACACACACACACACACACACACACACACGGGGAGTGGCTCTATGCTCACACACACTCCCGTTTGGCCCGTACCTCCCAATTTGCCCAAGATAAATGGTGGTCCGATACGACGCGGCGTGTTCCCGAGACAGTGCGCCGCCGCCGTCCTGGGTCCCGGAGGTCCTGGGGGGCTCCGGGTAGCACCGCGATGACTCACGCGGCCCGCGCCCCCCGCCGCCCTTATCGCGGGGGCTTGTCGCCGTGCATCTACCTACTCCCTCATTTGCGCCGCCCTCCTTTTTTGTTTACCCGTTTACCCCCCCCCCCCCCTCCTCCTCACCTCCCTTCTGCCCGCCCCTGGCCGCCACGCCCCGCCCCGCCACGCCCTCGTGTTCAAAACCTCGGCTTACAGTGTTTTACCACCGGGTCCCCGGGACACCGCACCAGACGCGGAGGCGGGCAGGCGGGCAGCGTTCGTCGTGCACCCCCTTACCTCTGCGGCGGCCACTCGTGGCGCGGCCCGAGCCGGGCACAGCCGTCACGCGTACAACATATAATTACCAGATAAATTCTCCAGCAGGCGGCGGGGCCGCTGGGAGCTGGCGGGGGCCGGGCGGCCGCGGGGGCTGGCCGAGCCGGGCCCGCCGCTGGCACTGGCCAATGGCGTGGCTGCGTGCCGCGGCTCCTCGCGGCCGGCCCGGCTCTCCTCCACTGTTGCTTTGGCGGGTGATGTGTCTTGCATCCGGCCTCTCCCCCCGCCCCCCCCCCTTCCCCCGACAGGGGCGGCACGGGTGCAGCAGCAGCAACAGCAGCATCGTGCGCGGCATGGCATGGCACCGCCCGCGGCCGGAGCGCCCGGCGAGGTAGGCAACACGGGAGTGGGCACCGCACCCGTGCCGCCGCGCTGCCTACCCCGCAGGCGGCACGGGCGCCCGCCGCTCCCGCGCATGCCATGCCTCTCCTGCTCCCGAAGCCGCTCGTTTCCCGCACGCTGATTGGCCGCGCACGAGACGGCAGCGACTGCCGCCAGCGCCGACTCTCCTCTCCTCTCCCCGGTCGCGATTGCGGGGGCAACTGGATCTCCCTTCACCCCTGTGGGCCTCGCTATCTCGCCATCCCGCGCCGAGCGCTGCTGCAGCAGCAGTCTGCCATGTTGATGTTGTTGCTGCTGCTGCTGCAACCACCGCCGCAGCCGCCGCCTCCGACGGCCGTTTTCGAAATGCGCGGGCGGACATTTAATAATATGTAAAGGAGCCATTTTGTGATTGTTGTTTTTGTTCGGCGGCTGCTGGCGCTGCGGGGCATAACGCCCTCCCCCACCTCTCTCTCTCTCTCTCTCTCTCTCTCTCTCTCTCTCTCTCTCTCTCTCTCTCTCTCTCTCTCTCTCTCTCTCCACGCCCGCCTTCTTTGTGATGCTGTTGTTTCTGCATGTTTTATCAGAATAAAATAAAGCAACAGAAGTATACGGGTGCCGGGCAGGAGTGGCGGCCGGCCGGCTGGGGGACGGCAGGAGGGAGCGGAGGCGGAAGGAAGGGAGGGGAGCGTGGAGGAGAGGATGGGAGGGGAGGGAGAGAGGATGGGAGCGGGATCCGGGTGGTGTGAAGGGACAAATAAGCCACGCTCTTGGTCAGCCTGCTACCCACCACTGTCTCACTCCACCATTACTCTTACGGAGGTCGCCGAAGGTGTTGTGGTAGCAGAGCATTTTAAAACAATTTCGCAAAAAATAATATCTATTGTAATAAATGACACCCACGACAAAACAGCAAGTTTTGGAGAAATTAAAATTAAGTTACACAAAACCTTTGTGTGTGTGTGTATTTTTTTTTCCTTGCAGAGTCTATGTATGTGTATAAAAGTTTATAGACCCCTGGAGAGGCCCTCGCGGCAGCACGGCCGGGCCGCCGTTTTCGTGTCCGCATCTCGGCCGCGGCCCCGCCGCCCCCTCCGGACCCTCCGGCCCCGCCGAGCCGAGCCGAGCGCTGCCGACCGTAGAGATGCGGCATCCGCGATGCCAGACGAGTCGGGAGGCCGTGCCGGGCCGTGCCGGGCCGTCAGAGGTCCGCGCCGGCCTCAGCCTGAGCCGCGGTGTGGATATCGGAGCACAAACTCCTCGTAAGGACTTGTTGCCGGCCGCCCGCCTACAGGAGTCCGAGCGCAGAGGAGCGCCGCTTGTGGAGGAGAGCGAGAAGTGTACGGAGCTCCCCCGTGCTCGTGGCGTGGCGTGGCGTGGCGTGGCGTGACGCGAGGCTGGCGTGCCGCGGAACCATTACCGCCGCTCCGCGCCGTCAACCTGTTTATTCGAACATAGTTGTGGCCGAGCCGTCCGCGGCGTGCGCTGCTGCTACACTGTACGCAGAAACAAACTGTAGCAAAAATCAGAAGTAATTGGAAAAGAAAAATTCAGAAGCCTCTCTTCTCGTGTGTATTTCCTTCGCAAGGGCCGTATAGGAGTTCTATCCAGTCTCACCCGGCCCCTTCTCTACATGGTCTTCCCCGGCGGATCATCTCTCTATCTCTCTCTGCCTTTATCTCCCTATCTCGCGCTCTCTCGCACTCTCTCGCACTCCCACGCACCCCGGCCGCCGGGGCCCCGGTCCGGTCGTCAGCCAATCACGAGCCGCGTCCTCTACGCGCCGCTGACCAATTATATCCCTCTCTTTTCCCCCGTTTGATTGCATAATGCGCCGTGGCGGCGGCGTCCCGCATCAAATCAGCCCTGGGCCCTTGGCGGCCGTCTCTCTCGCACCCGCGCGGGTCCGACGAGGACAGAGAGAGAGAGAGAGAGAGAGAGAGAGAGAGAGGGGGGGGGGGGGGGAGATAGAGAGGGAGAAAGGGAGGGGGAGAGCGAGAGAGAGACAGAGAGAGAGAGAGTCCCCGCTCAGGTGCGCCGCCTTGTTCCACTTGTTCTTTATTCCTTCCTGCCGCCGCGATGCTCGATCCGCCGCCGAGGAGGGGAGTCTGCTTCTCATTGGCTGGCTGCGAATGAAATTCGCCCGGTAAAAGTTTGGCTTAATTATTCCGTCCCGAATTTATGTACGATCAGCCTCGCCGCGCGGCTCTCCATACTACACGCCCTCGCGGCTTTCTTCTTTATTTATTTATTTATTTTTGCAAAAAAAAATCAATTGTCAGAAGTAATTTATTTTTCTCTGTGTGTTTGTTTAAAGACAATCAATATGACAGCCGTTGACGCGTCGCGGAGACAAATCGGTGCCTTCTCGCTGCGCGGAGAGCTCTCACACACACACACACACACACACAGACGGCATTAGTCAGTCTCGCCGTGTGGAATGTTTGACTTGACCCCCCTCGCCTGGCGCCGCTGAGAGGAGCTGCACGGCGAGGGCCTCCTCCAGGACCTCCTCCAGGACCTCCCCCGGGACCCCGCGGGACCGCGCGCGCCTCCGTGGCCGCCGTCGTGGTCCAGCGGACTCGTTTTGTAATGACATGTAATCTGGCGCTGTCCAGCCGCACCTGACAACGCCCTGATCTGGTTCCGTCCCTCACCGTGATTAATACGAGCACAAGTAGTATGACCCCTTCCCTCTCATCTTCAATGCGGTTCAAACGGCGCATTAGGAGAGAGAGAGAGAGAGAGAGAGAGAGAGAGAGGGGGGGGGGAGGACTTGCGAGCCCCGTGTGTGCCGCGCACGCCGCTCGGTGTCATTACAGAGGCCAGGCCGCTGATGCTTGCTACCCCCTCTATTACGGACGGGGTGCCCTAATATGAATTTAATATCTCTCGTCTGGTCCGAAAACTCGCAACTTGGAGAGCGAGCAGCGCCCCCGTTAAACGCGGCCGAAACGCACCGAAATCCCTCTCGCCCATACGGTTCTGCGTTGTGCATTGACACGCGTCTCAACATATAGAGCAAGAGAAAAGTTACAAAAAAAAATCAGGTATTTTTTGTGAGTTTTTATTAATTTTTTTTTAAGTTGTGTAAAATGATGAGTGAAGGGTTAGTGGTGTAGTGCGGGCGGGGAACACGGAACATGCCCGGGGCGTGGGGTGCAGGACCGGTGTGTGGCTCGGCGGGGCGGGGCGGGGCGGGGCGGGGCGGGGCGGGGCTGGGTGGGGCGGCCGCAGCCGGCGCTGTTTTCATTTCGTCTTGGTCATTCAGCCCTGTTGGGACGACAACATGAACCACTCCCCGCACGGGCGGCGCACGCGGCGTGGCAGTCTTGGGGCCCGCATCGGCTCTGCGGCGGGGCCATTTGCATGCTGGCGTCGGCGCGGTGCCCCCGGACACACACACACACACACACACACACGATGCGCGCGCGCGTATCCCCCCAGGGGGGCCGCGAGGGGCCGGCGGCAGGCAGCGCAGCGGCCTCTCCTCGTGGTTGGCCAGCGCCCCGCGGGCCCCCCGGGGGCCCCCCGCGGCCGCCGGCCCCGCCCCCCCCCCCCCCGGGCTCCGGACACCCCGCACCGTGCGGCACAAGAGCCTCACATGTGCGGCCGGAGCGGTGAGTTCTTATGATGGAACACTGCGACGAGTATTTGGCTCTCCTGGTTTCGGTGCACTTCCACGCAGGGCGAGCCTCCGTGGTGGGGGCCCCGGTGACGTGCTCCGCAGAGCGCTGTGCCGGCGGTGCCCCGGCGGAGCCCCGGCCCGAGGCCTCGGTGATACGCGCCGAGATATCGCCGCCCGCAACCCTTGTAACGCAGTAATGGGGCGCCGTTTGCCGCCGAGGGTCCTGGGTCCCCCGGCCGTGGTCGCCTCCCGGGTCGCCTCGCCGCCGCACCGCCGCCCGGGTCCCCGGCCGGGTCCCCGCCTTACCTCGGGTAATAAGGGGGTAAGACCAGCCTCCCACTGCCGCCCCGCCCCCGAGGCCCCCGCAGCCCCACGCCGCGTATAAATATTAAGCGGTGTGTATAATGCGGGGTTGGCTCGACAACCACAGCCCCGGAGCGGTCCGAGCTGGCCGCAGCCCCGGGCAGCGCTGGCAGCCCCGGCAGCCCTGGCAGCCCCGAGCCGGGCGGCGGGGCGCGCCCTCCGGTCCTGCGCCTCCTCCGGGCACCTCTCCGGGCACCTCTCCGGGCGTCCTCCAGGCTTCGGGTGCTCCGGGGCAAGGAACTGCCTCCCAGCGCCGCGAGGCCGCGACGGCAGCGCCGGAACAGCCCGGAGCTGCTGTGGCCGCCGCACGCAGCCGGAGGGTGGTGCGGGTTCGAATACCCGCGCGCGGCCGCGGCGTTTCTTCCTCCGCCTCCACGACGCGGTGCGCTGGCCTTTTTCATACCCGCCGCGATGCGTACCCACCTGCGGCTAATCTGCGTGCATCTAGAGGGCGTGGCGGCGGCGGGCCGGGGGCCGGGGCAGCCGGGGGTGTGGCGCGGTGATACGGCCGGGTGATACCGAGGACGGGCCGGGTGCCAGGCCAGCCCAGCCCAGCCAGCGCAGCGGCGGACCGTCTCAAACCCTTTCCCGGCCGGCCCGGCCCGGCTCGGCAGCAGACTTATACGACTCCCGGCGACGCTTAGAGGCGGATGCTCGAACCGAGATACTACAGCGTTCGCAGAGTGACAAAACAATTTCCTCGACCCGACTCTCTGAGCCGGACAACCCCGCGGACCGGACCGTATTCTCGCGGCGTGATTCACAACGTCGGGGGATGGCTTGCGCTGTGCCGCGCTGCGCTGCCGACCCCGGCGGCCCTGAGCTGCCCTGAGCCCCCAGAACACTCCGCGGCGGCGGCAGCGGCGGCAGGGCGATCGCAATCTCCGCGGAAAACGACACGAAAACACCGCGCGGCAACATCCGCTACGCCTCTACCGAAAACAGCATGACACATTACAAAAATAAATCCGGGCGGCGAGCAATAATAATTATTCTAGGAGGAGTCTCTCTCTCTCTCTCCCTCCCTCTCTCTCTCTCTCTCTCTCTCTCTCTCTCTCTCGCTTCGTTATTTTTTTAATACTATTTTTTTTTTACTTTTGAAGCCGCGCGGCCCGCGAGCGCCGCCAGCACGCGTGCGGAGTGCCCCGGGGCGGAGCCGGTGCCAAGACTCTTCGCTCCTCTCCCTCCTCTCTCTCTCTCTCTCTCTCTCTCTCTCTCGCTCTCCCGCTCTCCTTCTCCCTCTCTCTCTCTCTCTCTCTCGCCGCCCCTCCTCCCTTCCTCCTCTCCCTTCCCCTCCTGGTCGCCGCGCGCGCGCTACCACCCGCACAGCCTTACCGTGCTTTATAACTTTCACGATTTTTATTTATCATTATTTATTTCTTTTACTTTCGTGGTCAGGTTGAAAGGTGTTCGAAGCCTTTACATACTCCTCCCCGGCTGTGCCGCGGCCCACAGGAGCGCAAAGAGTCTGTTGATTTTTAAACCCGAGACCCTCGACGATGGCCGCCCAGGCGGGGTCCTGGCGGGGTCCTGGCGGGGTCCTGGCGGGGTCCTGGCGGGGTCCTGGCGGGGTCCTGGTGGCCACCGACGCCGAGCAGAGCACATCATCTTGGAGCCTCCTCCTGAAATAACGGTGATACCGCCGGCAGCGTCATTACCGGTACCCGCTGGTACCCACTGGTACCCACTTGGTACCCTCTCGGACTCGGCTCTGGCGCCGTGCGTCTGCCCTCTCCCTCCCTCCTCCTCCTCCTCCTCCTCCTCCTCCTCCTCCCCCTCGTGTCGTTCGACATCAAAGTGACCATCAGATCACATCACATCACATCAGTCGGCATCGCATCACGGCCACACGGACCTCCTCCCGTCTGATTGCTACCCTGGACGGCGGCGGCGCCGCCGACAGGTACGCCGAGTAAAAGCCTATTTATTTGCGTTTAGGGTAGCAATTTGGGGGCCTGCGTACGTGACGCGGGGTCCGGCCATACCGCTCAGGGACGGAGTGCATGTTCACACCTGGTACACCCTTCCCCTCTCACCCCGCTCACCTTGTCTCCCGCTCTCTCTCTCTCTCTCTCTCTCTCTCTCTCTCTCTCTCTCTCACTCACTCTACGGGGACCGCATCCACACAACGCAACAAACTTCGCTTGCTGATGACGACATAAACTCACCGCCGCTTCGTGCGGCCGATTCTGAAAAATTGAATCCAATGCATATTACCGCCAGGCCCCTGCTGCCCGTCCACGCGATCGGGAGGAGAAAAGTTTGGGGAAGGAAAAAAAAAAGGCAGCTCTGGTTCACATTTTTATTGCTGAAAAGAAAAAAAAACACTTCCGTACTGCGAATCCTGTTTCTCTCTCTCTCTCTCTCTGTTGGTCGGTAGGAGAGGCACTCGTCACCCCTCTCTCTCCGATACCACCACCACTACTTCCGGTGGCGCGCGAATGCGAATACGAGTACGGATGAGGAAAGACATTGTGATTTATATCGACGTGCCCCACCTGCTCAGCGCTCTCCTCGCCAGCTGCCGTCGCGGGAAGCCGCGCTGACACGCTGCAAGGGAATGCACTCTCCCCGTGTGCTAGAGAGAGAGCGAGGGAGAGAGGGAGAGAGAGAGGCTGGTATTGGAACCCGCAACACCGATCATCGTTACGCGACGGAGGGCGCAAAGGGGTCTTCAATATAACAGTCGGTCCTTGAGGGAGGCGGATAGCTGGGCGGGTCCTGGACGAGTCCTGGACGAGTCCTGGACGAGTCCTTGCGAACGCTAGCAATCAGCCCCCTCCCCCTCTGCTACCGCCGTGTGTGTGTGTATCGTTCCAATTTGCAAACATTTTCGTGTCTCGTTCTTTCCTTTTCTCTCTTTGTTTTTGTTGTTTCGTCGGCGGCCAAGCCGCGTGCGTCGTGAGGTCGCCATCAGCCGGTCGAGTCGTCCATTGCGTGCCATCTGAGAGACACACTGCATGGTAATCAGGAGTCTGGTCTGTGTGTGTGTGTGTCTGGCCGCCACGGACTTTGACGCATCGTCAGCGAATCGTCAGCCGTTATTATTGGCAACGTTCTCTCTCTCTCTCTCTCTCTCTCTCTCTCTCTCTCTCTCTCTCTCTCTCCCTGTCTCACTCTTTTAACCGCAGCAGCGCCAGTAGGTGTTGATCGTCGCCGCCTTCGGGTTCGAGTACCAGTGTCCGAGTTCGCGAGTACTAGGGCCCGGGCTCGAGTGCCGGTACTCGCGGGTTCGAGTGACGGTACTCGCGGGTTTGAGTATACCGGGCACCCTGGGGAGATTCTCCACGCCGCTTTCATGCGGTGCCGCCGCAGTGCCGCCGCCGGTGCCCTGCGCGGTGCGCTTATGCGACACGATCGGGACCTGTTCCCCTCCGTCCTTATCACGGTGCGATCCGTCGGGGTGATGCCCCTCCTCCTGACCCCCCCTCCCCTCCCCCTGGACCACACCGTGTGATTACCCCTGGACAGCACCGCGCCGCCCTCGGGCTGGCTCCGCTGGCTCCGCTGGCTCCGCCACGCCTTGAGCGGGGCTGTATCTCCGCCGCATCGCTTCGTGTGCCGCGCCGTGGCGTGCCGTGTGGCGCGGCGTGGCCCAGCGTGGGGCCGCGGGCCGCGGGGCTGTCCCACTGTCGGGCCCTCCGCAAGTAGCCGAGCCCGCGCTTACTGTAAGTAACCCGCGCCCACCGTAGCAAGTAGTTGGGCCCGCCGTCACTGTAGGTAACCCGCGCTCACCGCAACAAGTACACAGCTGACCCGCGCTCACCGTCGGTATGCAAGCCCACTCTCGTAAATAGCAGTTGTGCCCGCGCTTGCTTGGCCTCTTCCGCATCAGCTGTTATTTTTTTTATTTTTTCATTTCAGTTTAACATGTGTGGTTGCTTGGGTCTCTGTGCCGCACGCACACCGCACACGGCATGCCTAGGAGAAGTTGTCGCGCTTGTAGTGTGAGTCACCTACCCCACGGCACGCACTCATTACACTTCCTACCCGGGTGCAGCGCCGAGCCGGTCACCCCCCGGGGGGCCCGGGCCCCTCTGGCGTGCCGTGCCAGCCGTGCTGTCGCGGTCAGGGCTCGAGCTGTCCGTCTGGACGGACTAGACTCCGCCGCGCCCCGGGGCCAGCACGCGGCCGGGCACGCGGCGACCACGCCCCGCCACGCCCCGCCACGCACGGCCACGCACGGCCACGCCGCGGCGGCTGCGTGAGGCGAGCGGGCACCCGGGCACCCGCCGCCCGTGTGATCGGTCAGAATGAAAATTGACGCGGGAGAAATTTGAGCACAAACGCCCCCGTCTGAAATGCACTGTGCTGTGAGTACATGACCTGTATAACACTCGGAAGGGCAGACAGCGTACTTCAGGGAAATTATGAAAATTAATTAAATGGGCATTGTTTTTAGCTTTCCCATTATTATAATATGACGAAGTCTTCTCGTTTCGTACTGTCGAAGCTTTCATACAATTTTGTACTATTCGGAACCTTAAGAATTTTGTCTTGCCGCCACGACTCGGCGGGGTTCTTCGCCATTCGCCACATGAGCGAGCAGCGCACACGAGCAGGTCCCAGTCCAAATCGAGTTCGCTCGGTCGGAGAGCGGCCCCGCGGGGCGGGCGCGGCCCGTAACGCACTCCTCGGCCCTCCCCGTCAACGCCAGGACGACGTCGCGCGACACGGCACCCGGCGCCCAGTGCGGGCGGCGTAGCCAGGCGCAGCCAGGCGCAGCGCGGCGGAAAACTGCGACGGGAAATGCAATTTCCGACCGACGTGGTGCGCGTCTTGTCCGGCGAACGGCTTGCGTGTGTGTGTGTGTGTGTGTGTGTGTGTGTGTGTGGGCGGCGGCGTCCGGCCTTTGACGGGGGAGGCCGGCGCGGCAAGGGAGGGTCCGGGTCAGGCGAGAGGAGAGGCGCCAGGCGTTGCTAGGGGCGGGGCACGGCCGCCGGGGTCCGCATGCAGCAGTGCAGAGGGGGTTCTCATGTCAGGCCGGCCGGCCCGGCGGCCCGACCCCCAAGGGTAAGGGTCACGCATACGCCTCCCCGGGCCCCGCCCCGCCCCGCCCCGGCCGCACGACGCCGCTCTGTGTGTGTGTGTGTGTGTACGCACTCCCCCCTCCCCTCCCCCACAGACAGACCAGGGCTACGTCTTCACGATCTCGGTGAAGATGAGGGCGTGGGGCGTGCGCGCGTAACGCGGCGGTGCGGGAGGCATAAGGCTCGTGCTGGGGCCGTGCGGGCCGTGCCGGACTCAGTGGGCAGGGCCGGCAGGGCGGCGGGGCCGGGCACGCGGGTTACGGGTTACTGGGGTTACGCACCCTGCCAGCGCCTCTCAGTACATCTACGTATCCGGCGCCCGAGATCAATTTAATTACCCGTTCTCCACCCTGGAGTAATTACCCCCCCCCCCCCCCCGCAATGAAGAGGAGAGCAAAAGCGTGAGGAGGTGATGCTCACCGACAAGTTAATCCCATTACGCCAAGGCCACTCAGGGCCCTGCATGCATGCATACGCGCCGCGCGCCGGCTCCAGATATTCATGGCCGCTGCCAACGTGACGGCGACGTGACGGGACGGTCCCGGACGCCGCCGCCGCGTCGGCGAGTGCGCGCCGGACCGTGGTTCATGAGGGTTCCCTCCCCCTGCCGCCCGCGGGCCGGCGGGCTCCCCGCGGGGTCCCCCGGTCCGCCGGTTCCCACGCCACGGGGCAGTCTGGGCTCGAGGCGCATCGCTGTGGGGGCCGTGGGGGCCGTGGGGGCCGTGGGGGCCGTGGGGGCAGACCCCTCGCCAAGTCGTGGAGTGCGTACAGGTCTGACCTGCCCGGACAGCGCCCCGCCACGCCCAGCCTAATTGTACGTTGAACCCCCCCGAGGTCTGCTGTGCTGCTCCGGTGTGTGTTCTGTTTGACCGTCCGCAGGGCGCCGCCGCCGCGCGCGCCGCACTCCCTCCTGGAGCCCCCCCCCCCCCTCCCCCGGCCCGGGCTGCCCTCTCTTCTCCTCTCCGTCCCCGATGACGGCACGGCGTCGGCCCGCTGCGGTGCTAAAACAGCCAACTCTTTCGCCCTCGTTTCCCTCGGAGGGCGGGCGGGGGCGGTGTGCGCCGGCTAGGCGGCGCCACTCCGCAACGCCTGCGCCGCCGGCGCCGCCAGCGCGCACGCCCCCTTACCTCTCCTCTCCCTGATTCCGGGACCCCCGGGACCCTCGGGACCCCGATGACGCCACGGGCGTGGCCGGCCGCTTCACACGGGACGGGCCTCTATCGCACGGCATCTGACCGGGGAGTCGCGCCGCGTCGACGGGGACCGCGGCGTACAGGTCAAAGAGCCGGGGTTATAGGGCACCCTGGACACACACAAACACCCTCGGCGGCGTCACCCCGGAGAGCTCAGTGGAGGGCGAGGGAGAGGGAGAGAGAGAAGAGGTAGAGAGCGGCGGGGAGAGAGACAGAGAGAATCCCCGAAATTGCGAAATGAATGCGAAACGATATGAAAACATTAAGCTGCAGGCGCTTATCGCGCGCACGTCGTATGTGTGTGTGTGTGTGTGTGTGTGTGTGTCGCCGATCTGCGGGGTCGATATTATTGTTCGGCAGCTCGGGGCCGCGCCCACAAGACGCCCATGGCTGCCCACGGCTGGAACACGTATCGATAGTGCAGCGCCCATACGCCGCCCCGTGCCCATGGCTGCCCGTGGCTGCCATGGCGTCGTGGATCTCTGATCAGCAGTGCAGGCAGCGCGGCTACCACAGAGGGCGCTACCTGGCACCAATCAGCCCGACCCGTTCATGTCCCTGGACTGCGCTCTCATGCCGACCTGCCCTGCCTATGGCTGTCCCGGGAGCACTTTAAGCGGAACAGGAAACCTGAAAAACGGGCCGCTGTACTCGTGGCGTTCGAGTTCTCGTTCGTTTCCAGCGGCCCCGCACCGCTGTCCCGTCCGGGCCGGATCACAGCAGATGCCCCCCCCCCCCCTTGTGCTCGCCGCCGCCGGCCGCCGGCCGCCCCCGCTGTGCGCGCCGTCTGCTCGCGAGAAGGGGCTTTTGTTTCGCAACGAGCTGATTGGCTGATAAATCTGCGCCGTAGTACACGGGAGGCGGCGGCAGAGCCTGCGCCTGCGCCTTTTGCCTTTCGGACAATGTGTGCGAGAGGAGTAGTCGCGCCGCAGTCGCGGGGCCCGTCCCTCTCGGGCTGCCTCCGAGAGAGGGCGGCAGCGAGGCGCGCACGATCCCCCGGCTCCGCGGGGCGTCTCTCGAACGCAGCGCCGCGGAGGCAGCCCCGGCACCGGCACCTTCAGGACGGCACTGCGCCGCCCTGCCGGCACGGCGGACGGGTGCATAGGTACTTTTCCTGCCCGGGGCTGATGCATTGGCGGGGCCCGGCCGGCAGGGCCGGCAGCGGAGGGCGGGAGGGCGAGGCAAAGATATACTGACCCCCACTGTGCGCCGCCGCCACCGCCGCCGCCACCGCCGCCGCCGCCGCGCGCCGCGCGCACAAGAAGAGCATCGTCCCGAGCGACACTTATCGCCAGCTCCATCAGCAGGAGTTAGAGCTGGCGCGGCTGCAGGTTCATACCGGGCAGGGCGCGCAGGGCGGCGCGGCGCACCCCGCGGCGTTGTCTTGCGTCTTCACCGACGTGCACAGCGCGTCAGACAGAGACAGAGGCAGGCACAGACAGAGACGGAGATGGGCAGCGCGGGGACGCGTGGCCACTCCGTGTTGGAGACTTTACGTCCACGAGTGCGACAGAGACAGAGACAGCTCCGAAGGCAGGCGGCAGGACCGTCATTGATCCTTTGTGTGCCTGGTCCTGGGCACCCGTCCGGCCGTCGGGGGCCGAAGGAGAGGCACTGGGCGCTGTGCGCTCGGCTGGTCGTTGTGCCCCAGGCGGCCAGGGGCGGCCAGGGGCGGCCGCGCCGAGCATGTTGACAGAGGGGAGTCACCGGGGCGTCTCACGTGGCGCGCGCCGCGACACGGACACGCCACGCCACGCCACGCCACGCCACGCCACGCCACGCCACGCCACGCCACGCCACGCCTCTGCTTGTCAACGCGGCGCGGCGAGGCTGCAGTGGTGGTAGTACATGATGGCGAGCAGGCGCCGCGCAGATTACAGGGGAAGTCTCGGCCGGCGGCGCGGGCTTACTTAACCAGACTAGAGGCGCTCCCCTCCCCCCCTTCCCTCCCCTGTCCTCTGGACGGGCACGTGCCTGGCCACGGCGCTGCCACGAGCCGCACCGCGCCGGCCATGCCGCCGCCGCCGATGCTCGGGTTCAAATACCTGAAACAGCCGGCCGGCCCCGTCGGCCGGTGTGTAGCCGGACAGCCGCCATGTCGGCGGGGTGCCTGCCTCCCGGTGCCCGTGATGGCGGCGGTACCTGGTACCTATTCGCTCCGCTTTGGCACATGCGCGTAATGACCTGATTTGCATGTCCCGAGACCCATAGCGAATGGCGGAGCGCACGCCTGACGCTGCCTGCCACGCCGCCGCGGGGGCAAAATAACACCCCCTCGGCTGCACAACAGGGAGGGGGGGGGGCGCTTAACTAACAATTACCTGTACGTACGCCGCTCTATTTTCACCGAATTTTAAGTGTGACGCATTGGGGGGAGGATATCCAGTGTGCGCTACACCAAGAAACTGCAGTTGGACTGTAGTTTTCGTACGGAATACTGTAGTTCTACCGGAGTAAATCTACAGGCGACCCTTGAATTTCGTCCCGTTTCGCCCCCTTGATTTTCGTGACACACTCATCCCCACTAGCTCGGCCCCAGGGCGGGCAGGTAAAATAGTTCTGAAACGCTGCAACAAAAGTGACCGTTGTTTTTCTTGGACCACAAACTGTAGTTTCACTGCAGACCCTACAAGACACCGCCGGGGACACGGCAGCGCGGCGGTATGAGAAATGCTCGGGAACGCACGAGGGGTTCCTCATATGTGCGGCGGCGGCGGCGCCGCGCGGAGGCCGGAGAGGTTGCGGCGTGCCGCCCCGCAGTGACAGCGGGCAAATCGCATTTGCGGGCGGGATTAATGCGTTGCAGGCGCCACGGCGGGAAACTGGACCTCGAGCAGTGTGTGTGTGTGTGTGTGTGTGTGTGTGTGTGTGTGTGTGTGTGTGTGTCCCGGGTGACAACGGAGAGGTATTGCTGGCGCTGGCCGCGAGGTCCCCCCCGCGTCTGAGAGCACTTGGAGAGCTGTCGCAGCGCTCGCAGCTCTCGCCCTCTTCGCCCTCTTTGCGCCCGGCTGGCTGCTCGCCGCTGCTCGCTGTGCAGCGCCTTCCAGGCAGCGCGACGGCGCATGCTTTACGGCCTGTTCGGCAATCGTAAGCGAAAATGACTAACGCCCAGCCGTTCATTACGGGACGGCGAGCGTTATTGCAGACAACGCCCCCTCCGTGAGCGGCAACGCGGGGCACGGCGCTCCGCCCCCCCGCTCCCGCCGCCCCGCGTAGTCGTGCTCTCCCGTGCGTGCGTGCGTGCGTGTCGCGTGTCGGGTACCGTCATGGTACAGTATGCACGACCACCCGGAAGGGTAGGCTGCTAACTAATTTTCTCTTTTTTTTTTTTCAAATTTCACAAAGTTTAAAAACGAACAAAAAAACCGCGGCGGTGGCGGCCGTGTCGGGGGGGCTGAGTTCAGTACGGACTTGCTGCTGGCGGCCGCGCCGGCGCGCAGGCCTAGCCGACTCGGCACGCCGGCAGGCTCAGTGAATGGGTGGCGGCTCAGGCGGCTCGGAGATGAGTGGTCATAGATGAATGGAGCCGGACCTTACTCCACCTCCTGCGGGCCGTGCCCTGCCCTGCCCTGCCCGTGCCGTGCCTTATCGCCAAGTAATCGGAACTAGCCCTCCCCTCCCTAATTTATGCACTTTTGTCCCGAGCCTGCCCGCCTCGGACCGCCTCGCGGCCCGCGCTGCGCCTGCCGTCCCCGCCGGGCCCCACCGGGCCCCACCGGGCCCCGCGCCGCCCGGCCAGCCCTGCCCGCCACATATTATGCCCCGCGGCCTCTCGAGAGCAGCAAGGGGGGAAAAAAGACACGTTTTCTTTTGCCGTTTTATCCCAATACGATATGCTTGCGCTTCTTGGTAATTGTTTTGATGCGTTATTCTCTATTGTGTCTTGTTTCTCCCTCTGATGCTATCATCGTCAGCATCGGCTGCTTTCCAATATGGCCGCATGGAGAGGAGGGGGGGGGGCAGTTTGACCCTCTCCTCTCCCTGCACTCCCCCTTTTCTACCTTGTCGTTTTTCCTCTTTTTTTAAGTCGCTTGTCAGCTATCCCCCTTCTCTCTCTCTCTCTCTCTCTCTCTCTCTCTCTCTCTCTCTCTCTCTCTCTCTCTCTCTCTCTCTCTCTCGACTCCTACACTTGGTCATTTTGCTTTTGTCTTAAAGGCGGGGAGATTCGATGCCTCCGATACGCGCACACACATACACACACACAAACACGCACGCACACACGCACAAAATCTCCCATCTGAAATCGGCCGCGGCCGCCGTTGTGGTATAAGATACTGCCGGCTGCGGACCAATCCCGGTCTCCACGTCTTTTTTGGTCAAGAAAGAAGCAGGGGAAAAAACAACAACAAGGAACAAACCGGAGGATTCTTCTCTTTCTTTATTTTCGCCATTTTATATTCTCTCTCTCTCCTTCCCTCGCCTCGCCATTCTTCTTATGCCAAATAACTGGCGGGGCGCGTCGCGGCGCAGGTCGGTAGTGGATTGTCGTATGCAAAATATATTATTAAATATAACCCCGTTAGGCGGAGCCGAGCCGAGCGGAGGCAGGCCGCCGCGCCAAACCACCCCGGGAAGTAATAATTGTGAAACGGCGCGTCTGCTGCACGCGGGCGCTGGCCGGCGCTGGCCGGCGCGTGCCGTCTGCCCCCCGGACACGGACAAGGAGGCCCCCACCACGGCGACGGCTTCATTCATCTGCCCGGCCGGAGCGGAGCCGCGGACGGCCGCGCGGCCAGGCCAGGACGCCCCGGTGATGACAGGCCGCGGCGGCGACCGTGCCCTGGGCGCAGAGCAGAGCGGGGACCGGCCGACCGCGGGCACCGCGCCAACCGGGGAGCGAGAGGGAGAGAGAGAGAGAGAGAGAGAGAGAGAGAGAGAGAGAGAGAGAGAGAGAGAGAGAGAGAGAGCGTCCCGGGGCCGCGAGGATATGTGACCGGCAGCGGCGTAGTCTGGTTTGCCGCTGATGTGTGGGGGCGCGGTGCCAGGCCACCACTCCTCCGCGGGCTCCGAATTCACCGGCGCGATTGGCTAGACTGGATTTACTGCCGAGGGGAGAGGGCTATTTGGCCGGTGATTTGCGGGGGGTCGCCTGCCGCCTGCTGCCGCCGCCGCTGCTGCCCGCGCCCGCCGCCTTCTGCCACTCGGCCAGCACCTTGGCACGCTTCTTCTGAATGGGCGTCTTGTTCCACCACTTGAGCCATTTCGCACGCTCCTGTCGACGACGACGGTGAGGTGCGAGGGCGCCGTCGTGCCGCGCGGGGTCCCGGTGGAGGCGACATGGAGTACGTCGGTTACCTTGGCTGGCGGCGCGGCCGGGTGCTGCAGCAGCACCTCCAGCAGCTCCTGGTGGCGGAGGGGCCGCGCGCCCAGGTGGATGCGCCGCTCCACGCACAGGGCCTTGTCGACCACCTCGCGGATCGTGGGCAGCGGCACCCACTCGGACACGTGCGCCAGCGGCGTCACCTGCAGCAGCACGGCCGTCCTGTACCTCCGCTCGCGCGGGCCCACGAGTCGCCCCTGCGGCCGCGCGCCCCACCTCGAAGTTCCTGTCGACGCCGTGGTGCCGCATGATGAGCTTGTGCCAGAGCAGCGAGCGCGAGCCGTAGTCCATCGGCGGCACCAGCACGTGGCGCTGGTACGCGCGGGTCAGCCGGCGGCCGCGCGCCAGCCAGGGGGCGTTGGAGGTGCCCAGCACCAGGATGCGGTCCTGCCGCTTGATGCCGCGGACCAGCTTCTTCAGCGTCCTCGCGATCTTCTTGGGCTTGAGCGCGCGCTCCTCCTTGGGCACCTGGTGGACACCGTCATCGTCACCGTCACCACGACGGGCCGCCCGGAGGAGCCGTCCCCATCCACCCCACCCGCTTGTAGTAGAGGCGGTGCGCGTTGTCCACGACTATGACGGTGGGGGCCAGCAGGCGGGCCACCTTGTTGACCATGTGCAGGAACAGCTTCCAGGCCTTCTTGGTCGGGAAGGCGCGGCGGGCCGCGGCCACCGCCTCGGGCGTCAGGTCCATACGCAGCGCGCCCGTCTCGGTGCACACGATGTCGGCCAGCAGGCTCTTGCCGCACCGGCCGGGCCCGGCCAGCAGCACGGACTTGACGAGCGGCGCCAGCGCGTGCGCGCGCTCCGACCCCAGCGGCAGCACGCAGAACTCTGTCACCGCCTGCGGCAGGGGCGCCGGGGCGGTAGGCAGCGCCGGCGGCGCCGCGGCACGGCTGGGACGGCTACCCCGCCGGGGGACCGCGGACACTCACCTGGCGGACGTCGCCGAGGGCCGGCAGCGGGTCCCGCAGCCGCTCCCGCAGCTCGAAGTTGGCGTAGGACGGCTCGCCGAAGAAGTCGTCGATGCGCGCCGCGGCCGAGTTCCGGACGACGCCGGCGCGCACCAGCTCCTCCAGCAGCTCCTCCGTCGTCCGGCCCTGCGTGGGGTCCTTCTTCTTGCGCTTCCCCTTCCTCTTCTTCCTCCCCTTCTTCTTCTTCTTCTTCCCCTTCCTCCTGCGCCTGCGCTTCTTCTTCCGACCTGCGGCGGCGAGGACGTAAGCGCGCGGCGTGACGCGGGTTCGAATACCGCGGCACCTCAGGAATGAAGGCGCGGCGCCCACTCACGCTTGTTCTTCTCGCGCCACTCGGCGTCCTTGAGCTTCTCCAGCTCGAGGCGCATCAGGTCGTCGATGGCCGCCCGGATCTCGCACTGCTTGTCGTGCACCTCGTCCACCCGGATGAGGTCGGCGTACGGCTTCTCGTCGGGGTTCTCCTCGTCCGGCCGGACGTACTCCCAGTCCTGTGCCAGCCAGACACTCCAGTTCGCTTATTGCTGCTCAAGATCGGGACTATTTTTTTTTTCAATTTGTAAGGAAAGTTTCCACGCACGACGCGGTACTCGGTGTCGGCCACGTCCATGGAGGGCATGACGGCGGACTCGTCGAGCTGGAAGCCGCGCTGCTTCTCGGCGGCCTTGCGCTGCTTGGCGGCGCGCCGGGCCTCGCGTTTCTTCCGCCGCTGCTCCCGCCGCTCCTCCCGGCTGGGCTTCTTGGCCGCGCCCTTGCCCTTGCCCTTCTTGGACTTGGCCAGCTTCTCGGCCACCTGCTTGTACTCGGTGCTGGAGCACCACGCACCCGCCGTCACCAGAGCGGAGCCGGCCAGCTTCCGGGCTGCGGACAAATAACGCTCGTGCCCTCTCCCTCACACACTACAGCGCGCGGGGCGACCGTCTCCGTCGCACTCACGGGGGATGCCGGGGAGGACGGGGTCCACCTCGGGGAACATGTCCTTGGGCGCGCCCTTGGGCAGCCCCATCAGCGCGGCCTGCAGCCGCCGCTCCCGGTCCGGCGGGTACTTGGGCAGCTTGCGCACGTCGTAGTACCAGGCGCTCACCCACTCCCGCATCTCGTCGCCCAGGTCGTCGAAGATGTCCGGCGCCAGGACGCGGTCCACCCACTCGTGCTCGCGGACCACGGCCGCCTCGTAGGCCGCCTGCAGGTCCCGGCGCAGCGCGCGGCGCAGCGCCCGCACCTCCTCCTCGCGGTCCTGCGGTCGGCGCCCGTCAGACACGTGCGGCACGGGGCCTCGGCGGGGCGCCACGACGGCGTGCTGTACCCGGTACGAGTAGTCGATGACCCTGGGCGCGAGCAGCCCGACGAGGGTGTCCTCCCGCTCGCGGTAGCGCCGCACACGCCGCCGGCCGAGGTGGCCGCGGTAGGCGCTCTGGATGCGGACGGCGGCGGCCTCCAACACCGCCGCCGGCAGCCGGGCCTTCCTGGCCTCCGGCTGCAGGTACCGCTCCTCCATCCACTTCCGGCCTGCCCACAAAACACAAAGCTATACACGAGGGGACGCATAAAAAGTGTGTTTAAATCGCAGAACGCATCGACCTCGCCTGGGCACCCCCCGCGGCCGAACGAAACATCGAGACGAATCAATTAAGTATCCCCTGCGCCACCAGGACCACTCTATTGGAACTACTCCCATTTTTTTTCGACGCATATAAACAAGCCGCGGCGGCTCTCGCCCCGCCGCTCCCTCCCTCGCGGCCGCCGTCGTGCGCACCCTCCCGCGGCACTCCCCTCACCCTCCTCACCGCCACGCCCAGCGCTGCCAAACTCGCATCACAAAACTGCTTTCTCCAACTGAAATCTCGGCAGAAAAATTGGTTTGAGGCGCGGGGGACGGGGAGGGCAGGCATCCCTCATGCTCACGGCGTTCCTCCACTGGCACCTCCCCAAAGGATATAAAGCAGGAGCACGGCCCTCGGCCCCCGGCCCTCGGCCCCCAGCACCCGCGCACTCACGGTTGAAGGACTGGATCCTGCACTGGCGGGCGCGCTCGTGCATCTGGATGAGGTGCACGGCCTCGCGCAGCTCGCGCCGCTCGGCCGGCTCCTGCTGCTGGGCCTCGTGCTGCTCGGCCAGCATCTCCCGCATGCGGCGCGCCCGCTGCCCGCGGCCGCCGCTGCCCTGGCCGTCGTCGTCCTGCTCAGCCGCCGCCGCCGCCGCCGCCGCCACCAACTCCTCGCCGGAGGCCGCCGCCAGGGCCGCCTCGGAGCCTCTCTCCGCCTCCTCCGCCATCTTGGCTGGAAGCCGGCGCGCAGACGACAGCTCGTGAGCCGACACGACGCACTCGGCGGTGTCCGACGGTGTCCGACGGTGTCCGACGGTGTCGTCGCCTCACCCAGCACCCGGTCGACGAGCTCTCGCCGCTGCTGCAGCTCGGGCTCGTTCTCCCGGCTGTAGTAGCGGGGGCACGGCACCGCCAGGTCCTCGTGCGTCAGCCTCCGCTCGATCAGCAGGTCGTCCAGGTAGCTGCGGGGGCGAGGAGGACGCCGTCAAGCACGGGCCCGCCACCGCCACCGCCACCGCACCGCGGTGCACGCGACAACGTACTGGTAGTTGCTCTTGTCCAGCTCGGTGTACAGCTCGTGCTTCAGCTCGAGCAGGCGACCAATGCAGCCATCCAGCAGTTTCCGAACCTGGAGGACGGCGTCGCATTCGCTCAAATCTAGTTTTCTAGCAGAATCGAAGTTCTCTGTGTCGACCGTGTTCGCTGACCAGCATGCGCTTCTGCGGCTGCACCAGCTGGTCGTGGCACTCGTCGAGGGCGCGGGTGACGCGGATGTAGTCCGCGTAGAGGCGCAGCACCCAGCGCAGCGCCGCCCGCTTGTCCGTCTCCCGCCGCCGCTGCTGCAGATGCCGGTCCCGCGCCGCCAGCCCGCGCAGCTCCAGCTGGGCCTCGCGCCACATGGCGTTGTACGTCGCGTTCGACATGGCGGAGCACGGCCAGGGCTGCGGAGCCGAGAGGCGGGGCTGTCGCGCCTGCGGTCGGTAGGGTAGGCAGCCCCGCGACGCACGCCTGCGTGGAGCCGCGGGGCTGCCTACCTCGCAGGGGCTCCACACCAAACGTCCCCTCAAAATACCATTTAATTAGACAAAATACAAATGTACGTCAGAAAAATAAAAATCAGACAAAAACATGGATTTCTTTTTTTCCATCCCGCAAGTCCCTGCCACTGACCCCTCTTGTTGAAGAGCGAGTCGAGCTGCGGTCG
Source organism: Megalurothrips usitatus (assembly GCA_026979955.1). Classification (NCBI taxonomy): domain Eukaryota; kingdom Metazoa; phylum Arthropoda; class Insecta; order Thysanoptera; family Thripidae; genus Megalurothrips; species Megalurothrips usitatus. The sequence continues at coordinate 7,983,665 of CM049597.1, read as the reverse complement.
CCGGCTCTTGCAGCGCAGCTGTCGCCTCCTGGAGGCCCTGCCCCGGCTCGCCGCCGACCTGGCCGCCACCCTCAGCTTGCCCCGGTCGTCGCTGCCGTGGACGTCGTCGTCGTCGAGGTGCACAAGACGGCGGCGTTGTCGTCGTCCTCCCCGCCGGGCGCACGCCATGGCTGTCCGGCCGTCACGCGCGCCGCCGGAGTCGCGTGTCCGGCTCGCGTGTCATCGTCGGCGTGCCCCCGCCGCCGCCCCGCCGCCATAGTGCCCCGACGGCCCCGCCTGGCATGCATGTAATTGGTTGGGGACGGGACAGGGCGGCCGTGCGCTACGCCGTGGCTACGCTGTGGCTACGCCGTGGCTATGCGCCTGCTCCACTCACTCATGTCGGGGTGCACTGCGAGTCCTGAACCCTCACAAACCACCGCCACCAGCGCCCCTCCTCCTCCTCCTTCTCCTCCTCCTGCTGCTGCTTGATCTGCAATCACAAGAAGACAACAAAAACAACAAAAAACCGTGCGATTGGCGCCTTGATTCACACAGTGCCCCTTGCGGAGGGGCAGGGAAAATCGTAACCATTTCAGTAACGCTCGTCAACTTCAGACTGTTTTAAAATTATGTTGTAGCGCCTCCTGTACTCACGACGTGTAATGTACGTTGCGTTTCCTTTTTACTTTTGTTCATTTCTTATTTTTTCAATTTTTTTTTCTTGATTTTACAACGTTTTAATTTTTGTTAAAAAAAAAAGGTCCCCGAACGGGGACGTTCAGGAGGTTTCCATGTCAGCAGGCGCCATTGTCAGCTCGGGGCGCCGTGCACCTGTTGCAGCGGGACCCCGACTCCCCAATGAGGAATTCCCTGACCGCGTTTAACTATCAAGACACCAGCTCAGAATATCCGTGAACTGATAAAGACCGCACGGCGCGTGAAGCGAGAGTCCCCTCCGAATAGGCCAGAGCGCGTCGGAAACGCTCGGCGCGAGGCGGCGGCGGCTGCCCGAGAGCCTGCGGCAAACGCGGCGCCGCCCGGCAGGCAGGCAACCCCCGGCGCGCGGCTGTGTGGCGGCGCTGTCCGCGCCTACCTCCCAGGGGCCGAGGGGTGAGGCGGGGAGGGGTGAGGGGCGTAGTGCCGCAGAGCGCCGAGAGATGGCGCCGCGGGTCGGCGGGACGTTAGCTCTCGCGGGGTGCTCCGTCCGGCGCCAGAATGACATCCCGGCGGCTCCGGCAGCTCCACCGCCTCGTGCGCCCGCGGGCGCGCGGGCCTCGTCGGCTCGACGTCGGTGATTGGGGCATTCGCGCGCCCTAAATGCCGCTCTGTTCGCATCTGTTCGGTTCGTGTGGATTACCGAGGGCCGCGGGCCACTGTGTGTGCGTGAACGCGCGCGCGCGCGATACTCAATTCGTGTCCGCTTGTCCATTCATGGCGGCGCGGCTCGAATGTCGGTCGCCCGGATCACGCGGCCAAACGCAAACACAGTCAGGCTCGGCGCCCCGCGGATCATCTAAACTATGGCCGCCGGTTAGGTTGGCAGTGCCGCGCCGCGCCGGCGTCCCCTTGGCGCACCTGTTTCGGCCCGCTCGGCTGGCAGCGGTGCACAGTGTAGAGAGGGGCGGGTCCGGGCAGTGATTGGCAGGTGTCGAATGAAGCCAGGGCGGCCGGGGTCTGTCGCGGCCGTGCCCGGCCCCGGGCCCCCGGCCCCCCCGGCCCTCGTCACCGCCGGAGTGACAGGCAAATCGTCCCCGGGGAGCCCCCCGCCGCCGCCCCCTATGCGTGCCGTGCCGAGCTCGGCGTCTCATGATTTCGGCGCCGCCGCCGACGCCGACCCGCCTAATTTGCAGCAAAAGAGGCCTAATTCTGTCCGCATAAGAGACGCTGTTTCTTTGGCAACAGAACGGCTAGCCCCACAAAATCACACACACACACACACACACACACACACACACGGACGCACTGGTTCACACCACGCAGATTAAAATGTGTGCGCCACACTGTGTGGAAAAAAATACACATTTTAATCATTGCTTATCGATATATTAAAAAAAACATCGTAAGGTCGTGTCACGATTTTTTAAAATGCCAAAACGGTTGGGCATTCTTTTTTTCTTCCTATAGAACTCCGTCTATGGAACCCTTTACGAGGAAAACTCGGTGATCGTAGAGCAGGAATTTTTTAAAACGCTCAATTTCCGTGTGTGTGTCCCATAATTTGCTGGTGTCACGCGACGTAGACCCTATATGCCATCACTCACACACACACACACGCGCGCGCGCGCGCGCGCGCGTGCTTTTTGCTTAAAAGCTCGCACGCGGGAGAGGTGTGGTTACAGTTTACACGAGCCTCTCTCTCTCTCTCTCTCTCTCTCTCTCTCTCTATCTCGCTCTCTCGCTAATCGCAGGGCCAATCACTGTCCAATCATTTCATCATGCCTTCGAAGACGCCGGGCCCGCCGCCGCCGCCGCGGCCCCGAGCGCCGGCTGTTAATCCGCCGTCATTGTGTTCCACTAATTAATACCGTACGGTGCACTTAGTGAATTACGGGCGATGGCTGCGGCCGGTGCGCGGCCGGTGCGTGCGCGGTGCGAGCCCGCGGTGTGCCGCGAGGTGCGTGCGTGCGCGTGCGTGCGCGTGCGTGCGCGTGGCGGCGTCGTCGTCAGCGCGTCAGCGCCGCATGTTGGCGCCCCTGGCTGGCTGGAAAGGTTGTCCAGGCGCGTGCGCCGTGAACACTCACACTCCTCCAGAGCTCTTACTCTCTACGTTCACCCATTGCATTTGTAGCATACTCAAAAAAGAAAAGGTTTGAAAAAACTCACTGTTTTGTATTGTTGATTTTTTTTTTAAATATGGATTACCGTCTCCGCGGCCGCCATTTTGTAGGTGGCACTGGCGGTACCTGTACGCGGTGCCGCCGCCGCCCCCGCCAGGAGCATGGCGGCGCGGCGCGGCGCGGCGCGGCGGGGGCCACTTTGAACTAATTACAATATCCCTCCCTCCTCGCTGCACACACGAGCGCCATGGCCGTGCCGCGAGCCGCGAGCCCGCACGGGAGCGTGACCGCGTATCCACCGACAGAGAGAGAGAGACAGAGAGAGAGAGAGAGAGAGAGAGAGCTATAAATTTCCGTCACGATGTAAAGAGTGGTACGCATCGCGAGCCTACAGGAATATATTCCACCCACCTCAAACGTTAGTCAAGTCAGCGGCTACCCGTTCCCGATCGTCACAAAAATCTAAAACGTTCATAAAACTGCAAAAATGGGTGGGCACTACCTCGTCCCAGGCCTCCGCCTGGAACCCTCCTGCTTAACTTCGGTGTTCGAATGGGAACCGGTGTACCAGGTATCGACCGCCGCTAAGACACAGGCACGACGCAGCGGCCTTTTTCAGGGGCACGCTTCCGCAACGGTCAATGTAGCCCCCTCCGCCAGCCAGATTTCCGGAATCAACTCCCTTCGACTGGCTGGTTGGTCTGTGGCACTGCGGCCACTCCCGAGCGGACTGGGGGGGAGGTAGGCTTTCCTATATCGTACACAGCCGAAGCTGCTGTACTTCACGACGAACCCTAGTCGCGACGGCGTGTCCTCGTCTGCCAGATTCACAGGGAGCGAAAACGAAGGCACCGAACCCTAGGTACCCCCGTAGCATACACCCGAGTCTCCGAACCAAGTTTCCTTGGTAGACACAGAGCCCCCCCGCCGGAAGCCCCGGGCGACCGAGAGAACCTCGGACCCGGGAACGGGGGTAAGCCCGACCGTGCTGCGGGAATCTTCAAGTTGAAACCCAACGCTTACATCTCTCAGTGACGCAGCGCGCACGGCCGTTCAGACAGCCATACCGACGCCACGTTCGAAAGTATATTTTACCCTCTGTCTTCCAAGCGCAGACACTAGAAAAATTTCAAGGTACTGGCAACAGTCGAACCCACGACCCTTCGGTTGCCGGTCAGCCACCCTACCGATGGTGCCACAAAGCCGCGATGATGGCCGCAGCGCGCCCCCTGTACTTAAAACACTGTCGTCTCAGCTGGGCCGACAGAAAAATCGCACGGGCCGGCAAAGTGTTGAACCACCGGCCAGCTGCTCCCCGACCGGACTCGCTAACCACGCGGCTACGGAGACACGTTACTTTACTTTGCGCGCTCCCGGGACTTTAGTCGCTTCACCAACCCTGCCGCCCCCTGCGGCGGTGCGACTAGATAGGAAGAGGCGGCGCAGGCGGCCGGGGGGCTTCCAGCGGCCTAGCGTCCCGCTGTTTGCAGGGGGAGGTCGCCCTTTAATCGACCAATTGAACGCACTAATAATGATGGCGGCGGAGTGCACGGGGTGTGCGGGTGGAGTGTGGGCTGTAATTTATTCGACACATTTGGGCCGGGCGCGCGTGTTTTGTCGTCTGTGTACGTGTGTGTGTGCGTGTGTTTGCATAACGGCCTTATCAAGCCGAATGATTTACGGCTCACGTCAGCGGGGGTAACGAAGGCGGGCCGCGGCAGGCCGAGCTCCGAGCAGCAAGGGCGTGAAGACGGCGGCTATGAGGAGTTGAGCGGCCGGGGCAGCGTCGGATGAGAGATTCAGCGGGGCGCGCGGGCGGCTCGCGAGGACGGCGGCTATGACACTCTGAGAGAGGCGTCCCCCCCCCCCCCCCCCCCACGGCGCCGTACTCACCGCCGCACCCCGCCCGCGGGCAGGTGAGAGACGAGGTGCCGCCACCACACACGGTAACCTCGGTACCCGCCGCGTGCGAGCGCAATTACCGAAGTGCACCGAGAGGGCCTAGGCTGGGTCTAGGCGGGTCTAGGCGGGTCTAGGCCGGGCCCAACCACCCCTGCTAGCACCTCAGGGCGCAGCCCGGCGCAGCCGGCCAGGGCAGCCAATCTCGGGGTAATAGCTCGCCCAAGTCCTGTCGCCCTTGCGCCGCTCTCTCTCTCTCTCTCTCTCTCTCTCTCTCTCTCTCTCTCTCTCTCTCTCTCCTCCTTCCCTGTGAGATGCGGATGGTGGCCGTTACTTTGGAAGGGACGGAGAGAGAGAGAGACCCCCTGAGGGGCCCTCAGGGGCATTTTAACAGAGGGCAGCTGACAAAAAGCAGCATGGGACAGCGGCGGCGGCGGCGGCGGCGGCGGCGGTGGCAGGTGGGAGAGGCGAGCTGCGCAGGTCCTCCCGGGTCTCCCCTCCGACTGGACAGGGCAGGACACGGGTACCTGACGGGTACCTGGCGGGTACCCACTGGGTGCCAATGGGTCTGACAACACTCGCGGCGTTCACGCACACATGAAGACGGAGAAGAAAGGGTTATTGGACATCCCCCTTTTGTGCGACAGGGAGGGAAAGTGTGCCCTGTGTGTGTGTGTGTGTGTGGTCACGTGATCGGTTTGTCGTTCCCACACTTTGAGCACGCATCTCCTCTCGCACGCACACGGGGGCGACCTGGATCACCACCATCACATTTTTAACATTTTTTTCTCCCTCACAATTTTATTTTTCTTGTCCCCGTTTTTTTTTAACATTGTTAGGTCTTTATTGTTGTTGCAGAAGCGCTCGATAAGGTGGCGAGAAAAGGGGAATGAGAGAGAGAGAGAGAGAGAGAGAGAGGAAGAGAGAGAGGGAGAGAGAGAGAGAGAGAGAGAGAGAGCGAAGGGGAGACAGAGAGAGGCCGTGAAGGAAGTTTTTTGTGACAAGCTTGAAATTTTAATTCGCCTTTCGCACGCGAGGCGTGAGAGGGCAATTAGTATCGAAGGATGACGGGATGAAACTGCTTTTGTCGACCCCCGAAACGGGCTGGCCCACCCGGGTAGTGTCAAAGCCTCCTCTGTCTCTCTCTCTTTCTCTCTGCGTCTCTCTCTCTCGCACTTCAACTCGTCTCCCCGGGGAACTCCACCCATACAAAACTAAACCTGAGATATATTTATAACTTTATTTCTGAAATTAATAATAGCGTAGCGGGAGCAGAAATGCAAATAGCGGTATACGGATGTGTTGCATAGCAATGAAATGACACACGGCGTGCCGGTGGCGTGCGCGGTAGCGGGGCGGGGCGGGGCCCCGGCCCCCGGGGGGGCTCCACGTCGTGACGCCCCCGAGGCCCCCATGGGGGGCACGACCAACCACTGTCCAGTCGCCAGCTCGCCCAGCCCTTTCTAATCCACCACGAAAAAAAAATCATACCGTATAAAATGTTTTGGCCAGAAAAATTAATAATAATAATAATAATTGTAATAATAAATTACGCCATACGTTACACGCTTTAGGCAACGGCCACTGGAATTATTTTATCTTACTGTTATCGGGCAGCGCGCCCTTCTCAACTTTTTTCTTTTTTTTTTATCAGTGGTGAAAGGGAGTGCGTGCCGGTGATCTCCCCCACACATACGGGGCATAACCGCTTCGCACGGTGTGCGTGTGTGCGCATGTGCATGTGTGTGTGTGTGTGAGTGTATGCGTGGACGCTTGCCTTTTTGGCCCCCAGCGGTGCCGGGCATTTGCGGCATGTGACAATGCAAGCCGCTTCAGTGCAGCAGCGGCAGCAGCGGCAGCAGCGGAGGGGTGCGGCGGCGGTGAGCGGTCAGGGGCTGTCAGCCTGCGCCTGTGTGGCCTGCCCTCTGCTCCTGTGTCCCCCTCGGCCGCCCTCATGTCTCCCCGGGGCACACAGGGCGGCACGCGGGGCGGCACGCGGGGCGGCCCACACGGCACAGGATCCGTCCCTTGCGGTGGCCAGCCACCCCTTTCGCATGGACCACATGATGTACATCCACGCCCGCAGGACATATATTTTTAATTCTAATTAATTACGCGTGAATGAGGCTGCGGCGGCGATCTCTTGTGGCGGGCGGGACAGCGGCGGCAGCAGCAGGCGAAGCCCGCGAAGCTCACCGGCTCGCCTTGTATAGGCATTTCCAACGAGGCTCCGGAACGGAAGTGGAAAAGCAAAAATACTTCCAGAGCGGAAATGGTTCGTATGAGAAATTGCGTGCATCAATTCTCACGCTGAATTTTGCTCTCTCTCTCTCTCTCTCTCTCTCTCTCTCTCTCGGTTATTGTTCAGCCCTCCTTGTGCGCATACTACATTATGTCGGTTCGGGGCGCAAATAATTGTACCGTGTGTGCGATTGAGCATCCCCCTCCCCCCCCCCCTTTCCCTCTCTCTCTCTCTCTCTCTCTCTCTCTCTCTCTCTCTCTCTCTCTCACCCGCCACACACACACACACACACTCGCAAAGCTCTGCATCACTGGTTGCGTAAACAATACCGAGTGCACCATCCGCCGCACATCGCGCGCACACCACACGGCGAGCCTTTAGGCCCGAAGCTCTGCTGCGGCCTCGTGTGTGTGAGTGTATGTGTATGTGTGTGTGTGTGTGTGTGTGTGTGTGTGTGTGTGTGTGTGTGTGTGTGTGTGTGTGTCGGGGGACAGCCGGCGCGGGGCGTTCATCCCCGACTCCCCTGCCGCCGCATGTGACTCTCTGACGCACGGGTCGTCAATTGAATTCTTTCCCGACGAGCCTCTTCTCCGCCCGTTATGGATATTAGCGGCGCTCAATGGCCGCCTAAATATTCTCTCTCTCTCTCTGCCCGACTGCAATCACCGCCGCCCGGCGGTATTCGCACCGCACCGCACCGGGCGGCGCACGTAAATACACTTGTCGCAGGGCGGTGAGGGCGGGGCGCGGCCGCGGCACACAGCCGCCCGCTGCTGCCCGCGGCCGCCCGTGGCACGCACACAGCGGCCCGCGGCTCCCGAGCGCTCGCCGGGCTCGCCTCCTAAATAGAAATGTCATCGCATAATTGCGAGCGCCCCAAGGTGCTGCAAAGCTTGTATAATGTAAATGTCAGGTATAATGGCGTTCAAGTTTTAGAGCAGCGCGGCGCGGCCCGCAGTATTCCGCGTCAGGGAGCCGCGCGAGTGGCCGCACGGGCCGGCGAGCTGCCGGGGCTGAGAGGAAAGTTTGTGTAGGCAGCGATGCCGGCTCATTATAGGGCGCGGAGCTTTGCAGGGCCCCGCAGAGCCGCGAGGGGCGGTTTTGTTTCTGAAATAATAATAGTAATAATAATGAGGGGAAAAAAGTGTTTTGTTCAGTTGCGGCGTCTTTGGGAAGTGCCAGCTGGTTTACTCTGAGCAAAAGGAATCTGGGCGCGAAGCACTGGGGAGAGGAGCCGCGCGACCTGCCGAGAGAAGACACGAGGCGTCTTCCAGGAGGAGATAAAAGACAGTCATTTATTCGTTGTAAGTCATTCATTCGCACAGACTCTCATTCATCGCAGATTACGTAGCTCGTGGCCATTGGCGAAAATTAATGAATTACATTCAGCAATTCGCGCGTTTATTTGTTCATCCAATGGGCAGCGTCAAGGACTTAAAAATGATTCATTCATCGAGAGGATTTATAAAGAATTTCGGTCATGAAAAGAAATGAATTAATTTAAGTTATTCAAACACGCGGAATACGCGTTTAATTGCGTCATTCTTTAGAAGTTTCCCCTATGGAGTCCGTCTCATCGATCGCTTAAAGTTCGCTGGCACACGCCGGTGAGGTGCAGTTTGCGTTGCGAGCCTCGCAACGAGAGCGCCGGCCGGCGGAGGCCGCGTGGACCGCGGCGTCGCAGCCCGGCGGTCCGCTCGCCTCGGCGGCTGGCAGCGATGTGGTCGTGTGGCGCGGCGGCGGCGGCGGCGGCGGCGGCGGTGGTCCAGGCCGCAGCCTCCCGGTCCCTGCCGGTCCCTGCCCCCGCCACCGCGCCGCTCCTGCCGACGGCCTGGGGCGAAGCGCCGCCTAACCGGTGCGGGGCGACCAATGGCGGCGCGCGGCGGCGGCCGGCCGGCCAATAGGGGGGAGGTCCTTGCCGCCGCGGCCTCCGTCCCGGCTCCGTCCCCTGCGGCCCTCCCCGCCGGCCCCGCACCCCCGGCACCGCCCCCAGCGGCTCGCCCCGAGCACCGGCCTCCGCGGCGCCCTCCCTGCGCGGCGCGCGCGGCCCGGCCCGGCCTCAGTGCGGAGCCGAGCTCTACCAGGACCACACCGCCGTGCCGTGCCGCCGAGCCGCCCTGCCGCGCCGACATACCGCCGCGGGACGCGACCCCACAGGCTCAGGACCCAGAGGGCGCTGCCTGCTCACCGCCCTCAGGGCCTACACGGAGGCCGTGCCGCGCCGAGCCGCCGCCGCCGCCGCCCCGTCCCCCTGCCGCCCCCGGGGGCCGCAGCCCGCCGCAGCCCGCCGCAGCCTCCGCGAGCCGAGGAGAAGCTCGGGGCGCGACGTCAGTGGCCTGGCCTGTGCGCGCTGTGCGGCACCGCGGTGCACCGACCACGGCGACGACGACCACGACGGCGACCTCGGCGACGCGGCCTCGCGCACGCGGGCTCTGCCATGTCACAGCGCGCCCGCAAAAGTGATTTCTAGTGAGAAAAAGAGAGAGAGAGAAAGAAAAAAAAAGTGAGTGAATAAGTGAAGCGAGTGGTGTGTGAAGTGCGTGTGGCGATGGCGTCGGGCGCTGTCCTTCGTGCCGCGTCTGCCACTGGATGTAGTGGCCGGCGCCGTCTGGACTGAGCGGCCCCCCCAGCACCCGCAGCAGCACCTGCAGCAGCACCAGCGGCCCACATTTGGATTAACGCGGCCGATGGGATTATTGGTGTGAACGCCGGCCGCCCCCCCTGTGCAGCGGAGGGCGTGCGCGCGCGCGTGCGTGCGTGTGTGTGTGAGCGTGCCGGCGTGCGTGTGTTAGTGTCAGCCAGTGTGCGGGGCGACCCCCGGAAAGCTGCCACCATTCTCCTCCACCACCACCACGCTGACATGGTAAAGTCGTCTTCCGCACGTACAACTCCGGGCCGGGGATGGTCTCGCCGATGTAACGCCGCGCGTGTCGGAAAGTCACGAGTCGTCTCTAAAAACAGAACAAGAAATACGAAGGTGTTATAGTTGGCAGTGCTTCGCTGCCGGTGTCGTGGCGACCCGTGACGACATCTTGTTGTCATTAATGCCGGTGGTAATGCCCCTCCCCACCTGCTATATATACGCACTCTTGACGTTTGAGGGAATAGGTTGTCATCAGAACGTTGGCGTGTGTGTTATCATTTCTGTAAACGCGCGCGTGTGTGTGTGGGGTGTGTCGCGCTCAAAACGACAAAATATGGCGACTATGTCTGTGCGTTCGGGGTGAAATATTTCCGCTGCGCCTCCACACCAGCCCTCCCCCGAGGGCGTTGGGGACTCTTGTCATAAGAGCGCGGCACTCTTTTGGCCCCGAGGTCCGGGATGCCCCGGCGGCTCTGGAGGCGCCAGCGGCTCCAGCGGCTCCAGCGGCTCCAGCGGCCGTGTCACCGCCTTGTCCGCCTGATTCTTATCCGCGTTCCCTAATTGCCCCCGACTCTGTTTCCGCCCCTTATCGGCCGGCGCTATCGCGGGGGATCCCGCGTGCCGCCGTGTGAAACCGAGTCAAGTTAAGGTCGATCGTGATGACGAGTTGTTATTTATCCGGCCTCCACTTTGTACGGCCGGTGCGGAGCGGAGCCCGGCCGGCGAACTCTGCCGGGGGTCGATCCAGTTGACTGCGCCGTCCGCGCGCGCCTCGATTTAAATTGTTTAAAGCGAAAATAACCACCGCCGCGCGGAAGGTAATGCATACCCGCGCGCCCCCGCCTTCCAGATAGTCTCTGCGATTGTGAGAGGGCGGTGCGCGCGGTCCGCGGCCTCGACGCGCTCGTCGGAGGCGGCGGTGATGCTCGTTGTGCACCGCCGCCAGCCGGGGCTGAGGCCCTCCGCCGGGGCCCTCCGCCCTCTCGTTGTGCGCTTTACGGCCGGTCGTCGTTTATCCCAATTACTCCCTCTGCAGTACGGTCCGTTCCGCACGGTCCTAGCGGGCGGAGCCGCGGCCGGAGCCGGCCGGAGCCGAGCCGGCTGCCACACCGAACCCGGCAATTTGGGAAAAAAGCACAATATTTGGCGTGTGCAACATGTTTTTCATAAGACACGGTGTACTTTGTGAGAGTGAGTCATTGAGAGCAGGAGGGTGAGTGGGGAGGACCGGAGCGGCTTCGGCAACAACGAGAAGCAGAGGGGGGGGGGGGGGGTCTGCATGACCTTCGCCTATACCCGGCGAAACAATTTTCGATCCCCATCCGCGGGCCGTGCGGGCACTAGGCGAGAGTGGGAGGGCCAGGAAACACACGCGTGTGACACCGCTCCGAGCTCCGCGGCCTCCCACACTGCGAGCTTCCCGCAGTGTCCCCTTCTCATGAATTTCGCGCGCGTCGGACGCCGCTCTGCCAATTTCTCATGGCGGCCGCGACGCCGTGCCGCTCGCCGCCCGCCGCCCAGCAGCGCCGCGCCGTACGCCTTCGCGCGCCACTTGGCTGCTGCTGTTTTGATTAAATCAATCATGACGGTGAACGCCTGGGGGTTCTCGCGAGCAGGCGGGGGTAGCGGCGGCGTTGCGAGCCGCGCTGCGAGCGGCGGGGCGGCCCTGGAGGTGAGCCCGCCCCAGCGCCGCCCCCGCCCTCCAGCAACCCCCGCAGCTCGCGGGCGCCGCTCAAAGTCCGCCCCCAGCGCAGCGCCACCCCTGCCTCGGGGTGGGGTGGCCGGGGGTGGCCGGGGGTGGCCGGGGGTGGCCGGGGGTGGCCCCATCCGCCAGCCCGCAGGCAGTGTGCACGGGGCTTAGGCGGGGCGTTGGCTAGGCGCTCTCTCTCTCCCCCCCCCCCTCTCTCTCTCTCTCTCCAACACACACCCACACACACACACACACACACACACACGCGCTCTTCCCCTGCGCACCGCGCACCGAAACGAAGGAGAAAGAAAACGATTGCAATGCATATTGCGTTTCTTCTCAGAAGTGCGCCGACGCTCGCTCGTTCGGATTCTTCGCAGTCTCGCCCATCTCTCTCCCTCTCTATCTCCTCCTCTCTCTCTCTCTCTCTCTCTCTCTCCCTCTCTCCCACCCGCGCCCACCGTACGTCTCCCCTCCCTCGGCGTCCTCCAAAATAACCCCCGCGTCGCGTTTCTCTGATTCGCCGCGATTTTTATTTCTGTTTTTGCACGATTTTTTTTTTTTTGGTCTGGAATAATTTTGTATTCCTTTTCCCGTCGAGAAACAGAACGGGGGCGCCGCTCTGCGTGCTTGGCATGCTTGGCGTGTCGCCCGCCCACCCCCTCCTGCGCGTGTGCTCGCACTGTCTGCCGCTGTGACCGGCGATGGCACGGCGGCCCTCCGAGACCCGCCGCCCCGGACACTGCAATTATATCACGGCTGCCCCCAAAGAATGCGCCACTCGGCGGCGGCGTCGGGCACCGCCCCCTCCTCACTCTCCCTCTCCACACACACACACACACTTACTCGCCTCACGCTCTCTCTAAACACACCCTTTCATGCATGTAATGGCCGCCCCCACTGCCACCCCCGGCCGGGCCCCGCAGCAGGGGGCAGGAGGTGCGGCACGGCCTGCGCACTGCCCAAGTCCATCGCGTGACGTGACCATTCAGCCCCCATTAGGTCCGTGTTGGAGGGCTGAGGGCTGCCCCCCCCCCCCCCCGCACTCCCTCTCAGGTGCACGCACTCTCAGCTAGCGCCTACCCTGAGGTGCCCCCCCCCCCCCCCCGGCTAGGTGTGCTATGGGGTTGTCATGGAAAGTCACCCGCCGCGGCACTCGCGTACTCTACGTACCACAGATAAGGGCCTTCCTTTATCTGTGCTACGTACCGACTGCAATCTGGAGGCGCTGCGCGCTGTTTGTGCGGCATGTTCTACTCGCCCCCTCGCTGCACCCGTCGGCCTTGGAGCGGCGCGGCGCAGACACCCCGCACGCACGCCACGGCCGCGCCACGCTCCGCCCGTGTCGGACAATGTTTTAGCGGCAGTCTCTGTCTCACTCTCTCCGTCTCTCCTCGTCTGTCTCTCTCTCTCTCTCTGTCTGAAACACACGCACACTCTCGCCGCACATACAGTATCGTGTGTCGTGTGCTTAATTGAGCCGGGAAGCAATCAGGGCCGATTTTTATTCTTGTATTTATATTTTCTCTTTCGGTATCGATGTGTTGTTGTTGTTACCGTGATGTGTGGGTCGGGGGCCCTCTGGAGCGAGAGGGTGAGCGGCGGCGGCCGACGCCACTGAGCCGCGGAGACGTCCCCCCTCACCCCAACGCCCCTCCCCTTTCTCCCCCCCCCCCCCCCCCCCCCCCCCCCCCCCCCCCCCCCCCCCCGGCATGCGCGGCCTTCCTGCGGGACCTCCCACCGGATTCCAGTCGGTCCGCCGGGCCGGCGCCGCTTTCCGGTCGGCCGGTCGCCGCCGCCGCCCCCACCGCCGCCGCCGCCGCCGCCCGGCCCGGTATGAGAAGATACGCGGTCATCGCTCGGAACTAAACTGCCCAGCGCGGCGCGCACCGGGGAAATGAAATGCAGCAGAAATGCCGGGTGATTAGTGCGGGCTGGCTGAGCACGCCGTCGTCCCCCGTCCGCGGCCGCGCTCTCGGTCGGCCCCGCCAGGTCTCCGGCAGGCCGCCGCGACGGCCCCCCGCCCGCCGGCCGGCCGGCCCGGACCCTGTGCCAACGACCCGGCTCCTGGAGTCGTCCGCCCCGCTCCGCCCTGCCGGACACCCGGCCTGGAACCAAGGCCGAGTAGGTGGGGCCGGAGGAGCAGGCCGCCGCCGCCGTCGCCGCTCCCGGGGGGACGGCCCGAAAATACACAAACGCGGAACACAATATCTCCACCAGAGGATGACCCCAACTTCACATTTACTTCCCCGCCGGTTTCTCCGCTGGCTGCGCGACACTCGAAGCAGACGCCCACGAAAATCACCCCCGAAAAATAATTAACCATAAAATCTAATAGAGAGCGTGCGTGAGTCGCGGTGCGTGGTCAATTGGTCACGGGCGGTGCGCGCGCGGGCACCGCGGCCACCGCGGGCACCTCGGGCACGCCGTGCATGGGCTCCGTCCCGTGACGGCGGGGGCGGGGCGTGGCGGCGACGACGCTAGACAGCGTGGCGACGGCGAGGTGCAGAGCGCCCGTCATCAGTCTTACGCGTTCGTCCGGGCGGCAGCGAGGCGCGGGGCCGCAGGGGGCCGCCGGGGGCCGCGCGGCCGGCCCGCCGCCGCCGCCGCCGCCATCTTTGGCGTCCGCCATTTTGGACCCGGCCATGTTAACTTGTCGTACTTGTTAATTGTATTGCCGCGCCGCGCCTCGGCCGCCGCCGGCCGGGTTCGCGGCGCGGTGCTGCGCGGCGTACTGACGTAATGCTAATGTATGTAAAGGGGAGCCGGGCGGCCGGGCCCCGCGCCGCCCCGCGCTGCATAGGGGCTGCCGGCACACATCCCGTGCTGCACCGCGCCCGCTCGCCCCGGGGACACTGCAAACATGTGTCCGCGCCGCATCATTTCTCCTTCGCGCTTTTCTCTCTCTCTCTCTCTCTCTCTCTTCTCTCTCTCTCTCTCTCTCTGTCTCTCTCTAGCCCGCTCGCTGCCTAGCAGCAGCTGTCTCACATGGTCCCAATAACAAACCCCTCTATACATCGCGTTTAACCCTTCCCATTAATAATAATAAAAAAAAGGAAGTTATTCTATGATGCGGGCAGCTCTTCATTGTGTCTGATGTTATTGGCGCGCAGAAACGCACCAAGACATGTGGGCGCACCCACCCACCCTCACAGAGTCCGCGGGGGGGCCACTGAGGGACTCGGGGGGGGGGGGGGGTAACACTACACGAGCACGCGATACACAGCGGCCACACCCCCGCGGGCATTTCGCGCTGCTGTTGTTGCTGTTGTTGGTGGTGGAGGTGGTGAGCACAGCACCAGTCTTCAGCCTCCGACCCTTACTCTGTATTTTTGCCGTGCCCCGGCACCAGCCGTGTATACGCCCTGAGTCAGCACGCTCCCTCCGCACGCACAAGCAGCTCCCATTCATTGTGCTGCCGGGCGCGCTGACAGCGGGATGTATTGCTGCCTGGTGGCGTATTAGTAGTGCCTCTCGCCTTGGCGCCACGCCCCGCCACGCCCCGCCACGCCCCGCCACGCCCCGCCACGCCCCCTCCCGCCCAGGGCCCCAGGCCCGCCCCGCGAGCAGGGGGTTGTCTACCCGTGCGCTCGCAGGCGGAAGGCTGCCTACCCGACCAGGCGCCTTGTCCCCCAACGGACATTGCTGGATTAAAATAAAAAAAAACGACGGTGATTTGTCCCGGTATGCTGAGGCGGTATCTTCTGGTGGGGGGGGAGAGAGAGGGGGGGGGGGGACACCTGTGCCCGGCGTCTTGCGTGAGGAGAAGGACGGGAAGAGAGAGAGAGACAGAGAGAGAGACAGAATAAGAGAACGACGACGCGAGGCCCATTACTATTCACGCGAGATTCGTCAATGACAGCCTTCGCACAACACAACCCTTTTTTCCTCATGGCCGCCGCCCCTCCTTCCGTCGTGCCTCGTCGGTCGGTCGCCTTCGTCCTTTTGTAAATTTGCAGGCCGGTTCCGGCCAAATTGCCCCCGCTGCTTGTTTCTGTCTCTCTCTCTCTCCCTCTGTTTCTCTCGCTATCTCCCTCTCTGTGTGTGCTGTCAGGCGGAGATGTGCGGTTGACACAATCACATGCATTTGCGTGTGTGTTTCGGCCACGCTTCTTCTTCCCTCCTGCTCTCGCGTGTTTTGACATTCATTGTTTATTATTATCGTCATTATTATTTTACGCACTGTAGATTGTGCAGTTATACGAATGCGTGAATAATTCTCCTGGCTTATTTGCAAATTTCTCTGATTAAATCAGCGAGCGGATCGGTTCAAAAAGCGAGAAACAGCATATGTCTCCTGACGTATTCGCAGGCCCTTGCGCTGCCGGGCCGCCGGGGCGGGTGCCGCAGGAGGGCAAATCCCAGCCAGTCCACGCCGCGCCGGTCGCCATTTTAACACAGTATAGGTCGTGCCGCTCACCGATGGGGAGACGGGGGGGGGGGAGGGGGGAAGGACACGGCATAATGAGTGCCCGGTAATTATACCCATGTTTTATTCATGAGCGATATCTCTCGCTCCGTGTGAGATGCTGATCGCGAATATGTGTGTGTGAGAGAAGGGGAGAGAGACAGAGAGAGAGAGAATGCCGTGCCGGCGGCTAGTCGCGGTGGGTGTTTCGCGCCCGTTGTTAACCCTAACTTGGTGCTAAAGTGTGATGTAGTGATACCGATAGCTGGCTCTGCCAGCCCCCCTTTTTACCACTCCCTTTCGGTTTCAAGTTAGACAAGGCGAAAAAAAAATATGAAACGTACTGTGTCGGGTCCCGGTGCTCCGCGGACCTCCGTGGACCTCGCATGAGAGCCGAGTGAGCAGCACAAATGCTGACAGGCATCTGGAAATTACAGTGCTGGATAGCGTTCGGGGGTCCCGGCCCGGCTAGCAGAGCAGCAGAGATCTGCCCCGCTCCCGCTGTCAAGCAGACGGCGCGGTCGCGTATATGAGATGTGGGATGCTACCGGGCGCCCCTGCCGCGGCCACAAGACCGGGAATTAGAACAATTTGGTCTCGCGGGGCGGCCGCGCCGCTCCTGTTCTCCCCGAAGGACCCCGGGTATTAGGCTGTCAGAGGGCGCGCGCGGCGCACCGCCACCGCCACCGCCGCCGCCGCCGCCGCCGCCCAGCGGCACGCCGTCATCGCCGGCCTAGCTCTCTGTTATCTGCCGCGGCTCATCGCGCCACCAAATCGTTCCTCGCAACGCGTGTAATTTCGGGGGCACACACGACGTGATGAAGCCGGGATGGGACGGCCGGCTGTGCCGCTCGAGAGCCCCCCCATCCGGGACCGGGCCGTGCGTAGGGAGGAAAGGGTAAGGGAAAGAGGAGGTCATCTCCTTGGTAGAAACACGCGCCCCTGCAGGAAGCTGCGGCCGTGCGT
The DNA here is from genome assembly GCA_026979955.1 of Megalurothrips usitatus. Classification (NCBI taxonomy): domain Eukaryota; kingdom Metazoa; phylum Arthropoda; class Insecta; order Thysanoptera; family Thripidae; genus Megalurothrips; species Megalurothrips usitatus. Next base: position 7,966,838 of record CM049597.1, on the reverse strand, counting down.
AGGGAGGAAAGGGTAAGGGAAAGAGGAGGTCATCTCCTTGGTAGAAACACGCGCCCCTGTAGGAAGCTGCGGCCGTGCGTAGGGAGGAAAGGGGCAGGGCAAAAGGAGGTAATATCCAAGCGACGTGCTCTGTGCCGTAGCATGGCAGGAATGTCCGCCCGGCCCCCGGCCCGGCTCGGTGCCCGGTCCTGCGCGGCTTCCGAACCCCGGATCACGTCCGCGAGGCCGCCGCCGCCGCCGCTGCTGAAGCCACACGACCGCTCCGCTGGCTCCGCTCGGCTCTCCCTCCATCCGCGCAGCCAGCCGCGGCCACGCCCAGTCACCATCCCTACACTGCACCGAAAATAATCGTCCACCTATCCAAAGTTTCACTGGCGCCTGAAAATAAAACGTCACTCTGATTTTCATTTAATTCGACTCCCATAATGAATTCAGAGCAGAAAAAAAACCTCTGCGCCTCTGCTGTATTCGAACCCGCGTGATCGAGACCGCGGCCACTGCAACAGCAGCAGCAGCGGGGGGCGCTTCAAAGGCGGCTTAATATCGCCTGTATAATCCGGGCCCGAGCTCTGATTTTATTTTCTCGTCCCTCTCTAACTTTTTCCCCTTTTTTCCCCCCTCCTCTAAACTTTTGGAAAAATGTTTAATAACAACGCGCGCTGCAGCGGCGGCGGTAGCGGCTGCGTTCATCGGCGCGGCCGTGGTGGCGTGTGGCACGTACTACCGTGAGCGGCGCAGGTCGCCGGGTCGTCGTCGGGGGCCCCGCGTGCGCCGTGAGGGTCGTGAGGGCCGCGGGGGCCGCGCCGAGACGTGCCCCGCGCCCGGCCGCCTCGCCCGAGTGGGCCCCGGAGAACACCGAGTGCGCCCTAATCATTAATTAGAGCCCCGGCGGCAGCGTACGGCGTGCTCGTCCCGACGGCCGCGTCCTCAAATTTGGATGGCCGGGCTCATCGGCCGGCCGCCGCCCGCCGTATGTACTTTTCAGTCCTCGCGCGGCGTCCGGGTAACGAAATATGGGCTAAAACCGCTGCCGTTGGACCTGTTTGTTGTACGGGGCTACCGGCGTACGTGTACCGGCCCCGCCGGCTACCCGGCTACCGTATACAAGGTAATGACGGACAACAGGAGCAGCAGCAGAGGCGGCAGCAGCCCTTCCTCTGCTCTCAGATTGCCGGTTACGATGCGCCCCGATGGGTCCCGAATTGGTGCGGCGGCGGCGGCGGCCGCAGGGACCGGAGCGCGGCCCGCGGCCCCTCCTAGGCGAGGCACCGCGCCGCACCCTACAGGGGCGGGGGGAGATGTACGAGCACACCCATGCCATGCGGGCACTCGCTCTTGCTGGGAGGTCAGGATTGGAAATTTGGAAAACAAAATCAAACGAAAGCTCTCTCCGAGCGACCGGTCGATTCATCTGAACATAACTCAGATATCTTTTACTGCACTTCACAAATCCAGTCTCGATTGATTGATTTTCGTAGTCAATGACTTGTCGTTTTTTTAAATATTTTTTTCTGAAAGTCAATTCTTTTCCAAGGTGTGTCCTGCCCCCCCCCCCCCCCCCCCCTTCTCTTTGATTTTAATATCGCTCGTGGAAAATACGAAAATAAGTTGACTGTTTCGGCGTCGCACCCCAGTCAGCTGACCGCGCCGCCCCGCAGGGCCCCGCCGCCCTCCATCAGCACCACCGGGTCGGCCGGGTATAGGAGAACCCTGCTCGGCAACGCGTATCATCGACAGGTCAATAATACAGCCGCCGGTTAGATACGGCTCGGAGTGTGAGGGGCCCGACTCTATACCTAACTAAGCACCCGACCACGCCCCCCCGGGCCGCGCCGCGCCACGCCCCCACCACACACACACACACACACACACACACAGTTCATCATCATGTGTGGCTTCGGATCTGAAGCGCGTCGACCGAGTTCATATCCATTTGGACCCTGTTTGTAGTGTACTACTGTGCTACGGACAGATCCCTGTATTGGCGAAAGGATGCGAAATAAAAATACGACAGTAAAAAATTACACGAGAGGATAGGAAGGGTGCGGCTTTATACTACTACGAGGTCAAAATCAACAGCCGCCATTCATCCGGTGGCCCTCCCGTGCATTGTGCCTGTGGCAGAAACGCCTGCCGCGGAGATACCCCCACGCGTGTCCGTCCGCGGATTACACGCCAAAGTCCTCGAGGCTTTCTCTGTGTGTGTGTGTGCTGAATGCCCTCAAGGAGCCAGCTTTTGTGCCGCGGAGCAGTAAGGAGGAAAAGCCCCTCGAACGCTGTTCGGGCTTGTTTGTCGATGCTCTTTGGCGCGCTGCGAGGAGGACCCCTTCTGAACAGTGGCCATCCCCGCGCCGCCCTGTGTACAACTCGTTCGGTCCACCCGCCAGAACAAAACCCTCCGTATTATTCTGCGAAAGTGAAACGTTTATGCTTCCTCTGTTCCCTTCTTTTTCGGTCCCTGATGTGCAGCGGCCGCAGCAGCAGCACGGCTTGAAACGCTCTGTCCCTTTTCGATTGCCCGACTGACGGCCAACTTTGTTTCTCTTTCTTTTTCCAGGTAAGCCGTGACGCCAGGCTGCGAGTGATGCCTACCTACCAGGCGCCGACATCTTCCCCGGACACCCGCTGGGTACGTCTAGCATTTCACTATGCGAGGATATCGGGGCCGGTTTATCGGGCGTGGTCTCAAATAGTGGTTTCCACAGCGCAAGACCTAACCTGCTTTTCATTTCTCTCATATACCCATCGTGAGTGGTTTCCAGCCTGGACGTTCTCCGGCTTCCGCTTTCAAGTCTCGTTGGAAATCTCTATTGGACCTTGTCAAACGGACCGCAGGGGGCGGGGGAGCGTTCTGCACCAACAGCAACAATCGCACGGATTGCAACGCTCTCTTGTCGCGGGTCTCGGTATACTGACTGAAAGCCGTAGTAATTGCAACAGCCGGCCGGGTTGTAAAAGTCGGTCGTGCGTCCATAAGTGACGCCCGGCTCTCTCTCTCTCTCTCTCCCTCTCTCTCCTGCGGGATGGGGGCGGGCGTCTCTTCCCTTCGCACTCGACTGAGTGCACCGCTCCGCGGCGGACTCAACTTCCCCGTACCGCGGACATGAACTTGCTGTCTCCGGCACATTTTCGCGCGCGCGGTAAGGAGGAAGAGGTTAGGAGGCGCCCGTTGGCAGTGTACCTGCGCCTCGCCACCGCCGCCCAGCCTGCGCCGCTATTGTGGCCGCGTTGTTATTAGGCGGGTCGGAAAGGCGCATAAGGCTCCCCAAACAAGAAGGCAGTGTGGCCCTAGCGGCCCGTGTGCCGTGAGAGTGACAGATGGGGGAGGGGGGAGGAGTTGGCAGATTATTAATACATAAGAGAATAACAGCCCGTTTTTCTCGGGTTGATGCGGCGCGGTGCGAGGCTCCCCCGACCTTCCACCGCCTTCTCGTCAGGGCAGCGCCGCCGCCATCAGGTGGACGCGGTGTGCGCGCTCAGAAATGATATGGAGATGGTTCCACGCAGGGACGCAGCCGCCGCCGCCGCCGTGGCCCTGCGCTGTGCTCCCACAACCCCCGCCGACCCGGCCGGCATAATGCCATGCCATTACAATTGCGCAGAGGGTTGTGATTTAGCGATGCCGGTTGCGAAATGCACCCGGTCATTTGTGTATGCGCTCCGTCGTGACCTCACTGCCTTGCTAATTGCACAACGGCACGGCCCTATGTCGTCGCGTCACCGCCGCCCGTGCCTCCTCCCAATCGCGGCATTGTAACACTCCCGTGTGCTTTCTGTGCTCGATTCCCTAGGGGATGCGCAATTGAGCGAGATCGATTAACCGTGGCCCGAGTTTCTCAACTTTAATTTAATTATAATTAATTATAATTTTTCTCTGTCACTTTGATGAGTTTTTACAATCTTTGACCAACTTTGACCTCTCTGACAGCGTCTACAATTTTTTTTTTTTGATACCGGACCGGTCGCCGTTGGTCCTTTGGTAAAAGTGTTGATTCCCGAACATGCCCTTTGCTCCGACGAGGACGGGAGGGCAGCCGCGGCAGCGGCCCCTGCGCCTAAAGACAGTCCTGTCCGGCCGGCCGGGTGTATCATAAGGGAGATGAGTGACTAGGACCACGCCCGGGCTCGGCGGCAAGGCGGCTCGGCAGGCAGGCGCTCGTGGCCCCGCCGCCCCGCCGCCCCGGCCACTCGTGTAGCGTGACAGGACAGCGTCGCCCGTCGTGTATGCGTGGACCTGCCCAGATTCCTGTGTAATGACCCTCGTGCGCTCGTCACTGTGTGAGTGTGTGTGTGTGTGATGGACGCTGGGCCGGACCGCAGCGGCGAGGAGGCTGCCATGCCGGCTGCCGGTGGTGCGCGTGTGCTGTAACCAGGTAAAATAAAAGCAGGACGCGCGGCGCGGGCGCGGGGAGGCCGCCGCCGTCGGAGGCCGCCGTCGGAGGCCGCCGTCAGTGGCCGCCGTCAGAGGCCGCACGACGCCGTCCGAGGCCGAGACTAACCCATTTCTAATCCGGAATGCGCGCGCGAAAAAGGTCCTCGCTAGCGCCGCCTGCGCCGCCGCTCTGCCGCCCGCCGCAGCCTGACGGCGGTAATTAATTGAGGCCCGTCGTCGTCCTCCCGGGCGGCTGGTTCCGAACACTATCTCCTCTGGCTTCTCTCTCTCTCTCTCTCTCTCTCCCTCCCTTATGCAGCAGCCAACGAGTGCGACAGAGACAGCGCTGCCGAAGCAGTGTTCGGAATCAGCCCGCTGGCGGCTGCCCCGGGAAACAAAAGGGCGGCCGGGTGTCGTGATTAACGCGTGCGACGTGCAGCGCTGCCCGCCGCGCGGCCTCCTCCGGGGCCTCCTCCCCGGGCCTCCGGGGCCTCCACGCGCGCCATCAGCAACCTTTTGATTATCGTTCGCGCACAATCTCTCCGCGTCGATCGGTTTCGCCGGAAAGGATCCCCCCCGCCCCCTCCCCTTACTCCACTCCGCGCGCCGAAAACGCACTTGCGGCCCCATTTACCATCCGTGCGGCAACACAACAGGTCATCGAGCTGATTTAATATTACCGGCCATTACCGTGCGCGCGTCTGCTGGAGCTGGAGCTGGAGCTGGAGCCGGAGCCGGAGGTCACGTGACCAGAGGCCCGCGTCAGGATTTCGGAGCGGGCCGCGCGAGCGCGCCTTGACACATAAGCCAGGAATAGAAATATGAAGCACGGAGAGAGAGGAGGAGGAGGAGGAGGAGGAGGAGGAGGAGGAGGAGGAGGAGGAGGAGGAGGAGGAGGAGGAGGAGGAGGAGGAGGAGGAGGAGGAGGAGGAGGAGGAGGAGGAGGCCGCGGGGATGCGAGCTCTCCTCTCCCGTCCTCCCCGCCGCCGCTGCCGCTGCTGCAAAGCTCTCGGCGCGGAAAACAAAAACAGAGAAACGGAAAAATAAGGCAACGTGCCCCGCGGGCACTCAAGTCGGAGAGGAGGAGCGGGGCGGCACGAGCAGCGAGAGCCGCGTCAGCGAGAGAGGGAGAGAGAGGGGAGAGGCGGGGATAATAAAACTGGAGGGTGAAGGTGTATTACGGCGCTGGGGTACTCCGTGCTCCGTACTCCGTGCACGAGACCAGTTATCAATTAGAGAGGGATGGCTCGGAGCCGTGTTCCGTCGTGGCGTGGCGTATGAGGGGAAGGCAGAGCCGACGCCTCGTCTCCGAGTTTTCGCCGCCGGCTTTCCTCGGCAGCGGTTCCGTATCGGCCGTGGTGTGTCATATGACGTCGCTCTGTACAGTGCCAACTGACTGACCGCCGAGGCAAGAAGGAACTCGAGAGCTCCCCGTCGTAGGCGTATGTCTAGTGAGGGGGAAGTCCCCGCGTGTATACCCCGCGACGTCGCCACCGGCCGCAAGCCGCGCGCTGCGGCCTTGACGGCTGCTTCCGCGGCCACACTGCGGGACGGCCTTGCCTTCCTCCCGGTGGCAAACCTGCACATTGTCACCCCCGGCACCGGAACAATCTGTCCGCCCGCCCCAGGAGCCTCCAGGCTCCCTCCCTCCGCCTTCCTCTCCGGCCGGCGATACCCCGTGCCGCTGGAGAGACTCTGGAGCCTGAGCGCAGGAGTATCGCCGCGCCGCTCCGTGTCGTTCCTCGTCCAGCCGCCAGAGGGCGCAACACGCCAGCACGGTGAGGACACCGCGTGCCGCCGGCCGCCGGTCCAGCTGGCACCCTGCCGCGCCAAGGACCGGCTCGACTTCCCGGCCGGCATCTCTCTCTCTCTCTCTCTCTCTCTCTCTCTCTCTCTCTCTCTCTCTCTCTCTCTCTCTCTCTCTCTCTCTCTCTCTCTCTCCCCCCCCCCCCCTCCCCATCGCTCCCTCTCCCTCGCACAGGGTCCGCACAGGATCTGCATTTGCATCGGCATCCGATCGGGATGCCCGCCCGCCGTCCGGCTGTGCCAATGAGTGTGAGTGAGAGGGTGGCCTCCGGGCCGAGCCGAGCCCCCTCAACACGCACACGGGTATTTTGCCGTAGGCCCTCGCGGCCGTGGCGCCCCCGCCACCCAGCCCCGGCGCCGCCGCACTGCCCGTCGAGAGCCTCCCGACCTCAACGGCGACGTCCGGCACGCGCCGCCGTCGTCGCCTCCGCTCACACGCGGAGCGCGGGGCCGCGCACTCCACTCCGTCGGGCGCACCGTACTGTATTCACCGCTTTTCGTAGCCCCATAAAGCACACATGACCACACGGCTTACACTACACCACACCACAGCGCACGGCCGCTGCCCCGGCCGCTGCCCCGGCCGCTGCCCCCGGCCGCTGGCCCGCCGCCCCCTCCACGCCGCGCGTGGCCCGGCTGCGAGGAGGTGCGAGGCATTTATAGCTCCAATATAGTGGTCGTAACCCGCACGAGCCGGGCCGCGCCGGGAGGGGGCATCTGAAGCAGACCGAGTGCACGATATACAGGTGTTGTTGAACTAGGCGCGGGAGAGCTGCGAGACCGGGGCCGCGGGGGCCGCGGCCGGCCGCCGGGTAGCTTACGTGCTACCGCACTCTGTTCCGTCGCCTGAATCTTTCATGAGACACATTTCGGCGGCGACGGCTTGTGTCGCACAATAACTCACTCCCCTCGGACCCACCACGCCGTGCCACCACACCCCGGCCGCGCGCCCGACCCGGGATCGGATCCTGACTATCTATCGACACACAAAGCCTCCTCACCCCATTCCAATCTGCGCCAAAAGCACGGCGGCGGCGGCGGCGGCAGGCTGGGCGGGGCGGGGAGGGGCGCGACGCGGGGGCGCGGGGCGCCACACCCCCCGCAGGAACCTCTGCGGACTCGATAAGGCGACGACGCCGGCATCCTGGGCCGAGGAGGAGGGTCGCCGACGACGCCCCCGCAACGCGAGCCTACTTGTCCTCGTATACCATTTCTAGCGGAAGAAAAGCCCTACTCAAAGGTGTTTTTACCGTACAAAAATTTTTTTGCAGCCGGTGTTAGTTTATAGGTGTGCCTCGAAACATGCAAGCAGCACCCGGCAATACGGAAATCAAGATGCCAAATGGGTAATGGTTCAAATACCACCGTGAGGTCTCCACGCACTGTAATTTTTTTTTGGCGCACATTTAACTTTGTTACCTTTTCATACATTGTTATTATTATTTTATTGCATTTTTTTTTACCGCCATGGTGGTGGTCCGATTGACGGCGAGCCCACCTGCCGAAAAACGGACACTTTACGACATTCGCTACGTTGGCGGTGCGAGGGGAGGGGGAGGAGGCGGGGGGGGGGGGGGGGTGCGCATAAACCATTTTTTACCCCCTGTTCTGCGCGGCGCCTCCCGACCGGACCCACAGCAGCGGCGGCTGGCGGCACCACCGTTAAGGAAGCTGTCACAATTTCCGGTTTACCGCGCGCGCGGGGGTGCTGGCGGTGTCGTCGGCGCTGCTGCTGCTGCTGCTGCTGGGCGCCGGTCCTCCACTCCTTATCGCCCCCCCTCCCCTCCCCCCCCCCCCCCTCCCCCCCTCCCCTCCCCTCCCCTCCCCCCCCCCCCCCCCCTCCTTCAGCCGCGCCCTGCGCTGACTTATGATGTTCTCTGCAAGAAGGGTCATACGCGCGTGACACGGCATAAAAAAAATATCAATCGCGGCGGTCCACCGTGGCGTGCGGGCACCGAGGGGGCCGTGCATACGTACTATGCACCGTGTGCGTCCTCACCTGTATAGTCGTAGTCAGGTGATGATGATGATGATGATGATGATGATGATGATGATGAGGACTACGTTGTCGATGATGGTAAGGATGATGTCGAAAATTATGATGATGCTGACGATGATGATCGTGATGATCATGATGTAGTTGATGATGACTGTATGTCGATAATGATGGTAACAATGATAATGATGATGATGCTGATGATGATGATGCCCGTCTGCCCCCTCGCGGCAGCAGCAGCGTTGGTCGTGGTGGTGGCTGCGGATAGACGGCGATAAAGGTAAAGCGCCATTCGGCACACCTTTGCGGCACACCACGCCGCGGCGCTGCTGGCAGCGACGGTCTTATCGCGGCCTGGTTATCAGCGAGGGGCCGTTCGCCGCGCGCGAGGAGGAGGAGATCAACTCCCCTCGCGAGATGTGGTGCGCCAGCGCGGCTGCGCGGCGTGGAGGTGCACACAACAAGGCGCGCTCGGAGTTTTGTCAAAAGTAAATGAGAGAGAGAGACAGACAGACAGACAGAGGTGGTCATCTGTTTAGTCCTCCCCCCCCCCCCCCCCACTCTTCACGCTATCGTCTTTAGGCCCCTAGTCCTCCTGGCCAGCCAGGCCCGGGGGCGGAACGAAACATAACAATGTTGGGACAGCTGGTGGCCGGCGGGCGGGCGGGCGGGCGCGGGGCCCCCGGAGGGCCCTCCGGACCTCTAGAGAAGGAGGAGGCGGAGGAGGAAACGCGCGCGCGAGAGAGAGAGAGAGAGAGAGAGAGAGAGAGAGAGAGAGAGAGAGAGAGAGAGATGAGTGAGAGGGAGAGAGCGGCCGGACAGCGACCTGCAGGCAGCAGATCCGTCGGCCACCACCGCGCGCGCTGCAGGAACCCCGGAATGATCATCTCTCTCTCTCTCTCTCTCTCTCTCTCTCTCTCTCTCTCTCTCTGTCTGCCGCACCCTGCGACACGGCGGGCAGCAGGGACGACGCAACGCACCTCCACGGCCGACTGGTTTGCGTGTTGCGGATAGGAGCCCCCCCTTCCCCTCACCTCCTCGCCCGCTGTGCCTTGTTGGACTGGGCTGGACACCCACGCATCGCCATTGGCGACCGGACGACGGGCTCCGGGCCGGCCAGCCGTCGGCCAGCCGTCGGCCCCGCGCCCGCGGCCCCGATGAGGCGAGGCGGTCGTGCCCCGCGCCGAGCCCCGCGCGGGCGGAGCCAGGCGGGGCCGCGGGCCCAGGCCACACCGGCGCCGCGGAGCCGCTCTCCTCTCCACACTCCGGGGCTCCGGGCCGGGTCACCACTTCCAGTGCTATTTCCAGCTCCAGCAGGACAGAGCGGCGGGGCACTTTACCGGCTGCTTCACACTGCCGTGTGCGGTGCCGTCTCGTCGGGTGCAGGCCGTCCCGCCGGCACGGAGGAACTCGCGTTGCCTACCCTGCCATCGTCAGGCGCCACGGGAGGCCGCGCGTGTGTGTGTGTGTGTGTGTGTGTGCGGGACCTCCGAATAGAAGGGCCGGCGGCCGTTTCGGGTGGTGGGCGTTCTGAGGCAAGAGGCCGCTCCTCTGCCTCCGCTGGCCCCGGGGCGCGGCCGGCGGCTGCGCGCGGCGCGTGCCCGCTGAGGGCCTGATCCTGATGCCGGCGCCCGGATACGGCCGGGACATGCCCCGTGTGGGGACGCGGCGAGACGCGGTCCGGGTGAAAAGGAGAGGAAAGGAAAGGAGAGAGAGGGAGAGAGAGAGAGAGAGAGAGAGAGAGAGAGAGAGAGAGAGAGAGAGAGTCGTGTGGGCAGGGGACCCGGCCGCCGGCCTGGGCTGGGCCCACCCGCCTCTGCCGGCTATCCGCCAGGCAGGCTCCAGGCAGAGCGCCAAGCTTCGGCAGCGATAGAGACAGAATAAGAAAATAATCGTAAAAAAAAGAAGGAAAAAACAAGCGACACAAGAGAGACACCTTCCTCTCTCCCCGCCGCCCGCGGCCCGCGGCCCGCGTCGCGCCGGATGGGTGAGGTGAGGTTAGGTTGCCTGGACGGGGAGGGACCCAGGACCAGACCAGTTGCAGCGGCGAGCGAGGCGACTGTTGCGCGCCCAGCGGCCATCGGAGGAAGGAGGAGGCTTATGCCTGATGCTGCTAGCACAGCGCGCCGCCAGCGCCAGCTCCGGCCGGAGGCAGGCCGGCCGGGGTGAGGGGGTGGACGGCGGGGCGGCGGCAGCGGGGGCCGCGGGGGCCGCGGGGGGCAGCGGCAGGGGACAGCCGAATCCTTGAGTGGGCAGCGGAGTGGAGTGGTGGCCGTGCCGTGCCGGTCGCTTGGCTCATTCATGCCGTGGCCGGAGCGTAAGGCGGAGCCGCGGAGCGCAGCCAGCAGCACCTCGCCGTCGAGGAGCCGGAGGCCGCGCCGGAGGCAGTAGTGCGGTGACCTCCGACCCCAGCCGCGGAGCCGCGGAGCCGCCGGGTGCTCCGTCCTCGTGCGCGTGCCGTCGCGGTGCAGTGCCGTGTGCTATCAGTGCCGTCTTATCAGTGTCGTGTGTCAGTGCGCGCGCGCGCGTGAGTGTGTGGGTGTGTGTGCGTGTGTGTGAGTGCGTTCTGTGATTGTGCTCGCCGTGGTGGTGCTCCGTCTGAGGGGCGCAACAAGTGCAGCGCGTGCCGCGGGAGCCGCTGGCGCCGGCTGGCGCCGCCTCCGTCGCCCCCGCGGCCCCCGGGCTCCGGCCCACGCCACCCCCGACAGTGTTTCCGGCGTCGGGATGGCCGGCGCCGCGTCGGGCCGCGACGTCGGGACTGCGTGGCCGTGGGGTTAATTTATGCACAGGCGGGGTACCGGCCCGGCTGCCCGCTCTTAGCGCTGTTACATATTGAACACGCGGCCATAGGTCAGAGGTCAGGCAGACGGCGTGACCAGATACCGCGTCGTCCATCCGGACCGCGGGCCGCCGAGGAGCAGAGGCCGCCGCCGACGGCCGAGACGACCCTGCCCAAAGAGGAGAGAAGCCAGGGAGAGCAGACGGGACAGCAGCAGCGGGAAGCCGGACCAGTTGGGGAGGCAGGGAAGGAGTGGCGGCCGCAGCAGCAGCAGCAGCAGCAGCAGCACACCCACATATTTGTCTCCGAGGAGGACAATGACTCGTGGCCCCCGCGGCCCTCGCGGCCCCTGCGGTGCTCGGGCTGACCTCCCACGAGCCGCCGCCTGCCCCGCGCGCCCCACCCGGGCCCGCGGCCACCCCCGCGGCCACCGCGACGGATACCCCTGAGGACAGCCGCCGCCACCCCCTGCAGCGCCTCCCAACCATGGCGCACCGCGCCACCGCCAGGGTGCAAGTCCCAACCAAGCGGCGCGCCGAGTCGCCGCCGCCGCTGTCGCCGGGGTCGCCGTCGTCCGACAGCCTGGACCTGGTCGTGGACGCGAGGAAGGAGGCCCTGTCGCTGACGCGCGCCTCGGCCGTACCCCACCAGAACCTCAACAACAACATCCTGAAGAGGTCGCGGCACGCGCCGCCCCCGCGCCGAGGCTTGGCCCGCGGCGGACTCGGCCTCGCCGTCAACGGCGGCCTCCGGGTGCTGGCCCTGTCGACGAAGGCCGCCGTCGTCGACGCCGACCAGGAGGAGGCCGTCGCCCTCACCAAGAAGCAGCCGTTCGTGGTGCGACGGCGGCTGCGCACCGACGACAGCGACGACCGCGACGTCTGCTTCGACCTGTCCGTGGACGCCAACGACCACGACGACGATGACGACGACGACGACGACGGCGACCTCGGCGGCGGCGACGCGAGCGCCGAGGACGACATCGCGGCCAGCGGGTCGAGCGGCGCGGAGAACGAGGACCGCGACGACGAGGTAAAGCGGAAATGTCGCGCGCCGCCATCACTGTCGTGTGGTGTTTTCGCGCTCCTTGCAAATGAGGTCCGTGGCTGTGCGCGCCGCCGCGAGGGCAGCCGGGGGCAGCCGGGGGACGGCGGCGTGCTCGGTGCGCGGTGGGGGATCATGCCAGAGCATCGGGCCGGGTCCAGCCACACCCCGCCGCGCCCCGCCGCGCTCGGCCTTTGCGCCCAGACGGCTGCTCCGCCGGCTCCAGCTCTGTATACCGGCGTGTGGGCGTTCTCGGGCGTGCTGTGCGGTACACTCCCCGCCAGCAGCGCGCCCCGTGTAGCACATGCCGCGGCCCTGCTGCGTGCGCACAGCGCACAGCGTACAGCCACCGCCGCAATGACACCGCCTATCTCTCGCGGAGCATCTCGCGTCTTGCGGCCGCCCCGATTTTATGGCGCCGCCGACTTGGCGCTCATGACCACCTGCCCGGGCGGCGGGAAACTGTTTCGAATGTTGGCCGACGCGGCCGATAGCGAAATGTCAGGCGGGGCGTCAGCGTCGCGCCCCGCACGGCCGGCGCCGTGTCCCCCGTACGGCTTACATTGTGCGCTCGAATATTTCCCTTTTTTTATTTCGTTTGAAAATTTATTTTTTGAAGGGTGGACGAAATGCCGGTCTGCCCTCACCTCGCCCTCCCTTCCCTTCCCTGCCCTCTCCTGCTCTCCCCCGCGGCGCTGGGCCGGTTACTGGGCCCGGGGTGTACTGTACAGGGGGGCAGGCAGGGCAGGGCAGGGCAGGTAGCCGGCCGGCCGGGGCTGGCCGCGCGGCGCGGCGGGCCCCGCTGCACCTTCAAAGGCCAACGATACCCGCTCATTTTTGTATTATCTTGTATCCTTGGCGACTGCGGCAGAATCCTTGGCAGATTTTTTTATTCTCCTTTTTTGTTTGTTTGCTATTTTTATGACAGCATTTTGCAACATCTTTTGCATCTCGCACTGCTGCCGGTCGCGTCACCACAGACAAAGTCGTTTGTCGGCCACCAGTACGCACCGCCTCAAGGCACTTTTTTCCCCCCGCTGCCGGGGACTAAGGGATTTTTTTTTTTATTGCGCGACGACTTTCTGCAAAAGTGCACACAAAAGTTGCATTTGGGAGAAGAAAAAAAAACAACGCTTCCTGTGTAATTTCTGTGTATTTTCAACTTTTGGAGAAAGGAATTATATATACGTATACATAGCGAATGCGTGGAAGAGGCTGACTGCGGGTGGTGCAGGTCTGCGCATGGCATGAAGACATTGTGGCGTACCGGTGCGGCGGGAAAGCTCGGCTGTGCTCGGGTGTGCTCGGGTGTGCTCGGCTGTGCTCGGCCGTACCCGCCACCGGTTATTGGCGGTGCCTGGCCGAAGCCGTTACGGCGCTCCGTGTCAAAAGGTCGCCGGGCGCAAAAACTTCTTTAACGCCGAGGGAAGGGAAGCTTTTGCCTGGGCACTTCCCCCGTGCTGCCTGCCCGTGGCGGCGCGTGGCTGGGGTCTCACATGACGGCCACACTACGACGGCGGCCCCGCCCTGACTGATGGCGCGTCACAGCTTGGCAAGCACCCTGTCCCCCGCTGACCCCGTCCGCCTGCAGGCACTCCAACGCGGGGAAGGCAGCGCGGGGTCCCCGATGACTGAATTTCGCCGCCCGGAGGGTGTGTCCCCCGCGAGCGCCACCTGTAACCCGACACATGGCTTCCATATGACTTCCGCACGACATTTCCGGGCTTTTGTCGCGCCTCGGATGCCGCTGCACTTTTGCTCTTGCACTTTTGCTCTTGCCGCGGCACACCGCCACCGCGACGCGCGGAGGACGGGGACGGGTTGTGAGGCGCTGCGCCGCGGCGGCGGCGGTGGGGGCTGCGGGCGGCCGCGGGCCCGTGCCGCCTCCGCCACCGCCACCGCTACCGCCGCCGCGGCCACATTTCTCTGGATTATCCCCGTGACAACTGAAAGGTGTCGCCGTGTGCAGCAAGCGCGGCGGCAGGCGGCCGGCGGGGCGCCGCTCCGTGCCGGGCCGCGAGCTCGAGCACGACGAACCGCACTCTCAAAATTCTCATCTGCATACCCTGCACTCGGCAAAAAAAAAATGCAGTGTTAAGTGTTCACATTTACTTTGTTGTGCACAGTATGCTGTGAAATAGGGAGAGAGAGAGAGAGAGAGAGAGAGAGAGAGAGAGAGAGAGAGAGAGAGAGAGAGAGAGAGAGGGGGGGGGGGGGGGGCAGAGGCGCCGCGAGTCGGAGACTTGGACGCGCTGGAAGACCAGAGAACACCTGCGGCCCGCGTGCCGTGGGTACTCCTGCGGCGGCGGTTCCTGCGGGTCCTGCGGTCCCTGCGGGTCCTGCGGCCCCGAGGAGGAGGCGGGCCGGGTTCACTAAACACGTTCGCCGCGCCGCCGCCGCGCAACCCGATATCTCGCGACATCCCGGAATGAGACGGCGTCGGGAGGTAGCCGAACCCTGCCGGCCAGCCTGGCCCCTGCGGCGGGACCCACAGGACCCGCAGGACCCACAGGACGACAGGACACGCCCTACGTCCTGCCGGAGTCCTGCCGGGGCCCCGGACCCCTGTAAGGTGCGCTTCGCTTCCTTGATTTCTTCTCATTCAACCCGAGCTTTTTCCCTTTTTCTGCATACCGAGCAGCGCCTTGCCTTGCTCCCCTGCCTCGAGTGTTGGCGTCGCGTCCTGTCACTGCCCCCCCCCCCCCTCTCTCTCTCTCCTCTCTCTCTCTCTCTCTCTCTCTCTCTCTGCCGTCTCTCTTTCACCGCGTGTCCCCGAGCCAGAGTGCTTCCTCCCACACCAGTTTCGTCTCTTTAGGCCGCACCCGGCCAGCTCCGGGACACACACACACACACACACACGCGCGCGCGGGCGCGCGCACGCAGAGGGGACCGGAGGCGGGGGACCGGCGAGAGACCGGAGCCCCGGAGCCGGGTCGGGTCGGGTCGACTGGCGGGCCGGGTCGGCGGGGCCTGGCGGGGCCTGGCGGGGCCCCACGGGCTGGGCCTCTCCTCCGGACCGTCTTATTGTCAGGGAGAACCAGCCTACTTATACACCGCGGGGGCAGGCCGCGTCGGGCCGCGCCGGGCCGGGCCGGGCCGCGGGACGGAGGTGCGGGCCCCAGCCCGAGGGGCCTGGCAGCCTCTGGCGGCCTCTGCGAGCTGGGCGGGGCACCTGGTCACCCCCACAAGGAGCGGGGCAAGGCAGCCGTGACGCCTGGCGCGTGTCATCCTCTCTCTCTCTCTCTCTCTCTCTCTCTCTCTCTCTCTCTCTCTCCCTCTCTCTCTCTCCCACCTCCGACGGTCCGGCCCGTGCTGTCTCTGTCTCCTGATGAGCGGCCGCCGTGTCACTTCTTGCCACACCGCTATCGTCGGCGGCACCCACACGCCGGCCACGTCACCCTGGGGGGTCCCGGCCGGGCCCCGTCCCGCGGCGCCGGGGACCCGGGGGCCGCACCGCAAGGACTGGCCGAGAGTCGAGTCTGAAAAATGAACCCCCAGCAGAGGCGGCGAGGACCGCCGAAAGCTGCCGGAAACCGCATACACGTGTGTGTGTGTGTGTGTGCGTATGTGTGTTTGCCCTCGGATACGGCATGGCAGTCCGTATCATGGAGGCCTCCCTCCCCCTCCCCTCTCTCTTTCTCCGCCTGCCGGGCCGACAGCAGGGCGTTGGCGCCCCCGTGCTAGCGGTCCGGGCGGCGGCGGCGCGCTGCCCGCCGACCCCGCGCCACGCCCAGCCGGCCCCGGCCGCGCGGCCGCGCCGCGCCAACGGCTTCGACTGTATCAATGGCGACCACCATTTTATCGGTTTTTCTCCACGCGTCGCGTCGTGGCCCCACAAACCGCACCGGCCGGTCACAACGGCACGGGTGGGTGAAAATACAGATAGACGAGGAGGCGCGGCGGCGGGCCTATCGTGTCGCTTACGTCAATTACTCACCGCTTTTCCGGTGCAGCGGGGTGAAAGCGGTGATTGACAAGCAGCGGGTAGTCGCCGTGAGTGCGGGCCCCACGCTGCTGCTGCGCCACGCTGCGCCACGCTGCGCCACGCCCTGCAGTGCGCGAGGCAGGGCACTGGTCCCCGCTCACCACCGCCCCCGAAGCACCCAAAGCCGGCCCGGGGAGAAAAGAGCATGGCCGTGCCGTCCGCCCCGTGCAGCAGTAGTATTTCGGAAACGTTGTTGCCTCTGACGTAACGGCTGGAGAACGTCTTCCAGGCCGTTATCCAAGCGAACCGGGGGTCGCACACACAATATTGCCGGCCGGCCGGCTGGATCCGCTTGTAACGCCGCCGCCGCTGCCGGAGGTCGAGCGGCTGCTGTCCTGGAGGGAGACGCACTGCTCGGAGTCCTGTGGTCCAGCGGTCAGCAGCGGGACTCTGCATCGGACCGAACCGAACGCCGTCGGCGACACAAGCCTTCACGGCCGTTACGGCTGAATTGGGTTTCTGTAAATTGCGGAAAGCGGTTTCTCTACGCGGCGGAGGAAGCCTGGCAAAGGTCAGCGAGCGCCGACCCTCGCGGCGCGGAGCCTCGCGGCGCGAGCAGCTTGTTAGGCCCGCGGACGGCAATCATAAGGCGGCGTGATGCACTCCCCGCTTCATTACACGCGTACAAACGTCGTAAAGCTAACGGCCGAGGCCCTGCAGCCCCGCCGGGCCCCGGGTTACACTAGCGCCGCCGCCGTCGGCCACCACCAGCAGTGCCCGGCCCTCTACTGCTACTTACTAGTACAACTACTCCATATGCGGTCGGGCCGAACAGCGAGCGTGTTCTGACGTCGGCGTGTCCCTCTCCGTGTTGCAGGTTAGGCTGGCCGCGGTGAGCCCTGCCTGCAGTAGGGTAGTACCCGGCGCGTGCCCTTTGGGCAACAGCGTCACGCCTCTCTCTCTCTCTCTCTCTCTCTCTCTCTCTCTCTCTCTCTCTCTCTCTCTCTCTCTCTCTCTCTCTCTCTACATAAATATCCTTCACCTCCCCCCCCCCTCTCTCTCTCTGCCTCTCGCCTGTCATGCGCCGCGTTACAAGCCGGCGCCGGTGTGCCCCCCGAGTCCCGACACGACCTCTGACCCCAGGCCGACGGCTACTGTTGGGCGGCCCGCGCGGGTGCGAGAGAGAGAGAGAGAGAGAGAGAGAGAGAGAGGAGGAGAGGGGGAGAGGGGGACCTAGGCGGAGAGAGTGCCGCGTCTGGGGAGCTAATGGAGCCGTGTAGGGTAACCACGTATTGGCACGTGAATATGGATAGAAATAAATGTTTAAAAGTTATTCGGCCAGGCAAATCGTGGCCTCTATAACTGTATTGCCTCCTTAGATGCTCGGACCTTCAGTACGATTCCCGCCGCAAAATACGTTCACCATTCCATTTTCTGCCGGCGATGCCTCGATCTCGCGTGGGTGGAAAGCGAGCTGCGGGGGGAGTGGGGAGGGGGGAGGGAGGTAAGAGGGCAATCGGCGCGCGCGGGGAGAATTAGTTATTGCCCCCCTTCGTCGCCGCGCCGAGCTGCAGCAGCGGCGGCCTGCCGCTGTCTGGTCCGGTTCTGGTTTCGGGTTGAGCGAGAGAAAGAGAAGGGGGGGGGGGGGTATTTTCTGAATCGCAAACGCGCGCGCCACTCTGCATTTTTCGCCTCGTTTCCTTATGCTGCGGGAATGGAATCAGCGCAGGTATTTGAACCCGCGGAGTGGCGGACAGATGGCCCCGGCGTCGGGGGTGGACGCCGCCGCCGCCGTCGCGGTCCTCGCGGCCTCGCGGCCGGCCCGGGGCCCGGGGCGGTGCCCGGCGGCGTCCGTCGGCGGCCCGGCGGTGGCGCGGTGTGGTGTGGCGCGCGGTGCCTTGGGTCCCAAGGTGTTGCCGCGGCCCGGCCGGGCTGCGCTGCACTCTAACCGGTTCCCGGCCGGCGGCGGCGGCTGGCGGCGGCCCTCCGAGGGCGGCACGGCGGCGGCGCGGCGGCGGCGCGGCGTGTAGGCCGGGCCTCCGCGGCACCGCCCGGCCCCACCCGGATGGGCCGCACGCTGCGCAGCCTGGGCACTGCGCCCGATATGAGACGGCAGAAAGACCGCCGAGCGGCCAGACAGACAGCGAGACCAGGTGAAGGGGGGGGGGGAGGGGCCAGTTTTAATTCGCGGTCCCCTGGCCGGCCGGCCACGCTCCATTGACTGTACCGCGGTGTCATCGGCTAGCCGCCCCCCGGGCCTGCGGGCCTGCGGCGGCCGCCGGCGTGGGCGCTGTGCGGCGCGGCGTGGGCGCCGCCGTGTCGCACTGCTGGGTGCGGCCGCCGCTCGGCCCTTCGGCCCTTGTCCTCAGGCCCCGGCTTATAAAGCAGCTCGGCGCGGACCGGAGTTGTGGTGGCGGCCGGCGGAGCGCCCGGCCTGGGGGCGGGTAGGCAGTCCCGTCGGCCGCGGCGCCGGCGCGGGCTGCCTACCCGCCGGGCCGCAGGCGCGGGCCCTGCGTCCCCGGCAGCCGGCAGCCGGCAGCGGAGCCCGCGGAGCCTTCGGATCCGGTCCGGCGGCCGGCCGCAGCGCCGCATGCCCGCGCGCTCTGTCGGCGGACGGCGGCAGGCGGCAGCTTAGCGGCGGCGCCGCTGGCAGCGCTGGCGTCGCCGTCTGGAGGAGGCTGCCGACCGCCGCTGGAGCTGGACCCGCTCCAGTGGAGCTGTTGGCGTGGAGTCTCGCGGAGTCCCGATCAGCTGTAGCCGCAGAAGGAGGAGGAGAAGGAGGGGGGTCAGCTGGCTGCCGGCGCCGGACATGTGCTCCCCCGGGGCGGTCAGCGCCGTCCTCATCCTCGCCGCCGGCAGCTCCCCGTCGGCGAGGGTCCGGCCCGCGGAGCGTGACCGGGCCGGGGGCGTGACGACACGGCGGCGCCCGCCCCGACCACTACCGCCGCAAGCGCGCGTTTAAAAATGTGGCGCGAAATCGAAAAACCGGTTATTGACAGTGGAGGGCGTGCGTAGCGGGCGTGCGCGGGCGCGCGTGTCTTCGGCAGCAAATTGCAGCGGTGAAAATTCGCGAACCGCCGCCGCCGCCGCCGCCGCTCGCGGAACGTGCCCTGCACACCTTCACTCCCGCTGTACACTCAGCCTACGCACAAGTAGACGTGTGTGTATGCGTGCGTGTGCGTGCGTGCGTGCGTGCGAACCTGTTCGGCAGGTGCGTCGCGCCCGCGCCCGTGCCGCTGACGCCGCCGCCCTGCTGCAGCTCGAGCAGGCTCCTGCCGCGGTGCGGTGGCGGTGGCGGTGTCTTCGGCCGGCGGCGGCGTCCCCGACTCGCGCTGGTCCTCCAGCACCTCATGTCCCCCGCCAGGATCCCGTCGAGTGATGTTCCTCGCCTCTGTTCTGTATGTGGAGCAGGGAAGGTCCGGTCCCCCCGGTCCCCGCGGGGCGGGGCGGGGCGGCCGCCAGGGAGATTAGATGCGCTCTAAATTACTGGCTTTAGCTCCGCGGCCGTAAATATATACTAAATGTGAGGATTGCTCAGCACCTCGCTGACGGCACACAGTCCCACTGGTACCGCGTGCTCCTTAGTTTCTCATATCGTTAGCACCGCGCTCAGCGCTGGCAGCGCACACGCATCTCAGCACCACCGCCCGGCAATACGGCACACATCATCATCACTTTTTCATCCGCTCCTAACTCACCTCATTTACTTCTTCTCTTTTTTTTTGTCGCACGTTTGTCATCTTGTAAAATCGTTTACGCTGCCGATCCGCGGAGGACCCGAGGACCCGAGGACCCGAGGAGCCGGGGCTCGTCCGTCCCGCGTCCCGTCCCGTCCTCGTCCTCGTCCTCAGTGTGTCGAGTCGTCCTTCTCTCTGATTGGAATGCCGGTTCCCACCGATAGAAAATATAGCGACGTCGTAAAGCCCTGCTTCGACGACTGCTTGCTCCGGTGAGCCCTCGCATATAAAACAGAGTTACGAGCGTATATATATATACCTCACCTCTCCTCTCTCGCTCTCGCACGCGGGGACACGACGACACTTTAAAAAAATAACACACCTTTTTTTTTTTTTTCTCGCACCTTGCACGTACTCTCTCTCTCTCTCTCTCTCTCTCTCTCTCTCTCTCTCTCTCTCTCTCTCTCCCTCTCTCTCTCCCCCCCTGCCTGTAATTTACCGACTCTAATGGAGTTGATATCGGCGGGCCCCCGCCGGGTGGTGGCACCTGCTGCAGCACTTCCCGCTTCCCGCTTGGCGACGATGGCGAAAATTGTAGTATTGTAATTATTATTTATTTATTTATTGGTGGCGGGGGGACGGGGGGGGGGTATTCCTCACTTTGGGCAAACGTCAGCCAAACACCGTTGACTGACGTCGTCGGTTTATCATTTATTAATCCCCGGCAGGAGCTGGGTTATTCCATCCAGCGAGATCCCCAGCTGCCGCGGCGCCTGCCGGGTGGGCAGCCGCGGTTCGTGTGCGCACGCGTGTCGTGCGGGCTGGCCTACCCCGCGGCAGCCGCAGGCGTCGGGGCGCGCGTGGTGCCCTTCTCTCTCTCTCTCTCTCTCTCTCTCTCTCTCTCTCTCTCTCTCTCTCTCTCTCTCTCTCTCACTCTCTGTCAGACTTGATGCGAGGATGTGGCGTGGGTGTCGGCTGCCGGCTCCCCCCCCGCGGCCGGACCCCCCGCGGCCTGGCCGCCGGCTCCGCCTGGCTAGGCTCCGCTGGCTCCGCCCCACCCCCGGCGGTGTCCTACCGTGCCTCGCGGCCACGCCCCGCGGCCCCGCCCACCCCTCCGGCGTCCCTTCCCCCCCGCGGCGACGGCCGGCCGCCAATGGGACGGCGAGCCTGCCCCCCACTCCGTCCCCCACCCCACCCCCCGGCCCGCGCTCGCTCGCGCGCGCGTGTGTGTGTGTGCACGTGTGTGTGTGTGGCCGCGGGCGCGCGGGCCGTGCCGTGACGGCAGGCGAGCCAGTCGTGGATCGTGCCGGGCCGCCTCCGTGCCGCCGCCGCTGCCGCCGCCGCCGCCAGCGCCGCTCCGAGCACCGTGCCGTGTTTTCCTCGCGGGGGTTCTGCGTGACGTCGGGTCCGCGGCGTGAGGATGTGACGGGGGCGGCCGCGCAGTCAAGTGCCGTGCCGTGCCGTGCCGTGCAGTGCGTGTGCCGCGTGGTGCGCGCGTGCGTGCGCGCGTGCAAGATGACACCTCGGTGCGAACGGTGCAACAACGATGGTGATAGTGCTGTGATATGCGGTGATTGCTGCACGCCGTGGTGATTGTGGTGTAGTGATTGTGTGCGGTGGTGATTGTGCGTAGTGATAGTGTGCGCCGCCTGTCTCGGACATGTCCACCACGCTCATGGAGGTGAGAAACAACAACGACGGGAAACCTCGTTGTTTTATCTTTTCGAGTCCTTTGCGCTTGTGTGCTGTGCTATATAGTCGCTGCCTGGGGGATTTGATCGGTGGACGGGTAGCGTAGGCGCACCGCCGCCAGGATGGGCAACCCGATGCCCCCCGCGGTGCGCGTCTTCTGCTGCAACTTAACAACATCCCCAAAACCAGAAAGGAAAAAAAAAAGATCTTTCTTGTCAAAAATACTCTGGAGCGATAATTTCGGAAAATAACCCCCGCGGCCGGCGCGGCGGAGCCCTCATCTGCATACAGTATCGCGTAGTACTGCATGGAGTACTTGGTGCTGCAGTACTCGTCGTCACATGCGACGCGTGTAATTAGCTGACATGTTGTCGGGTGAGTGGCCGCGGGGCCGCGGGGGCTCCTGCAGGCCCGTGCCGCCGGCTGCCACCGCCGGGTCGGGTTATACAGGACTCCCTTTGCACTCCTTGTCCGGGCCGGCCTCGCTTTCTATTCCGAGGGCCCCGTTCGCAGTGACGCGTCCCGGCCGGCGGTGCGCCACTCACGATAGAGTTAGAACGGCTCCCTGATTGTAATTCTTCTCTGTGTGTGTCGAGTGTTCTAGTACTTGAACCACGCATACCGGCGGATTATTGAGAGCTTAATTAAAAGCCAAGGGTAAAATACTTCGTTCATAAGTACGTGGTTATCATTTTTTTTCTGCGTGCAAAAATACACGTATACGTTGTGGTGGTGTGTTCGTCGGCGTCCGCCGTGGACGTCCCCTATCTATGTGCTCTCGCTCCGCGGGGGCGCCCGGGACTGGATACGCGCTGACACTCTGCGAGGCGTTGCGACAAGCGGCTCGCGGGCTTCCGATTGGCGGGCGTCCAACTTTTCGAAATAAATATTCGTGTACACTTGTGCAGTGGGAGCGGCGCGCGTCCCGATCCATCTTGCGTCAATGTGTCCACGGCGGGGCCCGGCGGGGTCCGGCGGGGGCCTACGAGCAGAGCGCGGCCGGGGCGACGGGATTACATCGCAGGGCCGCGCCGTTTCCCGCTCGCCCCCAGTAATACGGCCAGTGTATATACACAGCCCCTCACCCCCTTTTTAATGAGGGACGAAGAGAGCCGAGGTCTCTATGGGGGTGGAACGCGCGGCCGGAGGAGGGGAGGGGAGCGCCTTGCAAGGAATCCCAAGAATGTCGAGCAGCGGCAGCAGAAGCGGCAGCGGAAGCACAGCGGCAAGGCAAGGCCAGGCAAGGCGGGCCGCCCGCCGAAAGCGAGCAGAAGATTATAACAAATTTGAATTCGCAACTCCCGGCGCCCCACGCGCCAAAAGTTGTTGCTGCCGCTGCTGCCGGCTGCGCCCCGCTCGCCGCAGATTTGAGAGAGACGCGACCAGGAAGTGTGCTGGTAAGCTGTCAAAACTGAAAAAACCCCCTCTCTCTCTCTCGAGCCGGGCGCTCCACCACGGAGAACCTAAATTCATTTTAGAGAGGCCGTCATACGCGGGGAGTGCCTGCTGCGCGCGGTGTTTGGTACGGCGTCACGTGAGCGGGCCGGGCCGGCGGAAAGTGCAGGTGTGCCGGCCGGTCAGCCCGGGGCGTGGCGTGGCGTGTGCCCGTGTGTGCGGCGCGTGCCACGCTGGCGCCACGGCACGCCACGGCACGGCACGGCCAGCAAGGGAATTAAGACACGTTACTTTCGGGGCGCTGCCGCAGCCCGGCCCGACCCGGCCCGACCTCGGGACTGCGCAGGGCGCGATGCCGAGCGCCGTGTCTCTCTGTCGCTCTCTTACGAAGCGCCCCACGCGCGAGACAGAGACAGAGACAGTGCCATAGTTCGGAATCAGCCGTCCGACTGGCCTTGCCTCACCTCGGCAGCTCCGCACCGCGGCTCGGGGGGGCTTCTACCCGCTTCTGCCCCGGCCCTGCCCCGCCCCCCGCCGGCCTGACATTCCATCGGGAGCAGAATACTTTCCAAAGTCCGCCGAGCCGAGAGCCGCGCCGCGCCGCGCCGCGCCGCGCCCGTGTCGCGCGATCGGCACCCACCGTCTTAATTAATTACATTTTCCGAATTAGTGGTCGTCGGCAGCTCCGATTGTCTGGGACACTCGCATAGCGGGGAGGCACGAGATATCTCACGAATTCGCCACCGCCGCCGCGGGGCGGCGCCACCGTCGGCGTTCACGAATTGCAGTAACGCCGCTCCGAACCCCCTCCCTCCTCTGCCAATCGGCAGTAAATGTATAATTTTATATATAAATATTTCTTTTTTTTGTGTGTGTGTGTTGTCTTTTCGGTGGCGGTGGTGGCGGGGCTTCCAGCGCGCTTAAGTATCACTTTGCCGCTTGATTCGCGCGGCGCTCTGTTCCACTCGTGCACGTGCATGACGAGGGGCCCCGTGCCCCGTCTCTCTCGCTCTCCATCTCAGAGAGAGAGAGAGAGAGAGAGAGAGAGAGAGAGAGAGAGAGAGAGAGAGAGAGAGAGAGAGAGAGAGAGAGAGAGAGCGTTTTGTGAGGCAGCCGCGCTGTGATCGGGCCGGGCCTCGGCCGCCTCCTCCTCCGCCCCGCGCGATGACATCCAGGTCGTCGGCGTGCTCTCCTCGCCTCGCCGCTCCTCCGCGCGGGAGAGCTGCAGAGCTGCCTTCCGCTGCGAACGCCGCCGCCGCCGCCGCCGCCGCTGCTTTTATTCGTCTTTTGACTGGTCGTTAAGGACGACCCCGTAAACTATACTCGAATTTCACAGGGGGGCACGGCAGCGGCTGGAGGACGAGTCGATCTGTGGACGTGCGGGACGTGCGTGTGTGTGCGTGTCATCTTATCGCCATTTTTTTTCCGCGTCGTCCGCCCGCGGTCTGGACGAGGATGTTACCCGGAGTATATATATGTATATGTGCACGAGAACGTATTCGGAAACGGTTATATCAATTTCACGCGTGGCCGCGGCGCCCCCGACCGGATGGCACGGGCTCGCACGCGTGGAAACCTTTTTACGAGGCGAGGCGGTACATGATGGAGTCAAACACAAACTCGTTGTCGTGCTCGGGGCTGCGGCGCGGCCGACGGGATGGGCCGCGGATGAGCTCGGTGACGCGGCTGACGGGCACCTGACGTTCCGCCGGGGTCCGCCGGGGTCCGCCCCGAGGGCCTGCCGGACCTGCCGCACGAGCAGGCAAGGCGATGGAGTGATCTCCCTGCTGCTCGTGGCCGGCAAGGGAGCTGTCCGGCAAGGCGACAGTTATGGGGCCCTTCGCATCTCTCTCTCTCTCTCTCTCTCTCTCTCTCTCTCTCTCTCTCTCTCTCGCTCTCTCACTCAGTCGGGTAAAGGGGGTGTTTGATGGCCAAAACGGGGCGGGGCGTAAATCTCGAGGCTGTCCAATTAATGGCACTTGATCGCTGACGTTTATGCCCCGAGCCCTCCGCTCCGGCGCGCTCCGGCCCGCGCCCCGCCACCGAGGCCCGGGGACTCCGGGACGACGACGGCGACGCGACGGCCAGGACACCGCGGCAGCAGCGGCGGCAGGCCACTGACCCTGGGCCCCGGCGGGCACCACACCGGCACCGGGGACTCTGTCACCGCGTCGTAGTGCCCCTCTGTCACCGCGCACTCCGCTACAGCGGCAAGCAGCAGCACATTCGCGCGACAACGAACAGCTCCCCGCGCGAGGACGATTCGGCCTCACTCCTTCCAAAATAATTAAATCGATTTAACTGAAAGTATTATACGTTTTAGTCGTGACGTTCGATTTTTTTGGTTAATTATGACTCGGGTATTTTTCCTGAACGTCGTTTTTGAGTCAGTATCTCTATCCCTTCAGCGATTCAATCTTCGTCGTTCTTTTGTTTTTCTAATGCGCGCGCGCGCGCGAGGGGATGACAACCCGCGGTGTGGAGGGTAGCTTTCCGCTGATTGGTCCGCGCTTGTCGTGCACTATTTCTGCCTTGTTTTCGCTGCATATCGTCATTAGCGGACGGTAAGTCGCGGGGGCCGCGCGGCGGCGGCGGCGGCGGCACGGCGGCGGCCCTGGCCAGATAGGCATCGCACCTCCGCGGCCATCGTGTAGCGCATCGCCGCCGTGCCGCGCGGTAGCTTTCCGTTGGGGATGAGACGCGCGCAGCACGGGGACTTCCCCCTTCTCGGGATGAAAAATTGCCAGGCATTTCCCGCCGCTCTTTATTTATTTTCGGCGCCGGGGGGCAGCTGTGCTCACCCGAACGATGAACCGCGTATGTCGCGGCCGCGTCACTGTACAAAATTGTCGCAGATTTTTTTAAAAATAAAAAGATGATCGTCGCAAGCAGGACAAGAAAGGGATCATGTGAAGTGGGTGCCACGGCTGCGGCGGCGGCGTTGGCCCCGGGCGGGGTGGCGCGGAGCGCGGCGGGGGGCGGCGGGGGCCGCGGCGCCAGCGACCTACCTTGCCGCGGGGCACCACACCACCGCCGGTCCGCCGGTGCTCCGCTATGCCGGGGCGGGGCGGCGGCGGGCGACGGCACCCGGCCGGCCGCCTGTATCGCACTCCGCCATCGCACACCTCGCCTCCCGTGTCGCGCCGCCGCCGCCGCCGCCGCCGCCGCCGCCGCTCACACTCACACTATTCTTACATTACTTCTGCTCTCCACGGGGGGAGTCTCAGGGGCGTGCCGTGAGCGGCTTACGTCCGCTTGTGGACGCTGGAAACATTTTGGCAGGGTGCGAGCGGATTTGTGCGGGCAGACGTGAGGCGGCGGTGGGGGCCGGGTGACCGGCGCCAAGAGTTAGCGGCGGGGTGTCCGGGCTTGGCGGGGCGGGGCGGGGCGGGCCCGGCCGGAGTGCAGGGGTTCCGCAACAGCGGACCATACCGACCGCGGGCCTCGGCCAGCTCCGGGAGGGAGGGGCGTGGCCGTACACTGCCGGCCATCTAGCGAGAGAGAGAGAGAGAGAGAGAGAGAGAGAGAGAGAGAGAGTAAAGTGCGGAAGAAGATGATGGAAACCACTACACGGCCCGCTTGCCGTGTTGCCGTCGCGGACCCCAGAGGGCGCCACAGAACTGTCACTAACCCCGCGCCCTCCTTGTTGTTGTTGCAGGACCGGCTGTCGGGCCACGGCGGCATCGCCTCCCTCGGCTCCGGGGGCGGCGGCGCGTCGCCGTTCGGTTCGGCGGGCCACCACCACCACCACCACCACCGGGCGGCGTCCGGGGGCGTGGGGGCGACCGCCAACATGACCCCCAACCCCCACCACGCCACCGACTTCCAACCCCCCTACTTCCCCCCGCCCTTCCCGCCCCCGAGCCACCACCACCACCAGGTGAGTAGGGTACGTCACGTCCCGACGATCTTGTATCGAACACATAATAAGCACGCTCACAACTATTTGTTTCCCAAAAAATTTCCAAATCCTAAATTCACTTTTAAGTCATTTTTAAAAATCACTTCAGCGAATGAGTGATGGTGTTGTTGTTGCAGGCGACGTCGCCGGCCGCGGCGCAGTCGCACCAGCACCAGCTGGACTACCTGTCGGTGCCGGACCCCTACTCGCAGACGCTCACCTCGCTGCACCAGACGGCCCAGCAGGCCGCGGCCGCCGCCCACCACTACAACCAGCTCACCGCCGCTGTGTCGCAGCGGAGAGACCCCGACTCGTTACATGTCGTACGTACACAGACTACGTTATTGGCAGCGAGAAAAGGCGCGAGAAAGGCGCGCGCCTTCCTTTGTCCCTATAATTTCCACATTGAAAAAAAAAAAAAGGTTTCGAAGTATGCGTCGTAATTAATAAGAAGCACACTTCCTCTCGTGTGATATCGGACCGGATTTAATTGTTATGTTTTCGATGGCCGCTGCCCTCCTCCTCCTTATCCTTCTTCTTTTCCTTCTTCTTCGTTCTCCTTCCTTGCCATATATAAATTGCGCATCTCATCAAAGACGACAAAAATGTTATAATACCCCGGACCGGGCATAGCTCCCAGAATATGAATGGAGCCCTCCCCCCTCCTCCTCTCCTCCCCCCCCCCCCCCCCCCGCCCGGCCCTCCCGATCCAGTTCCAGTGAGTAAAGCGCTGCTGGAATGCAGACATCGACATGCAGATGATCTATCGAGAGCCCTGCCGCCGCCGCGTCGCGCGCGCGCGAGGTATCGAATGGAGGTCCGATAATCGAAATCAGCGTGATCGATAGCAAGACAGGATGCAATTACGGATAGCACGCGCATCTGCCCCTCCCCTTCTCTCTCCCTCTCTCTCTCTCTC
Source organism: Megalurothrips usitatus (assembly GCA_026979955.1). Taxonomy (NCBI): domain Eukaryota; kingdom Metazoa; phylum Arthropoda; class Insecta; order Thysanoptera; family Thripidae; genus Megalurothrips; species Megalurothrips usitatus. Next base: position 7,939,332 of record CM049597.1, on the reverse strand, counting down.
TCTCTCTCTCTCTCTCTCTCTCTCTCTCTCTCTCTCTCTCTCTCTCTCTCTCTCTCTCTCGTGTAATCGTCGGCCCTGTAAATAGAACGACGGCCCTCCGATTGGCAAAAGCTTTTTTGAGATAATAATCGGCCGGGCGCGCTGCTCCGGCTTCTCCGCTGTCAAATAAAGTGTGATCACATCCGCCGGCCGCCGCCGCCACCGCCGCCGCCGCCGCGTTTTCATTCAGGAGAATCTCGGTCGGGAGAGGGGAGAAGTGAGAGGGATGAGGGAGAGGGGGAGGGGGGAGGAGGGGGGGGGGGGAGAGATTGGTACGCTGTCACATAAGTCTCTTTCGCGGCGGCAGCATTTGTTGCAAAATTGTTTCGGAAATTATACGCGATACGGCTTGGTTTCCCCGCATCGCAGCGTTGCTGCCACGCCCCGTCCGTCTCTATCGCCCTCGCGTCGTGTGTCTCGGGCCCCGGGCCCCGGGCCCCTGCGGCCTGCGGGTAGGCAGCGCCGCTGTGCACGGGTGCGGGCGGGCTGCCTACCCGCTGGCCGGCGGGGGCCGTGGTGGTGTGTGGAGATCAGCTGGCGCTGCGGCGGGGAGGGGGGGGGGGGCGACGCGGCGGCACAACAAACTTGTCACAAACTTGGGCGGGCGGGCGGGCAGGCACCCTTCTTGTCGGCCTCCGAGGAATGCGCGCGCCGCGCTGCTGTGCGACGGAGACGGAGACAGGTCCGTCCACCCCCCCTCTCTCTCTGTCTCTCTCTCTGTCTCTCTCTCTCTCTCTCTCTCTCTTGCTCTATGCCTCACCCCCGCGCCCGGTTCGTTGTGCATTGCTTAAGCGTCTCAAATAGTTCCCACAGCGGAGCAGCGGGCGACGCACTCTCTGCACGATATGGGTCGTCGGTCCGGCCGGCTGTATGGTGCTGTGATCAGGAGGTTCTCGCTGTGATCCCCCCCCCCCCCACACACACACACACACAGAGTCAGGGGGCGAATGACACCGCGAGGATAGGCTGCAACACTCCGTAGGACCGAATAGAAACTGAAAGGCAAAGAAAAAATTATCCGCTTAAAAAGAATTAATAATTACAAAATATTGAAGAGGTTATTTTCGGTCGCGCGATCGGGAGGGAGAGAGAGAGAGAGAGAGAGAGAGAGCGAGAGAGAGATAGACAGACAGACAGAGAGAAGGAGAGGGTCAAGGAAGTAAAGGAAGGGGGAGGAGGGGGAGGTGGCGGGACGTAAACAGCCATCACCTTTGAGGCTTTGGGCCGCGGACAGAGGCCGCTCAGTGTGTGTAGAACCCTTCGGCCACCCCGCGCGCGTGACCGTCAAAAATGAGGTGCGAACCCGCGGTGTGAAACCGATGCCACTGATTGCGGAGACTGACTGCCTCGGAACCCACGGCAGTGCGTACGTGTCTGTGCCATTTTCGTTTAAGAATTCTGATTCGTTTTTTTTTTAAAGTCAGTGCGGGGTGAGTGAGGAGGGAAACAGAAAAATCAGTCCGTTTCGGGCGGCAGCGTACAGTTTCGGGAGAGTGGTGAGCTGACAAGGCCCCCCCCCCTCTCTCCCCCATATCCGGCCCCGGCCTCTTTGAAGACTGACGGAGGCGTCGGGGCGGCCCTGTTCACGCTCACAGCCAGCTTCGCCTTCAGTCCGGCCGCCGAAGTCCACCTCGCGACTACTACTCCCTGTGGAGCGGAACTTTTGAGATCTCCTTTGCGCACTGAGGTTGGATACACACAGCGCCTCTCTCTCTCTCCCTCTCTCTCTGTCTCTCTCTCTCTCCATCATCACAGGCAGAGATGCGTTCACAAAAAAAAAGCGTGAGAACTCGAGAGCATTTTTTTTTCGCCAATCAAGTCGCTCTCTTTTATTATCTTTTCTACTATTTTTGTCGTCGTTTTGTATTGTCATTATTTTCATTATTTTCGACACGGTCGTCGGCGGGGAATTAAACTGGGCGCTTGGTCGTCGCGTATCGGTTTACGAGCCCCGCGGACGTGTGAACGCGCCCCGCCCCCCCCCCCCCCCCCCCATCGCGCGGATTCCGGCGGATTCTGATTAACGCGCCGCTCAGCGCGGCTCAGCGGCTTCTAGTAGTCCGTCAGAAACGTCGGCCGCGGGGAATCGTCATCTCTCTCTCTCTCTCTCTCTCTCTCTCTCTCTCTCTCTCTCTCTCTCTCTCATGTGGCTGCGAGGTGGCAGCCGGAGGCGTGGCCAGGGTTTTTAATGTGTCGGAATCCAAATCCGCGCGCCCCGCGTCTTCGAGGAGGAAGTTTCTAGGCTGGGATAAAAACTGCTATGAGTAAAACCCCTTCTGGAGTTAAAAAAAAATATATATAAAATTTTAAAATTGCGTGTCACCTATAGTTTCAGTAACGGAAGCACTGTACGTCACTGTGCACGCACGTATTCCGCCGGCCTCGTCTCGCGCGCCCGTCTGCTCGTTTGTTTGTCCGTCTGCCCGTCACCGTTGGCCGTGATAGTCAGGGACGGGCCCTCGAGCACGGCCGCCTTGGTTTCGTTCTCGTCTGCCAACGCTTTCTCAGCCGCCGCCGGACGGCTTCATAACTCTGTAACTAACCGTGCCTGTTCTCTTGTGCCCCGCAGACCAACATGCACGCGTCGTTCCCCTACGAGCCGCCGCGGTCGCGGGACTACAGCGTGAGCCGGCGGGTCGGCGGCGACCTGATGGTGGCGCACCCGCTGGAGCAGGAGATCGGACTGCACAGCACGCTGGGCAGCGACGACAACCAGGCCGCCGCCAACAACATGATGGCGCAGTGCAACACCTTCTCCATCCAGCGCCAGATCCAGGAGGTGCTCAAGGAGGCCGTCGTCTACGACGGGGTGAGTCTACACTCTATGAGAAATGCATCCGCTCCTGCCTCCGGCCGGGACAGTAAACTGTGACGGCTCTGTTTGCGCGGTGGTGGAGGGATGGGTGCAGGGGGCCCTGCGGTCCCGGGGCCGGTCTTGTCGGCGCGTGCAGTTACGGCTCCGTTTTATGGATCCGACCCGGGAGTGAAAGGACCGCGTCGTCGGCTCCAACTAGTCCAGGAGTGTCCTGGGCGGCGTCGGGCTCTCTCGCGGTGTGCGGACCCGCGCGCCTGTCGCGGGTTCAAGTACCGCACCATCACTGGCACCGCGGCGCAGAATTAATTTTTTTTTAAATTTTTTTGAGGTCTTTTTGGGAAGTCTGGTTGTCATCGCGGTGTGTGTGTGTCTGTGTGTTTGGGAAGCGGTCAGGGCGCCATGGCAAGGTGTGTCGGCCTGCGGCCGCGGCGGCGACGGCAATCCCAGCAGCCATAACAGATTAACGGGCGGCCGTACCGGGAGTGTTTGTCTAGAAGGGCCTCCGCCCGGTCCGTCTGCAACGGCACGGGCTGCACGGGGGCCTCGGCGTCACCGTGGCAGCGGGGCCCAGCGGGGCCCAGCGGGGCACGGCGGGGCCTGCCGGCCGGCCGGAGGGGACGGCGACGGCGGCGTGCGTGGAGGAAAGTGAAGAATCGCTTTCAGATCGCACCCGTGAGCGCTCCGCGCTGCCTCCTATATATAGTGAGGCAGGGGGGGGGGGGGGGGGGGGGGTCGCCGCGGTCTCACACTCGCCACACGCTGGGCCGCAACAAGAGAGCGGCGCGGCGGTCCGGCCGGACGAGAGCTACCGTGCTGCGGTGCCGCCGCCGCGCCGCCGCCGCCGCGCCGCCGCCGCGTGCTCCACGACGTGAGGCCGCCGCCGCCGCCGCCACTCGCCGCTCGGCCATCTTGGATTATCGACACCTTAATGAATCATGATGCTGCACTTCGGACCCTTAATTATCAGCTCCCTGAACTGAGCCGGCGCGCGCGCGCACGCGTGCGTGTGTGTGTGCGTGTGTGTGCGTGCGGCGCGAGCTACCGCCCTACCAGCCTATCCGCCTCCTCCTCCTCCTCCTCCTCCTCCTCCTCCTCACGCCGGCATCAAGAAGCAGTCAGGAGAAAGATTCGTTTCGGTCGATGAAAAATTTTTCAAGACGCCCGCCGCCGCGTTGTCCGCCCCTGTGTGCGTGTGTGTGTGTGCGTGTGTGTGTGGCGTACAGCCACAGCAATCACCGCACGGTAATGTGTCTGCCGGCCGCTGCCGCCTCGCGCCGTTGGCACGCGTGACATCAGAATCGCAACGATAATGGGTCTGTGTGTGTGTGCGACTTGTCAAAGCGGCGTGCTCTCTCTCTCTCTCTCTCTCTCTCTCTCTCTCTCGCTGGGATTCACATGTCCCCGTGGCAGCAGGCGCCGCCATGGGGTGGCACGGTGATCAAGACCACCGAGGCACGATTGTCCGATTGTGTGGGCCCCGGATCGGATCGACATGTGAATAGACAGAGAGAGAGAGAGAGAGAGAGAGAGAGAGAGAGAGGGGGGGGGTGCAGCGTCCTCAGCAGGGAGAGCGTTACGGAGGAATGGTTAATTAAGTACTTGCTGCTGGTGCTTCGGCACAGAGCTTTGGCAGAGCTTTGGCAGTAGTGCTTGGGTGGTTTTGGCGCCGCCGCCGCTCACGGGGGGACTGACGGCTAACGGGCTGCCCAGGGCTCTCCTCAGCACCTGCTTTATGATGGGGCCACCTCCACGATGACGTGTGTGTGTGTGTGTGTGCGTGTGTGTGTGTGTGTGTGTCATTGATTGCGAGGGCCGACTTATTATATTGTGTTTTATGGGTCGTAATTGAACAGCGTAGCTGTCTGTAGGTAAGTACGAGCTGCCCTGCTGCTGCTGTTCGCAACGCGACCGCTTGGTGATCCAAATGCGGGGAGAGAGAGAGAGAGAGAGAGAGAGAGAGAGAGAGAGAGAGAGAGACCGACCCCCCCCCCCCCCCCCCCCGGCGGCGAAGGGACTTACTGTCCTGAGAGGGAGAGATGAGAACACAGGGCGGTCCCACAGAGCCAACGTGTTTACGGACGGTCCCCCGAGAGTGACAGAGACAAGGTGTTTAGGAACGGTCCCCCGGCCGTTATCCCATCCATCGGGTGTTATTGTTACGGCGTGATTAATACGGCGGTGGTGGTGGTGGTGGTAGCTTCGCGCAACGCTTCGTGCCAACACGTCGTCGACGTCGTCGCCGCCGCCGCCGCCGTCCTCTCTGGAGGCGCGCCGGAGGAGGCCCGGCCGTCGGCGGCCCCCGTCGGCCCCCGTCGGCGGCCTCCTCTGGAGGCCCTCTAGCGGTCCAGGTGAGGGGCCCCGCACATTGTGTGTCGGGCCGCACAGTAGCTCAGCCGCGCTGCCGGCCCTGCCCCGCCCTGCCCCGGCTCTACACGGCGGCGGCAGTGCGGCAGCGCCCTCTGCAGGGCAGTGGAGATAATCAATCACTTCGGGTAGGCGGCGCGCGGCGCGCGTTAGCAAAACCAGATTAATAGAAAAAGTGGGCGGGCGGGGCGGCGCGGTGCCATATGCCTCGCGCGCCACTGTGCTGTGTACGGCCGGAGTAAAAAATGAGCGTGAGCATGTGTGTGTGTGAGGCTGGGCCTGGCGGTCACTGCTCCTGGGAGATGCGGTGGTGGTGCACGGAGCACTGCACGGGCGGCCTGGGCACGGCGTGTGCCGCGGCCGGCGCCGCGACGACGGCAGCTCAGAGCTCGCCTCGCCCCCGTCGGGCCGTCGGCACCCCGCGTAGGGCTGAGGGCTGAAGGGTAGTCGGCTCTGCATTCCTCAGCTGCTGCCGCCGCCGCCGCCGCCGCCTCCCCGCCCCGCTCGGGCGACGCTCGCGGAGCCATCGCGCCATACCAAAAGGAGCAAAAGGAGAGTTATTAAAAGTAATTAAGAAAGGATAAGAGAGGTTCCAGCAGCGGCCGAGGAGGTGAGCGGGGCTCGGGGCACGCGTTGGTGGGACGGAGAGGGGAAGGAGGTACTGCCTCTCACTCCCTCCTCCCGCCACTTGACACCTCCGCCGCCGCGGCCCCGCGCTACCAGCACCTTTGCGAAGTCATACAAGGCGGTAGGGGAGGGGGAGGGGGGAGGGGGGCGTATGTGCGAATAATCGAAACTACATTTCCGTTACGGCGACGCAGCGGGCAGCACCTTCCTTTGTGTTGCCGCTGTCTTAAGATCTGCTCCGAAACACGACACCACGCACACACACACACACACACACACACGCGCGCGCGCACAAAACGCAAAAATGACGCAAATATGTAAAGCTGCTGAGACTGTGTGCCGTGCCTCCCCTCCCGCCCGCCGGTGGCACCGGTAACTGCAGCGCTGCCACACTTTTCTGGCGACGCGCGGAAATCGGATTGCCAATTTGAGACGACGACGGCGACGTCGCTGCAGGAGCGGCGGGGGGGCGGCGGGGAGCGCATTGTGGTCCGTGTTTGGGGGGGCGGCGACAAACACCCCGGCACAAAGCACTTCCTCTCCGGGCCCAATTATCGTTATCACTCCCCCTCTCTGCTCGCAGAATGCGGAGAAAAAACAACGCCACCTTTTCTTGTCCTTGTTGCTGTTATCAGTTTTTTTTTTTTGAAAATCGCGCGCAGTACGATACGTTTTTAAATATTTTTTGGGGGGCTTTTCTGTTGTTTTTGGATTTCCGCCGACCGTCCTGGCAGTGCGCGGTGGCGTACTCGCGGGGTACATACACACTCATGACTCCTGCCGACATATACTCACATATTCGCGGCGGGGGACTTTTGCCCGGGACTGTACGCACTAACACACATGTACACGCTCAGGTTGCAGATCCGTGTGCAGCAGAGACACACACACACACACACTCACATGCAGCCGCTTTTTGTTGCGCACAGACACACATATATATGTTGAAGTGCCTATTATTATATGCGAGGGGGGGGGGGGGGGGGTTAAAAACTGTGGTGTATTATTGCGTGTGTCGGTCCGCGGAGGCGCGGCAGGGCACGGCAGGGCAGGGCACGGCAGGGCACGGCGCGGCAGGGCTCGGGTGGCGTGTTGGGCTAATACCCCCACAATGGAGACGGCTTGTTAAGGGAGCACCCCGCGCGGGTCCGCAGGGTGCTCGCCGGGCCCCCCTCCTCCTCCTCCTGTCCCGCCCCTGACCTCGCCTAACCTAACCCTGCTCAGCAGTCCACTTCGACACCTCCTCACTTCGGGAAGAAAAATAAATACTACGTGCAGTGGTACGCTCTCGTGGGATGTCGTCAGAGAGAGAGAGAGAGAGAGAGAGAGAGACAGAGAGAGAGTTGGGGGGAGGTGGGGAGGGACGTGAAGGACGTTGTGTCGTAAAGCATCTCCTCAGGTGCGCGGGGGCGGATGGCACAAGGGGCGCTTGCTGCTTATCGTCCTCAGGAAGAGCGAGAGAGAGAGAGGGAGAGAGAGAGAGAGAGAGAGAGAGAGAGAGAGAGAGAGAGGGAGGGAGAGGGCAGCACACACGGGCGGGGCGGAAGCAAAGGGCGGCGGCGTCCCGAAGGGTCGTCCCGAAGGGTCGTCCCGAAGGGTCCCGAAGGGGTTGCGGCCGTGATGTAGTACACGGACGATATGAAGGGAAGGGCTGAGGCTGGTGGGCCGGTGCCCGCGGGCCGGGCCGGGACGGGACGAGGGCGGTGGCGCTTCTCCCCAAAATGCCACTTTAAATATCGCGTCGCGCACCCCGATTTTACAAACTTGTTTACAACCCCGTTCGGGTTTACATCGGTTTACATGCCGACAGTGTCTTCTGCTGGCTGAGGAGGCGCCCGGCTCTACAGTGCGGATCTCCGGCATCTAGCTTCACACATATCGCGGCGGAGTGCTATCGGCTGGGCTGGGCGGGGGCGGGGAGGGGAGGGGAGGGGGGGGGTGCACAAAGGAGGGAGGGAGGGAGAGAGAGAGAGAGAGAGAGAGAGAGAGAGAGAGGGGGGGGGGATAGAAGGAGGGAGGCCACACCGCCTTAGCAGCAGCACAGCGCGTTTTCGTATGTTCGATTCCGCGCGCGGGCAGCCGGCTGTGTGCTCTCTCTCTCTCTCTCTCTCTCTCTCTCTCTCTCTCTCTATATATATATATATATATATATATATATATATATATATATATATGTATACACGTCTATATCTGACAGTGGGAGCTCGCGCATTCCTATCTTGGCCCGTTTGATAGTGCGCGTCAGCAGGGCAGGCTGCGTGCGGCCCGGGGTCCTTTTAAACCTCCGAGTGCGCACACGTGTCTGCGTGTGTGTGTGTGTGTGTGCCTGCGTGTGTGTGTGTGTGTGTGAAGCTCTTAATATTGAGAAGGGTTTTTAGCAGTAATCCAACCAAAGATCCCATAGCAGTACAGCAGTCATTTTGCCGTCCGAGACATGCGCAGATAAAATATACAGACAGTCTCGCCAACACACACAAAAAATAGAAGGCTTTTGCGGTTGACTTCACATACAGTATCGACTCGAATTTCGATGTCCGAGATGGCAGTGGCTGCAGTGGCACAGTCCCGGGGTGGGCGGGCGTGGCGCCGCGTGGCGGTGGTGGGCGTGGCGGGGGGCTGCGGGGGGCGGCGGGGGGCGGGGGGCGGCGGGGGGCGGCGGGGGCCCCCTCCCGCCCCGCAGACCGTCCGGGCCCGTCCGCTATGAGAGCCACTTAGAGTTATTAGTTACCGGCCCACAATGCACCTTTCGCCCGCTGCCTCCCCATTGTCCATCGGGGGCCGTGGCCGAGCCGTTGCGCGCCGCGCCGCGCTGCCCCCGGGCGATTCAATCTACTCCTCTTTTGCTGGCGTTTTATTTATCTTGTTCCGACTGTTCCCTGAAGCCGATCGGTCACGGGCCCGAGACCCCTTTTCGGAAGCCACCCCTGTCATCCACCTCTCGCCGCTCTGATAACATCGCGTGTCGTTTTCACTTCACACCCGCGTTCTCATCCCCGCCGCCCCAAGAATCCCTGCTCCCTCCGCATTACAAAGCATGACGTCGTATTTACAAGGAACAACTTTCCGTAGCGCACCGCGACAATTTTTTTTTCGATATATTTTTTAAAACGGTTTAGTGACGACTGTCAATCGTTGTCGTCGAGCCTCTGGCCGGTCTGCCTGCGCATCCCCAAGCCAGAGGCGCACAACTCGAAGTGCGCGCGGCTTTGACAAATAGCAGTCATTTTCGTTGTCGCCGCCGCGGCAGCGGCGCAGCGGCGCGTCGCCGCACGCGACCCGGGCTGCGGGGGCCGATACATCAGACACTGATATTACTTGACTAATTGGGGGAGCGAGCCCCGGCGAGCCCGCCGCCGGAGCAGCCGGGGCCAGTCGGGCAGAAAACGGGCAGGGCCGGCCGGTGAGGATGTCAGGACGCGGGGCGTAGCGGCACAGAGCCCTCACAATACCTCCTGGCCAAGCCGCGGCCCAGCCGCCCGGGAGAAATAATGAAAATAAAAAGTGAAAAAAATAATATCTAGAGATATAGAGGTGGTCAGCGTCACACACACACACACACACACACACACACACACACACACACACACACACACACGGAGGCCTCCCTGCCCGACTCCACACACGCCCCGGAAAACGTTTATATGAAATTGCTGTCCGGCAAGCAGAGATGGGGAGGAGGGCGGCCGGCCGGCAGGGCAGCGGCGGCGGCGGCAGCGGCAGCGGCAGGTTGTGTTTTTCGTGGCGGTTTTTATTATTGTGTGTTTTATCGATTCGAAAATTGTATATTGGAGTGAAACGGTGAGCTGCCTGTTCCAAGTCCGCGGGCGGGCGGACGTGCGCGTGCGTGCGTGCGTATGGGGCGCACGCGGATGCACGGCACACTCCTCGCGGTCTGTTGTTGCTGTTTGTTTATTTGTTTATCCCCGCCCGCGCCGCGGAAACTATGGAGGAAATAACCGCGAACGTTTAACAATTGTGTTTGTTTTGTTGTTGTTGCAGAATACCAACGTCGAGGACGGCGGCGCGTTCATCGGCGATCTCCCCTTATTAAAAAGTAAGTCTGATTGGAAGTGGCGCAAGTCCAGTGTCAGTCCAGTGTCTAAGTGGCGGTCAGGGCTGACGCAGCTGACGCAGCTGTCACAGCTGACGCAGCTGACACAGCTGACGCAGCTGACGCAGCTGACACAGCTGACGCAGCTGACACTGCTGACACTGCTGACGAGCCTCATCCGCTCTCATTACCGCATTCGCTGAAAGCTTGCTTTTCACATGCAAATGAGATGAGCCGAACGGCTCCATCGAAATATGCGGCTGCTTTATTTGTGAGTTCGATATCATTGAAGAGAGAGAGAGAGATAGAGGGGGGGGGTGAGGGGGGGGGGCAAAGGTCACGGGCACGCGTCCCTGCGTCGTATGCTCGATGGGGAGGTCACAAGGATCGCGCCAGGATGCCGTCGTGTCGTCGGGCGGCGGGCATGTGTCCTGGGGTTCCTGGGGTCCTGGGGTCCTCGCGGGCGGCAGTGCCCGCCCCTCCTCTCTCTCTCTCTCTCTCTCTCTCTCTCTCCCTCTCCGACCGTCTCTCTCCAACCCTTCTGCCGCGGTGCCGTCATTAGGAAAAGGCTTCATCTCATCTTTTGATTCGACTAACTCACCCGAAAACGAGAAATATGACGGCGTGAGTGAGTGGGAGGGAGAGAGCCGGTGAGAAAGGGAGAGAGCGAGAGGCGATAATTTCATTTCTCGCGGGCCAACGGCGTGATTGCGAATGCTCATTTGGGCCGATATGGCAGCTGCGCAACCCTTCTTGGCGCCGTGACTGCAGCCGCCCCGCGGGGGGTCCGCGGGCTCGCGGGGGGTCTCCGGGGTAGGCGGCTCCGTCCCGCGCCGAGAACATGGCCGCGGGCTCACAAAAATTACTTTTCAAAATAAATTTTAAAAAATCCCGTACGCACCTATACAGTAATTTCATTTTCATTGTTAATTTTCGAAAATTTGAACTTCAAGGTAGCGGCACGACATAGGTTCTATCCGGGTGGTGAGGTACTCTCGCGTCGATACCCCGCCCAGAGTTGTTCAACTGTCGCCAGCAAGCGGCGCGCCATCTTGGCTGCTGGTGCAGCGGGCCGCGGGGGGGGGGGGGGGGGGGGGAGCAACCATGCCCGACGCTCCCCCCTCCCCCCCCCTTGTCAATCCGGAGCGCAAATACACGGCGAGGACGCGGCGCATACAAAGCTAATCATGCGGACCAGAAGTGAAATAACAATAGTCGCACTTTTTGAAGACTTGTCAGTGATGGGGATGGGGAGAGGGGGGGGGGGAGAAGTGAAGTTGAGTGTATTAATGAAATTCAGTGCGGGGTCGGGGGTTTGAGGCGGATGAGCCCGCCGCCCGGCCATACGGGTCGCCTGCCCCTGGCTGCTGCTACAGCGAAGGGTTGCACCGCGTCCCGCCGCGAGACCGGCCGGAGGCGGCGGCGGCGGTGGAGTAGAAAAAAAATTAGAGAGAGAGAGAGAGAGAGAGAGAGAGAGAGAGCAGAGAAAATACACAGCTCCCCCGGGGAGGGCAGCGAGGTGGGGATGTATAGGGGGCGGGTCCCGCGTCGCCTCGGGCTACAAAATCTCCACCCCTCGTACAAAACGCGCGTTAAGATTCGCCCGGTTTAAAGTGCGCGCCGCGCGACCCCGTCGCCGTCGTGTGTGGCAGCAGTTGCAGCGGCGGCCGCCATGGGCCCGCATGGGACGAATCACTGCACGGCGCGGCGCGGCGCGGCGCGAACCATTAGCCCCGGAGTGGTGGCCAACTGCCGGCTGCCGCCCGAGGGCACGGCCCCAGGCTCCGGCCGGCCCTGCCAACCCCCGACGGCCCGGTGCTTCCTACTCCACAACTACTCGCACACACGGCCACACGGCACGGCCCCTGCTCACGGCGCTATCGCTGCTCCCGTGCCGTGCCGGGGGCGTGCCGGGGGCGTTGCGGGGGCGGGCCGCGGGCCGCGGGCCGCCGCCCTCCCCCTGCTGCTACTGCCCCCCGGGGGGGCTCCGGGCCGTATCGCCGGGGCCGTGAGGAGGAGGAGGAGGTGGTGAGGTACACGACCCCCTCCGCACCCCGTCGCCACGACGGCAGCCTCTGCCTGAACGTGCCTTCCCGGGCGGACGGGCGGGGCGGGGCGCGGCAGACGTGACTGTACCGGAGACACGGCGGTACAGCCCGCGCCATAATGACAACCCCGACAAGACGGCCGCGCGTCTGCTCGGACAAAAGTGTGTACGTCTTCCGCATCGGATCGCTATCGCCTGCTGCCACTGCTGCTGCTGCTGCTGCCGGGCCTCCCCCCGCCCCGCGCGGCCCCGTCCCCGTCATTAAGTTCGCGGACTCGCTCAGTGCCTCCCCTTCCCCTCTGTAGTGCGTGCGCGCCTGGGCCCCGCGATGCTTCCATGGGCAAAGCGCGAAGCTCTCGCTCGACACAGTTATGTCTGAAGTTTATGCGAGGAGACGCTCAGCAACACTTTGCCTCCCTTAGACCGACCCCCATCCCCTCCCCCTTCCCCTCCTCGCGTGGTACACGGCAATGTGAGGGTAGGGGGGTAGTGGAGGGGGGGGGGGGTGCAGGGAGGGGCTGTAAGAGTGGATCGGCCCCGCGCGCACAGCGAAAGAATGTGGTCAAAAAATAATAGGAAAGCGGCGAGGAAGTTGGAAGGAATTATTGGGCGGCGAGGCATGGACAAGACCCCCTCCCTCCGCCTGGCCAGATATTGCGCGAGAGAGAGAGAGAGAGAGAGAGAGAGAGAGAGACAGACAGACAGAGAGAATCCACCCCTCTCGCTAGGCGGATGGTCAGCGAGCGTGGTGGGCCACAAGGAGATAAGAGATCATAGAGAGAGATGAAACCGTGCACCAAAATGAAAATCAAATGAAATGTAAACGGCGCGCCGCAAGTGCAGTGTAATATTAATATGCAGGCCGACTTTCTTTTTCCTCTCGTGCGATTTGTTTTATTTGCATTTTTTTAAAAAAAAACATGGCGATATATCGAAACGAGAAGTGGGAGAGAGAGAGAGAGAGAGAGAGAGAGAGAGAGAGAGAGAGAGAGAGAGAGAGAGAGAGGGGGTTCTGAGCAGCAGTAGCAGTAGCGTTTGGTCAGGCCGTCGCGGTGCCTTCACGGCGTTCGCAGCGTCCCGACGCTCCTGTCAAGCGCTCGGTGCGGCGCAGCGCAGCCGCTGGTGCATCTCTCTCTCTCTCTCTCTCTCTCTCTCTCTCTCTCTCTCTCTCTCTCTCTCTCTCTCACACACACACACACACACACATCCATGGCATAGAAGTCTTTTCCTTTCTTTTCTTTTTTTTTCTCGGTCCGCGACAATAAAGGCACGGCATAAATTCCCCTCCTAATTGAGTGTTCGACAGATCGCAATGTCGAGGCGTCGCGTCGTGCGGAGCCGCGGAGCCCGCGGAGGCCGGGCTGCGTACGCCATAAAGGCAGGGCTCTCCTCCGTGTGACACATTTGCCAGGCAGCGAGCGCTGCGACGCGACGCGATGCGATGCGATGCGATGAGGCTCGCGGCCGCTCAGAGCCATTCGTCTCGTAGGAGCCTGCTAAAGCTTATTGCGCGCCACGGATTGTATTATTGATGCTTGCTTATTGGTAGAGTTTTGCAATCAAATAGACAATATTTGAAAAAAAAATGAAAAAAAATACTGAGGTATTTAGCTTTGAACGCTGACATGAAAGGCATCATGCGACAAAAAAACAATTATAAACACGCTTTAGTAGAGAATATTTTTCTTTTACTTTTGTGCGTGCTCTTTTGTCCGAAGCTCCCAAGGGAAACTGACTGGATGGAATGGATGTTTATTTCTACGCTGATTTTGATTACGATCTCACTACTACTTTGACACGTTTTGTCATTTCAAAAGATTGAGACATCACGTATGACGGTGCAGAGTTTGAACCCTTCGTGTCGCCGGTTCAAATACCGTGTTGCCGGCTGCCGGCGGTGATGTGTTTCATCTCAATCTGCGCACGTGTCTCGTAACGAAATCAGCGCGCGGAAAAAAAAAAACAAAACAAAAACAGTATTCCACGTCGGTGCGGCCCGCGGGGGTGGATGAGCTTCTCTGTCGGCGGGCTGCTGGGCCGCGCCGAGGGCTGCCGTGCCGGGCCGCTGACCGGCACGGGCCTCGTTGTGGTGTGTTGTCAGGCATGAAACCCAGACTCCACGACAACGAGAAAGGCACCCTCATGTCTGGTGCCTCCTCCACAGGGGACGTGTTCTGCTCGGTGCCCGGCCGCCTGTCCCTGCTGTCGTCCACCTCCAAGTACAAGGTCACCGTCGGCGAGGTCCAGCGGCGGCTGTCCCCGCCAGAGTGCCTCAACGCGTCCCTGCTCGGCGGCGTCCTCCGCAGGTGAGTTCTACAACACTTTTTTTTTTGCCTATTTTTTTTTTGAGTGGTAGATGAGGAAGAGCTAGCCGCGGTATTTGAACCCGCGCGCGCGCGCGGGCCGCCGCCGCCGCCGGCGACTCCCACGGTGCGCGCGCGGCCGCAGCCCCCCGCGGGGGGCCCCGCACGTGTGATGTGCTGCCATCGACGTCTGAGAGAGATGTGCTGCACTATCGGGTCGCGGTGCACACACGCACACACACACACACACACGTCGGTGCGAGTGGGGCGGTATAGGAAGGTGTAGCGGTGATGGGAGGGGCGAGGGCCGCGGGGGCGGCGGGGGCGGCGGGGGCCGCGGCCGGCATCGGGGCACGTGCCCGGGGAGTAATTGCTGACAGCGGGCCCCGGGCACGCCTCCCTCCTGCACGCCGTGCCGACTGCGGAGCGCGGGGCGCGGAGCGCGGCAAGGCAGGACAAGACGACGCCGCGCCACTACAGCGACACTAGCGCCGCCCCCGCGGACCGCGGCCGGCCCCTGTACTGACTGGAGGGGGTCGTGGCCTCCACTGGCGGCGGCGCGGCGCGATACGGACACCTCCGCGATGACGATCGCCTAGACCGCTGCGGCTGCCGCAAGTTCCGTCTCCACTGTTTTATTTATCTTCGTCTCTCGATATGTTTTTTCTCGATTTCAAGTCAACTTCCGTAAATATTTTTTTCTGCACACGCCGACACACACACACACACACATGACCCAGCAGCAGCAGCGTTACTGTTTGTGTGTGCTGGCGGTGCATGCATATGTGTGGTTTCGTGTGTGTGTGTGTGTGTGTGTGTGTGTGTGTGTGTGTGTGTGTGTGTGCAGGCAGGCGGTTTTGATCGCGCGAGATTGCGAGCAGCAGCGGCCCAGCGATCCGTCCGTCTTGCGGTCGGCGTGGCGCGGGGAGGTGGTGGTGGTGGTGGGGGGGGGGGGGGGGGGGTAGTCCGTTCACAGGGATGCCCGAGTGCCCCGTGATTGTGGCACTCATGCCATCTCATGACGGAGCCCCGGACCATTACTGGGCCCCGCGGCCCCGCGGCCCCGCGCGGCCGCATGCCGCCTCGCTTTGCGCGCGCACTTTTGCCCCCGAAACACTTTTATGCGCGACTGTGTGGGTGTGTGTCTGTGTGTGTGTGTGTGCATTCAGTCCGTGTGTGTGTGTTTGTGTGCGAGTCCGAGTCCGTGTGTGTACTGACTGGTTATTCTCTCTCCCCCCGCTGTTGCAGAGCCAAGTCCAAGAATGGAGGCAGATTACTACGGGAGAGGTTGGACAAGATCGGCCTCAATCTTCCCGCCGGACGGAGAAAGGCCGCCAACGTCACTCTGCTAACGTCACTCGTAGAGGGTGAGTGGTGTCCCGTACTTCTGTGCCCTTCCGCCCCCCGCTACACCTCTCTCACTCGCACTCCATATGGGCCGCCGCCGCGCCCTCTGCGTGTGGCAGTCTTGGAGGGATGAGGCGGTCGAGGAGGTTCGAGTACCCCACACCTCGTACGGTGCGGGCAGCAGTCCGAGGGCTGCCCTCGGGGCGTGGCCTGGAGGCTAGCCGCCCTGGAGGCCGCCCTGGAGGCTGGCCTGGAGGCTGGCCTGGAGGCTGGCCGCGTGCCCTGGAGAACGTCGGGCGCACGGCGCACGCCCGCACTCGCGAGCTTGTAATTACGGTAAACGGGCGGAACCCCCGTTTTTAATCTGCGCGTGCCCCGCTGCCGTGGCTGCCGGGGCTCCAAGACGGACGTGAGGCGGAGGCGGACCCGCGGACCCGCGGGCTCATCGCTGGGCATCGCCCGCTCCACGGCCGCGGCGCCGCGTCGCGTCGAAAGCTGTAATCCTGCGGGGGGGGGGGGGGGGGGGAGGACCGTCGAGTCCTGAAACAGGCCGCCGCTGATTGCACCTGCCAAGCCAAAGTCCGCCGCTGCATTTCGCGTGTTGTGTCGGCCTCAGAAGCAGGCGGCAGGTCGGTGTCGGTCCCGCGGATTCGACTTCCGAGACGCACCGCGGTGTTTTTTTTTTTTTTTTGCCCAGTCTGACGTATGTGTAATGACATACATTCCGCACTGTCGTGTGCAGTTTTATATATAAATGGATGTGCGCTTTTGTCGCTCCCGTGGAGACCAGAGCAGAGAGAGAGAGAGAGAGAGAGAGAGAGAGAGAGAGAGAGAGAGAGAGAGAGAGAGAGAGAGAGGTGGGGCGGGAAGGGTTTAATGAGCGAGTGACCACTGCGACAGTACAGTCCGCGGAGACGGTGGTTATCGAGCTCACTGTCTGCTCGTGCTCGTGGCAGACTTTTTTATTTCTCTCTCTCTCTCTCTCTCTCTCTCTCTCTCTCTCTCTCTCTCTCTAACTCTCCCTCTCTTCTGCGAGAGAAATGCGGCACACCGGAAAGGACGAAACAAAACGGAAGAAAAAGAAGGAAATAAAACAAAATAAGAAAAGACATGGCAATACCATACTCGGCGTACATCATATATCGGCTCTTCTCTCGCGTGCCCCTGACGCATGACCATCAGCTATACGGACCGGGGACCCGGCCGGGCTGGGCCGGGCCGTAGGGCCGGAGCTAGCTGCTGCGGTGGTGCCGGTGCCGGCGTGCGCGAGATTCGCAATGGCCAGCGATGCCACAATCATGGTCTCGGGCCCCGCAGGCCCCCGCGGGCCCCCGCCGCCCCGCCAGCCTGTGCCCCACGACGGGGCGCGGCGCAGCGACAGACAGTCCGGCTGGGACGGAGCCGTGCCGGGTAGGCAGGAGCGGCCGTGCGGTGCACGCGTGTCGTGCGGGCCGGCCTACCCCGCCGCCCGCAGGCGCTGGCGGCTGGCGTCGCGGCGTCCGCTGGAGTGCCGCACCGGCGTCTAAGTCTCCGCCGCGCTGCTGCTTATTGGCTATTGCCCCCCCCCCCCACACACACACACTTCTCGGTCCCGCTCACACCTCACACACACACACACACACACACACACACACACGCACGGGCACGCTCTCGCGAGCGAGCCGCATGTAATCACAAGGCGTCTTTTGTGATGCCGTACTGTGTCTGTAATTAGGGTCCTGCCGGAATTTTTTTTGTCACCCTTCTTTCATGAGCTTATTGCATCTCCCGCAGTGAACTGTTATATATATGTATATATATATGCGCGCGGGGTCTGGTTCGCAGCGCTGCCTAAGAGCAGAGTCCGTGTTGAGCGTGGTGCCATCGGAGGGACCCGAATCCCGCACGAACAGGGCGATTTCTCGGCCAGGCATTTGAATGGCGTTGTCGGCGCGCCGTCGCCGCCCGCGCCCTTCCTGCGGCAGCCGTTGCGGCAGCAGCAGCGGCGGCGGCGGCGGCGGCTCCCTGGATGCCATTAACTTTCAATCCACATTCGCATTCAGCTCGTTATTAACGGCCTGGCCGGGCCGGGCGACGCGAGGCTAGGCGGCGGCCGTTGCAGGGCCGACCAGGCGAGACGCGCCATCAACTTCAATTTTGTCGTGGCGGGGCTGCGGAGCTGCGCGATGGGAGCCTCCACATAACAAGCACGGCCTATCGCCTGCCTAGACCCTAGACCCTAGACGCGGCGCCGCGCGGGCCTCTGCTCTAGGACTCTAGGACTCTAGGCCGGGGTCGTTAAGAGCGGGTGACGACTTCCTCCGAGTAATGCTCTGACCGGGGACGTCGGGGACGTGGGGCGCCCGCCCCGCGCCAGGTGAAAACGCGCCCAGTCTAGTGATATCATTTCCGAAGGCTTTTGCGGCGCGGGGGGCGGGGCGGCTGTCGGGGATGCGGAGACCAGGCCAGGCCCACTGCTGACCCACTGCACTGCGGACACACACACACACACACGCACGCAACACATGTCACGCCTCTAATTAGTGGCCGCGGGGACCTCTGTATATATATCACACATGACGTCCCGGCCGGACTGCCGCGGCTACCGGGCGCGCCTCGCGGCTGCGGCGGCTGCGGCGGCAGCACGGGCGTCCAGCTCATCATGTTTATACGCCCTGGACTTTCTGATAACCGCTCCCCCCCCCCCCCCCCTCCACTTCACTCCCGCCCCACTGCCAAGATTTATGATCTCTTTCATTCAATCTCGCGGCCGGCAAACTAGTTTGCGCGGATATACGCCCCCCCCCCCCCCCCCTCTGTTCCCGCTCCCGCACCGCGCCGTCGTGGCCGTCACCCGTTTCCTGTTTGCGCGCCGCCGATAGTGGTGATTCCGCGGGTTCGAGTCCCGGTGGGTGCACGCGCGGCCGCGGCGCCGCGGCTTCTGTCCTGTCTTCCGATGCGTCGCGTCACCCTCGTCGCTTCGTCGCCGCCGCCGCCCGCTGCCGCTGCTCCGCGGCACGGCACGGCCCTTCACCGCCGCCAGCGCGAGCAGCACCAGGACCAGGGCCTCCACGGCCTGCTATTGTGGCCGTCTGATTGTGCGCCTTTGTGTGTTGCCGCGGCACGGCCGGCACCCGCGGGGCCTTACGGGGCCTTACAGTGCGCCTGCTTTTGTCTTCCGTCCCCCCGCGACAATGTCGCCTTCCTATTGGTTATCGCATTGCGGCCGCCGAATTCGGCCCGGTCCCGGGCCCCGGCCCCGGCAGGGGGGGGGGGGGGGGCGTCCTGAAGCCACGACCGTCGGTTACAGCAGGGCGCGCCGCCGCTGTTGCTCCAGCCGTCCCAAGGCAACCCGCCGCACAGCGCTGCGCTGCACTGCTGCACCACAGGCGCCTACTCCCTCCACACACACACACACACACACACACATCACACACACATCATAACGGTCACTTCATTTCTTTTTCGTTTTCAAAGAGGCGCGCGTCTCTCGCTACGCGTGAAAGCAGTGTCTTGTCAGTGTGTGTGTGTGTGTGCGCGTGTGTGTGAGCGCGTGCGCGTCCGCAGCCGCGCCGCACACGGACGCCGCGATACACGCCACCAAGATTGATAGAGACGCCATTGTAGCGGCCGGTGCAGGGCAGTTGCAGGGCCCGCGGCAGCGACAGCCACGCGCGTGGTCCTGCCCCCCCCCCCCCTTACCCCCCCCCCCCTCTCCTCCTCTCACTTGACCAACTGTGACCGTAGCTGTGACCGTAACTGTGACCGCTCTCTGTCCACAGGTGAGGCCATCCACTTGGCGCGCGACTTCAACACGGTCTGCGAGACCGAGTTCCCCGCCCGGCAAGTGGCCGAGTACCTGAGCCGGCAGCACACCGACCCGTCCGACTCCTACCGGCGCAAGGAGCTCATCCACGCCACTATGTAAGTACCGGCAGCGGTAGCGGCAGCCCCGGCAGGACCCGGAATATAATATTTTGAACTAGTCGACCGGTTCTCTCTCTCTGTCTCTCTCTGTCTCTCTCTCTCTCTGTCTGTCTCTCTCTGTCTGTCTCTCTCTCTCTCTGTGTCTCTCTCCCTTACCAAGGAGTATACAACTTCTACCTAACACATCAAATTTGAACGTTCAAATTCAAGAAAAATGAGCTACCCCTGCCAGCCACTGACTGTCTCCTTCTCTCCCTCTGCTGCAGCCAAATGACCAAAGAGCTGGTGGACCTGCTGAACAAGGACCGGTCGCCTCTGTGCAACACCCGGCCGCCCCTCCTGCTGGACGCCAGCATCCAGCGCCACCTCACGCACTTCTCCCTCATCTCGCACGGCTTCGGCTCGCCCGCCATCGTCGCGGCCCTCACCGCCTTCCAGAACTACCTGTCCGAGTCGGTCAAGACGCTGGACAAGAACTTTCCCGGGCAGGGCGCGGGCAGCCTGACCGACAGCAAGCCCAAGGACCTGGCGGGGGGCGACATCAAGGGTAACAAATGAGGCTGGGCCAGCCGGCGGGGAGGGGGAGGGACGCTCGCGACGACGGCCTCCTCGTCGTCCTCGTCAGCCGCCTCCGCCGCGCAGCAGCTGCAGCCCGCGGCCGCCGCCGCCGCGCAGTCCGCCTCTGCCGCCCCCACCGCCCCCACCGCCCCCGCCGCCCCCGCCGCCCCCGCCGCACCTGCCGCTATGGCTGCCGCTGCGGCCCTCGCCTCCGTCGGCGCCACCCGCCACTCGTGGCCTTATGACTAGTGGCCCCGGCAGCCCCGGCGCCCCCGGCAGCCCAGGCAGCCGTGCTCGGCACGGGCCGAGGGCCCGGCGCCGGGGAGTGCACACTGTGGGCGCCACGCCACGCCACGCCACGCCACGCCACGCACGCCGCACGCCTTGTCGGACTGAGCTCGCGTGCGCGTGGTCTTCCCTTGGTGGATCCATTCCCCCTCAGTTTGTGTTATCCCTCCCCCCCCCCCTTCCCCTTCCTCCTCCCCTTCTCCCCTCCAGCTGCCCCTGCAATAGGCGGCGCGTGATATCGTACCTGTATTTCAAAAAAAGAGGAAAAGGAAAAAGAGAATCGTGTTTTGCACAAGGGAGCCGCCCCGGAATGGAAGCGTGTGCCAAATCTGTGCCAACACAAACATCACATCTTCGAGTAATATTATTAACATTATTATTAATAATGTGTAAATTATCATTTTGTACAAACATACAAAGACTTATAAAAAGTGTGATGTGAAATTTATCTTTAGAGTGTAGTGCTAGTACTTAAATATAGCTACCTATAATTTATTTGTAAGTAAAAATGTTTATAATGAAGGGTGGGCGTGTATAGTAAGTATTGGATATTAACCCGCTGAACGGGTTTCCACAGGAAGAGGTGCCTTTGAGGCCCTGTGATCATTTGAAAATAAATTAATTTCTAGCGATCAGAAGGGGGAAATTTTCTCAAAAATATCTAGCATTCCTCTATGTGCAATATTTCCATGATACCATTGTGACAAAATCCCTTAGATATTGATGATATGCATACTAAAACCTACTCAAGCTCAAGTGACCCAGTTGAGTCAGTTGCCCAATGTCCTATTACACATAAAAATGTTTTTAGTGTCTGTTTTGGTCAGGTTCTCAGATGTTACATGAAGGTAGTAGATAGACTACTACATGTGAAAAAGTATAAGCATTACTGGTTTAGCCATGACTCAAAATTGTAACTTTTCTGCATTCAGACTTCAAAATGTTGATAGTGCTTATTGTAGAAAATTGTCCTGCCTATCTTATCAATCTCAGTGTACATTTTGTTTGCCAACGTCTTCCTGTAGTAAGTCCAAACCAAGTTCCAATGTGCCATCGTATATAATATAGCTTGTTTGTCAATGAATATCTTTTCTTCTCTTATTCAGCATATACGGTAATCACATGTGTAACTTGCAAAAAGATATATTGTTTTTGATAGGTGAGGAGATTGTTGTAACATTAGATAAAAACTGAACTTGTCTCCCATACCCCTCTTATGTTTTACCCATTTTAAATTTGATGAAATTATTGTGATGTTGACATTCTTCATATGGTTTTTCTATTGTATCTCCCAGAGCAAAAAGTGTATATCATAAGTTTGGAATAAATATGCATTCCAATTATTTTGACGCCCTGCCATCCATTTCTAGTCCCTCACCTTCCTCTCTCTCTCTCTCTCTCTCTCTCTCTCTCTCTCTCTCTCTCTCTCTCTCTCTCTCTCTCTCTCTCTCTCTCTCGTTGACCTCTCGTTCACCGACCCACCGACTTAAGGGGGATTAAATAATACAGACACAGGTTATATTATCAACTTCTTTTTATTCCTTAGAGCTTGGACACACTTATATACACAGCTACAACGGGAAACTAAAATTGGCGTGTACTTCATCACATCCTCATCTAACAGCCTTAGTGCATACAACTCTTAGAATTCTCTCTCAATATTACGACAGTATACAATATCTAATAAAATAGATTAAATGGACAACACAGTTACTCTGGAAAAAAAAATCTCCAATCTTTGAATGCCTTTAAATTTGAATCTGCAGTCTACGCAACATCTCATGTCAAAAGGGGAGCAATTTACTTAGTCACAATGAACAGAGGCATTCTCACAAGATTTTTCTTCTTATACATAACAATTACTTAAGTCAACAGTAAAATTGGGCCAGCAAAACAAACCAATAATTAACAATAAAAACTTTCAATAGTCAAAATTAAAATTGTTCAAAACGAAAATGACTTTCTAAATGAAGCCAGATAATGCACTTGCATATTAACTCAGAGAGCAAACAAGATGATATTGAAGAGTATTTGGAGAATATCACCCAGCCCATTACTTGTTTTTGCATTCTGCCACCATCAGTCTGGTACAAAATTCCTTGCACCAAAGGTTGACTAACTTGAAGATTGGACAAGCATTCCAAAACAGCTGTATTACTCATTCATAAAAGAGAAGCTCACATTATTGCCATACAACTGTGATCAACACAAAGTGAGATAGAACGTGGACTAGCTTTGAGCAGATTACCATAACAGACAATTCCCACTTTGTGCAGGTACCATGAACAATAGCACATAACGGTGAGCATCAAGAACCGCATTTAAAATAGAATGGAGCAAATAAGTGCGAAATCAATAAGAACTCTTCAAAAAAAAAAAAAACCTTGCAATGGAGCCTTATAAAGTAATAAAGTACTGGTTATGCTGCAATAGTCTATATCCATTACACCTAACTTTTTTGTAGAACCACTATGAAGTAGCCAGTCCATTTTACACACACTTTCTCTGTTTAATTAGGAGGTCTTCAACCAAAGGTGGCGATCATGTTTACTTATTACAGAAGCCAATCTATTGAACATGAGATGGACTTTTGTACACCAAAGAGGTAACTCCATTGCTGGAAAATCTCAAGGAAAACAAATGAGCAATAGCTCATTTAATATACAGGCCACATGATGAGATTTAGATAAAAAATACTTACTAGCAAAGATTTGATCCTCCTCAGTCTCAGTAAGCAGTACACTATGGAGATTAGTCTCATACCATCAAGCAAGAATTACTTGATTAAGGTAATAAATATCAGTGCTTTAACTTAACTTTCGAATTTACTTAGTTATGATCCTTTCATACAAGTTGAAGACATACAAGTAATACATAGCACTCTTACTGTTACTTCTGCTTGCAAAAATTTCTTCCCCTTCAGACAGCTCAGTTTCAAAATTATTTCTCAAGACCCAAGTACTTAATTGACATTGTGCAGACCTGGTCCAAACTACGATTTGAATAAAGAAAAAAAGAAACTGAAAACAAACAACACCAATACTCGCTGTTAATGATCTTGTTAATATACTATATAGTAAAAACTGGCCAAAAAACTACTGGCATGGAAGCAGAAGCAACCCAAACAGTTGGAAACAATTCATAAAGGGCAAAGACTACACAGCTCTTCAGTAGTCCTGCAGGGCCAACCAATAATATACTTCAGTAAAAATATATACGAAAACTCAAACAAAAACATATAAAATTGAACAAGACATAATAATTACAATTAGGTCCAATAACATCCATCACATATTTGTTCATATACATATCAACACAGTTATGCCTACAGATCATATGTACAAGACATTTTACAAACTAGATTCCTGGATTTTACGAGAAGCAAAATAAGATGTGGTTAGTTGTAGTATATATTAACAAAATACTTTGGCATAACAGTTATAATAGGGACAACAAAAAGAAACTTCCATCTTTTGGAAAATAAAACAAAAAATGATCTTGAGGGCACCGGCCTCTTTTTAAAAACGTAAAAGGGAGACAAATTACATTAACACATAAACATAACATGCTAAGTATCAACGCTAGACATATGAAATGATATTGATGGGTGAAGTCGAACTGCCCACATTGAGATGACCATTACAGTGAAAATATGTATGACGTTCTGAAGGACGATCCAATACTAAATAACATGGAATTTATTAGATAAAACAAAGTTAGTTTTATAATTGTCTTCCTCTTCAAGAGACTACAAGGAATATTCTGTCCAAAACATAACCAAATGTTAGAGCAATACTAAGCAAACTGCCTTTCTCTGAATTTGTTAGGTTTGAAATAATGAATATAAGAATTAGCAGACTAGATTCACTACAAAGTAATAAGTATGTCCTCCCATTCAGTGAAAGACATTTGTATCTGATGTGCGGCCACAAATAAAAGTCAAAAGACAATTAAAGAAACCAAATTTGAGTTCTCTAGTAAAAAGCAAACATTTTATAAAAAAATGGACGAGATTCATGAATAAAAAAGAAAAAAAAATACAAATATAATTCTATTGATGATATCCAAATGGTAAAGGTGAAGGAGCCCTCACCAAACTCGGAGAAACAGATGATAGTACGATGCGAAAGACGTGGAACCAGACAAGGTCTATAAAAATACTGAAAACATCACAATAGTTACAAACATACACTAAAATCCGCAACAGTGCATTTTAATACAAAGTATGCCCAGGCATATAGCTGTTTAAGGTTTGCAGTGAGTACTACAGATTTTGTAAACATACTTCAATAAAAATTTTGCTTGAACAGGCAGTACAAAATCCTGCATGATTGGCAAGTTTGGTGCAGCACTACAACTCAAGCAAGACATTCCTGCACACCACAAACTAAAAATTTTAATTAATATTGCAAAAGTCAAAGACCTCAGGACGTCAATAATTGACAGGAAATAAAAAATGAAAGAAAAATAAAAACTTGGCCCAACTCGGGTGCAAAGTTACTGCAAGACATTATTTCTAAAATGAATAAACACCTTTCTTAGAGGTCTTTTAAAATGGCACTAGACAATAATGAAACTATCACAAGTAGAGCCTCTCATAAGATCGCCCAGGAAATTCACTATCTAACCACCAAGACAAAACCGAAGTGACTGTGCAGTCACACATCACTATCGGTCTCGCTGCGAGGCTGGCCAAAGTTGCGCATGATGCTTTGAGACACAGATCTTATATTGGCAGCATGAATGTGTTGCATTGGTGTTGATGGCAACCCTAGATCATCATCAGTTCGACAACAGTTGTCATATTCAGAATCATACAACACACTCATAGAATCTAAACTCATAAGAGCATCAGAATCAAAAACACGGGAGGAGGCCCGAGATGACAGACTGGTGTTGTCATCACCATCGTGGATATCATCGTGCCCATCACAGGCGGAATTGACATCACTCAAAGCACCTGGAATGGAACACAATAAAATTAGATTAAGTTGACAAAGAAAAACATTGCTTTTCACCTAAAGATAAGTTATAGGGATACCTTCAGCATCTGTTAATCCAGTTTCATTTAGCATTGAAACATTTTCTAAGGCAGGGTCATCTGTGGTGTAGCCTGTTGACTCCCGATCGTTCAGGAGAGGTTCTGAGGCAGCATTCTCATCATCTTCTTCATCCTCATCTTCATCATCATCCTCACTCCATTCCGACTGACTCGTTTCACCACCAGCCCCATTGGCAGCAAAAAGACCTCTTTCAGCACTTTTAACACTCTCTTCCAGCATCCGTTTCACGGCTGCCTCCTGAAAGGAAGAGAAAGGGAAAGTATGAGGCCACAGAAAAAGACCGTTTCCTTTTAAAATATTTCAAATTTGACACTACTTACTTGTCTTTCAACCTCTTCTTGTATTCGTTGCTCCTCACGTTCAAAACTTTCTATCTCATCAATATCTTCCTCATTGATGTTGTTTTCTTGACTTCCAGGCTCTTCATTTCCCTCGCATTTAGAGTCCTCTGCTGCTTCACCACTCAGGCTCCTGAATGACAACAGGTAAACAATAGTTAACAGCAACCAAAATTGATTTCCTCAGGTTTAAAACAAAGTGCTGAAAGAACAAAACAAAAGACAAGAAAAAATCTAACTATTTTATCAATTTCAGTTCTTAAGAGTATCATGCAGTGTTTCATCCAGAGACCATATCAGTTTTTCCCTTCAGACACATTCACATAATAGTTGCTCCAGACGGTCCTGTACTTTGAGACTCAGTAACTGCATCATGCATAACAAATAAGAGAAACACTTTGTCATCTATCTTACCACTAGTAAACAATACCACTCCACTTCAAACACTTCAAATGCTGAATGACCTAGTAAACATTTTTAACTCTTGAAAAACCAGCAATTTGCAGCACAGACTGAGAGTTAAGGTAGCAACTCGGTGCAAAACAAATACTTCTGATATATGGCACAGCTATGATTTTCTACTTAGACATGTTATGCATCTTGAATTTAACAACAGAATACCTGGCTGCAGCATTAGAAAATACATTCTTGTAAATTTCAAATTAGGTAGTAACTAGTATTTGAAAAAGGCAAGGCTTAAAACAACTAAACTGGTCTCCAATCCAAGGTCCTGTAGAATGCTTTGCACACACTTGAACAAATGCCAAGATTGTCTGACAATTGTTGATGGATAGTAGCAAACCATGCAAATGTTAGGAGCATTTTTGGCAGTACTTAATGGTTATATCCATGCACAGCCCCAAACCACAAAAATTAATAGTTACTTGTTAATTCCATCACTGATAGCATGCGAACCTGTGACACATGATAATTAAAAACGCAGCACACCATGCCATGTTCATGGAAAACTGCCGAGAGTTCATCAACAAAATAAAAGAATGATTTCACCAGCAAGCTCAATAAATACCAATAGCCAGCCAGATAGTCTGTCATACTATGCCGTAACATTAAAGACATTTTTTGAGGGTATATTGGAGCAATGAAGGTGAGATGAAATATTTATAAAACGTTTGTTGAAATTCTCTCTCAGTTTTACCATTCAAGATACCATCACCATAAGGAGCAATACCAGCACCAGCGGATGCACAGCCCACGGGAACCACCGAATTTAGTACCTTGGGGGAGAGGTGTGTTCTGCGCTCAGCCTGAGGCCTGTTATGGTGGAGCTCTCAGAGTCATCAGGGTCACCAGCAAGCATTACTTTTTCTTCAATGGGGCTTTTGGGCCCTATGTTAAAAGCAGGAGTGTGTTCCAGTGTGGGTTTGGCAGAAGACGCTTCTTCCATATCCAGTTCCTCCTGTTGACGTCTTGCTAGTTCCTGAATGGCTGCTAAGCCAACATGGTGCGTTTGGGCCAACGTACTGTTGGCACTACTAGGGGCAGAAGACAGTACTGGGGCCTCGGCTACATACCTGCCCAGCATCCCAGCAGGTGAATTGCTGACTTGTTGCTGATGCTTCTTGAGCGATGCTGCACCTAACTCATTGACTACGGTGGGACTTGTGGCAACAGGTTGTTCTTCTTGGCTTGCATTTCGGTGCAGTTTGGGATCCTCCAAGCGTTTCTGAATTTCTCGTTCAAACTCGGCGCGGGTTTGATGGCCTCGACGTGATGACTCAATGGGATGCCCATCAGCAGTCCCATCAGTAACATCTTTGCGGTGGTGGTGACCATGATGCCCATGGTGGCCGTGATGGTTGTGGTGACCATAGCCATGATGCCTACCGGAACCTGAGACATCTTTCCGGTCTGTTTGGCTGTAACCATCCTTCTTGGAAGATTTTCCACTAGATGTGGATCTTGAGTGGGAATGAGAATGGTTATCTTCATTATTCTCAGATTCTCGAATGCAGCCTTCCACATTCGGAGAATGTTTAGCTGACAGTAAACCAGAACTAATTTTACTGGGTGTTCGACGGCTTTCATCAGGAGACGCATGTTCATCAGAGAAACCATTTCTGACACTGCTTTCAACATTCAAGGGAGATATGGTCTTCTTCATAGCTCTGCTGGGCTGTTTTAATTCTATGGCATGCCGTAAAGCTTCTTGTCTTCCAATATATTCAAAACTACCACAACTATCCCCCCTGTAGGAATCTTCCCCATCCAGTAAAGGAGGCAACGGACTAGAAACACAAGATGAATCAACAGCGCCTTGAGCAAGAGCTAAAAGTGTGGCTGGATGCAGTTTGTCTCCAGCTTTACGTCTCGCTCCAGAAGAGCCGTTGCTCCTGTGCCTCTGAGGAGAGGCATTCCACTCCCGTCTCCCGCCAGAGCCACGCCCTCTTCCTTCATCTGAGTTGTTGTTCTGACTACTAGAAATGAGGCACTGTGGGGGAATATAGTCATGGGCTGCTCTAGGCGAGTGTTCAGGAGAAGAACATGGATTGACTTGAATGTCGGATGGGTAAAGCCATCTTTCAGGCGGTTCATTACTAAGTCCAGTGCTCCCTGGAGGCGGAGAAGGGGAAGGACTTGCATCTGTTGTCCGACTGTAACTTTCATCAGACGAGCTGATGCTTGGGGAATGGTTGAGAGAGCTAATTTCATCTGCTGATGAATGGATCCTATGGTTGGCAGGACCAGGGAAGTAAAATCCACCAGTCAAAGCAGAGCTCCCTTGCAAGCTTTCATCTGAATAGTGTCTTTGAAGCTGTGGAGGGTTGTGAGTTGTGCGAATCTTAGATCGAGCACTCGCTTCTTCTGAGGCAACAAACCTATCATTTCTTAGAGCTGGATGGAGAGCTTGATGTGGTGGTAATGGTGGGGCATTTGCACTACTGTTGTGGGAGTTGTGACCCCTACTTCGGTGATGTCTTCCATCCTTGCCAGGAGGGCGTGGAAGTGGTTTCACATATGGCTTACTAGAGACATCATTTGGAGTCACATTATTGCCATGGTTATTATTGGTATGGTTAGAGTTACTATTGAAAATGTGACGACTAGAATTACTACTCTCACCCCCTCTTGGCCACGGAGGAGTGTATCTGAAGGGCAGAAACAATACAGTAAGTGCACAGGTGTCGGGGGAAAAAAAATAACAGTACACATGAGTCAAAAATTACCTAGCCGACTCCTGATGGAGTTGCTGATGCTGCCTCTTGGGTGGAGTCAAAGCAGATGCACTTGGAGCGGAAGGAAACTGCATATGAGATATTCCTTTGTGTGGAGGCAAAGGCGGAGGTTGTGAGTGGTGAGACATCCCATCAACAGGTTCACGTTCACGTTCGAGAGATGACCTTTTGACTCTTCCATTGACATGACTAGCATGATTCATATGGCTCATGTGACTTAAATGGCTACTGCTACTACTGCTGTGGTGACTATGGTGATTGTTGGCATATTGTCCAGGAATTTTCACAGGTTGCTGGAATGAAAAAATGAATTGAAGTAATAATAATAAAAATAATAATAAGGGAAATGATGAATCACTCATGCAAAAAGGCTAGTACCTGATAGCTGTGAGGAAGTTTTGGGTCCGGTAAGAGTGGCTCACTCTCAGCATTCCCAAAGCCCATTTCTGGACCGCCATGGCCTCCAACACTTCCACTGCCACTTCGGCTACCAGAGCCCTGTATGGCCTCTCGAAGTGGGGGAAGCCTTGAGGAATTACGATAGCAATTGGCAAGGAGAGCACTCCCATCATCTCTTCTAAGACATTTATTTCGTGAAAGATCTCCTTGCATTTGGTGGAGGAGGGCTAGAGGCGTGGCCACACCTCCGTACATGTTGGCAACTTTGATATAGGAAGGAAAGAACAAGATGGCATTAAGTCAGATATCTGAATTGTACAGTGAACAAAATACCCGTTGATATAAGCTACATACCCATGCCAGCTTGCCCTCGGAGACCCGGAAGCTCCTCAATCCTGAGTGTTCCAGGGGGCTTCCTATCATTCAGAAAATAGGTAGTCATATCACCTTTCCCTTTCACTTTCACAACACCTCGGCACTGGAACTGGTATGGTTGGTTCCGCAGGATTTGGAACACCTCCTCAGTAACCTTGCAAAATACAAAACAGAATCACAAATGTGTCTTTTCATAAGCAGGAAACAATTAACCAGACCCTTCACATACTTGAGTACGATCAGGCTCCCCTGTAGAATCCATACGACTAGCTACATTGACTGTATTTCCCCAGATATCATATTGTGGTTTTCTGGCTCCAATAACTCCAGCGACTACAGGGCCCACATTAATACCTATTTAACAATAAGAGTTTCATTGCATTTTTGGCACTGTCAAAATACATTGTTGAGAACACACAAAAAAAGATCATAATTATATGTGAGCTTACCAACTCTCAGCTTAAAGTTATTGAATGAATTGTTATTTATGTTTAGGAGGGTATCTCGCATGGCAAAAACAAACTCCACAAGGGAGCTCATATGCTGACCAGCACTTGACTCCTCATCGTCATCCAAAATACGATGTTCCGGTAATAGACCAACAGCTGCCATGTAAGTTGAGCCAACAGTCTTGATTTTGTCAATTGCTTTGAAACGAGGGTCCTCCAATAACTTTTTTTTTTTTGTGTGTGATTAACAAAAGAAAATATTTGGTGAATACAAAATAACAGACAGTAATTGCAAATAGATTTGGAAACAAACTCGGTTTGTGACCTTACCTGATCAAAGTCAGCAATGATTTCATTTAGAAGCCGCAGACACTCCATACCCTGGTTGTTTCCATCCAGTTCAATGTAGAACTCGTGGTAATTTGTTATGGATGCAAAGACCACACCCACACGGGAGTAGCTCTGGTGGTACAGCTCCTGAGACAGAGTGCTCTGTGTGTGTGTGTAACCACCAACAGAAGCAGCGGCAGCAGCAGGGGCAGCGGCAGCATCAGCGAGCGGCAGCATCAACGGTCAGGAGACGAATCAAGGGATGGAATGGTGGAGGGAAAGCAAGCAAAGACAAAAGGGTAAGCAAGAAGGATTTTTTTGAAAAGAGCAAATAAGGAATATAAATCATAAGCAGCAAAGCAATTGGATAAAATGACAAAATAATTTCAAAACAATACAAAGTAAACAAAAGAAAAAAAACAATGATGAAACAAAATTAGTTAGTATAACAGAAAAATAAGAACAGAGAAAAGGATGGCAGGAAGTGAGAAAAGTAAATGGAAATGGGGGGAAAAGAGGAGGGAAAAACACAAAAAGAGCATGAGTATGGATGGACAAAAATTTTCAAGAATCACAATTTTAAGAGTACAATCAAGTTGGAGGAGATTAAGTTTAAATGGGTAGGGGTGCATAAGTTAATTTTTGACTATTGCTAGAGCTAGATTATAACAATGAGTAATGGGTTACAAACAGACTAGCATGTTACACTGTTTTATAACAGGTTCCCTGTATGACAATGATAGCCTTTCTAGCATTTCTAAACTTGGACCTCACAGTATGCTTTGTACACAACAGCATCAAATTGTAGCAGCATGACTAGTAAGATAAGTTTGCGTAGTTCTTTCTCTTAATTTGTACACTAATCCTCCAAGAAGCCCATCGAAAAATTTATTTACAATTTTAATAGGTGTTTGATACTAAAACTCACCATATTGCTACGAAGTTGATTGTTCAAAAAGTGTAGAGCAACATGATCAGGGAGTAAATTAAACAGGATGCGTCGGTTGCTGCTTTGCAATGCATCCATTTCTCCCTTTTCTTCATTTGCCTGAAAAAAGATGATACATGAAAAAACAATCAATTTTTCTGAAAACTGACATGAACTTGTAAGCCAGCATACCTGTATTTGCCAAAGAAAGTCGAGCCTTGCAGTCCACTCTATTTGCCTTCCATGGATCAAGACGGCCAAGAGGAATACAAAAACATAAACAATGCTCAGTTGGTCTTGTGGTATGACAGCACTGGAAAAGGTAGAAAGTGAAACTCATTACAGGGCACAATTACAACAAAGCATACAGAAATATTAAGAGGAATGTATACTAACTGGACTCTCTGATCATAACATGTGAACACCTCTGGGTGTGAAAGCGCTACAAGCAGGACATATATAAATCCCATCAAGAATAAGAGCACAGCTTTCAGTATGATTGGTAACCGTAGGAAGAGAGCAACAGCAAGAGACCCCAGAGAGCAAGAAAGAGCAATGTAGTGGGGAATGGGGCATGCACGATGATCTCGATCCAACCCCAGCCCAACAGCCGTCAATCCTCCAGATTCCAAGGTGATGTTGGTGTGGAGCACACATGGTGCATCCCAGCGACAGGTAAACTGTAAAACAAAAAAAAAAAAAAATTTGAGAAAGGTGTCACTAAGAAGTACTTGAACATTTGTATCTCTTAGCACTTACAGCATTAGCTTGCGCAACAGAATAAGCTAATACAATTGTAAATATGGTAATAGCAACACGCAACACAAAGCTACGCGAAATGTCCAATCTGTGGGTGATCCACCTCAGACGCACTGCTAACAGCATCATGAGCACAACCTGGGGGCAAAAATGAAACACTTATTAATGTAAAATACATAATACGTGGGATGAAATGGGTGTGAAATTTAAATCAGGCAACTCACAGAAATCCAGACAAACGTCAAGAGGAAGAGCAGAAGAACAATAACAGTTCTTGGTAAAACAGCTATTTGCAAGGCTCCTAAAAGTAATAGCAGGAAGAGAGCACAAGCCAGTCCACTTGAAAATCCAAGGTCAACGTCCTTGTGATACTAAAACCAAAACAGATCGTATAAATATACAAGTAAATTTCAAATTAAAATAGGGGGGGAGGGAGATGAAAGCTTACATGATGTTCTTTAGCCGAATCTTTGAAGTACAAAGTGAAGAGGTTCACATGTATGGATTTCTCTCTATCCACACTGCGGGCATCAATTGCTTGAGCCAGATATTTATTCACTCGATTGGAAGGCTGATGGTAGACACTTGAGTGTCTTTTTTTGAAGGGTCTCTTGAATTTTTCTGTGACTTTTTTCTGAGAAGAGAAAATGAGTTTAGACCACAGTGCATCAGTAAACCAAATGGTGTTCAGCAGATCAAAGCAGGTCACCACTTCATTTAGCCACCACAAGTTGCATAACCAACGAAGATAATCCCTATGCAAAGATGAAACACTAACACAACTAACCTTGCCGCCAATGTCTCTGAGGTCAAGAGAGTTGGAGCCTCCAAATCCTCGACCACCTGCTGACGTTGGGTCAGCATGTAATGCCCTCTGCAGGTCTAGGACCTAAAAGCAGGGCATGCCGCAAAACACGCACACAATCACACACAACTCAAGAGTACATAGACTAAATACAGATAGATATAAACCCAGCAAGTAGTTCTGTTTTTCTTTTAAAAAAAAAATTAAAATCTAGTCATTAAACCATAACTACAGTAAGTATAATTTATAACTGATACCAGAACCAATACAATTAAATATGTTATGACCATGATACTTTGCATATTTTTCTTGACATGTTTGAAGTCAACATAAGAGTAGCTTTGTTAAATCACCTACCATATTGAGGACTAATCTAAAACTTACCGCTTGGCATTATTAATACCTTTTTTGCTCAATGAATAAAAAATTGAATTGAGGCACTCAAGCTGCACTTACCGCATCCTAAAAGAGACAACAATCATACTCATTACAAATACATAACCATGCAGAACAACAACATAATAAATCACTATATTGATCATGCATCTTGGAACTTCCAATGAAAATCGCAAAAATCTTGGAAAAACTATCTAAAAGGCTTAGGACCTTTTTTAAAAATTATGCGGGTAGAATTGAAAAAAATCAGGCATTAAATACAGAGTAAAACAAAGTAAAATTGTTTTTGTCATGCAAATACAATCAATAATAAAATGTAATTTGATTGCAGCTGGATTGACGACTATCTAACACAGTATGCATTCAAATTTTCCAAAAACAAAACTAGAGACAATGACATAGAAAAAAAAAAGCTGAAGAAACACAAATCCAAGATACAAAAGAGTCCCTGGAGCGATTGTCTCACCTTCCTAGCTGCGTTCACTTTCAATTCTCCCGGGCCACCACCAGCTGCCATATTTGAGAAGGGAACCTCCATTGAAAACTTGATGGTGTGCAAGAGCTGCACTACTACGTTGGACACATTCCGGAAAGACAGTTTCTTCCGCTGAGCAGCACCCAGGGCTGACCGCACCTGGAGAGTGTTGAACAATAATGGCTGCAATCAGAAGAGAAGGAAGGAACGCGCGGATCGGGCCGGCCAAGAGGCCGACGCCCGCGGGCGCGCACACATAAAGCAGATTAATCCCTCCGCCACACACAGTCGACATGCAAGCAACGTACAGCAATCAGCAACCCCACCGACCCAATCGTGACATACATGACATACAAGGGCGCGCAATCAGCTCAGGCTGATGATAGACCAAGCATGTTCCCACCAGCTTACAGACAGACCACATATGACTGACAAAAGCATTCGAGAAGAAGTGCACAGGACTGTGCGCCATAAGTACACGGTGCGTTGCACACATAGATAACAAAGAGACCCCCTCAAGTCTGTTTTCGATTTGAAATGAATCCATGCTATCTGTAGTCTATGGATCTGAAGTCAGGGTAGCTGAATTTGCTGATAGGTGCAAGCCTTAACTCTCAATGTGCAGACAAAAATTGAGTCATGAAATGCCATAACAACATACTGTATAATCTAAATGTATATAAATGAGCAGTATTTAAAAATATGTTCAGATGAGATCATATTTTACTTTGATTTAAAATGCATGAGAATGCAAGCACAGTAAATTTGCATACAAAGCTCCGCTTTTTATGTGTTCTCCAATGATAAATGGCATGCATGCAAGCGAAGATGCAAATTGCATTTGGGCTAGGTAGCTGCTCATTGTCATACAATTAAAAATCAAACTGCTTTGGAATCCTAAACTTTATTGTGTTTTCATTCTCATGCAAGTCGTATGCAGGTAGTAACACACATAAAATAGGGGGTCACATATCCTATTTTAAACAAGCTGTGATAGCATAGTTGTGTGCAGAATTTGGGTAAGGATGACTAGACATGCAAACACACAACAAAACACAAAAAGAAAGAAACCAACATAAAAGAAAGGAAGAAAAAGAGAGAGAGAGAGATAGAGAGAGAGAGACAGTCCAAAAAAGGCAAGTTAAATAAGTGAGACGGATTTTGTGACTGGTTAGGGATGTGTACAAGGAAATACAACATAACAGTAGAATAAAAATGAAAATAAAGAAGACAACTCATTGACAGCTTAACAAATCTTATCTTAACACAGCATCTGGTATGACAACTTCATGGGCAAAATATAAATTAAAAAGTATCCCCTATATCCTTCCACTCACACCTTTGCTTCTAGTATGATAAGATTGATCAGTTTTTGCAACTGTTTCGGACTTGTCACTCAAATGGACAAAATGAGAGGGATAAGCGACATGATAAAAAAATTCATGCAGCTTTTAATAGGTAAAACTATAATGCACATGACATGGAGCCTTTTGCAAAATCCATCAACCTTTGAAGTAGATAAAGATGGATGCTGAATCATCATACCCTGAATCTTATTACATGCTGTACGCATGGGGAGAAAAGTTGTAAGTCACACAGGACAAAGACAGGAGGACAGTTATCAGAAAAGCACAGAAAAACCAATGACAGCAAAGATAGAAACTTGGTCATTGATATAGATCAGACCGTTCTCATTAGCTACATTGAGTGCCCGTGCTTCAGATTAAATTTTGGCCTCTTTGTAAGGAGTAAACAGTGTCAGTGTCTGTTACAAATGGGACATTATGAGTGCAAGAATATTACATCTAAGACTCATCTTCAGTGGGTAGGAGGTTACCATTAAAACGAGTTTAAAAAAATTAAGGCAAACCAAAGCAAATCTCATTAAATGAGAGAATAGAAATAAGAAAGGTACTATACCTTTTTTCGTCTTTCAGGAGGAACAATGAAGTACGTTTTGACTTGGTTGTCGTGGAGGTACTGGTTTCTTTCTCCTCCTCTTCCATCTTCCACTTCATATTGGCCTGCTAAACAGTCCAGTGTGGCTTGAGTAATGTGGACACGCCTGTAGTCAAATAAAAATCCAACACAATTAAATGAATCTTTGCACTGCAGTAACAGACAAGCTATTGTAAAATTGATATCATACCCTGCCTCTCCTCCAGCTTCCATATTATTCGCTATTGTCACATCATTGGACCAGACATCATACTGCCATTTCTTTAAACCAAGGACTCCACAAAGTACACGTCCTGTATGAATACCAACTCGCATGTTCAGTTGCACGTCAGTTGCCTCGACCACAGATCTATACAGAGAAGCCAAATGTTTTAAAACCACAGATCTTTTAATAATTAAAAACAAAAGTTATTAAAAACAATCTAAAATAAAACTCACGCAATGGCATCTATCATATCCAAGCCCATTTCAACGGCACAATGAGCGTGGTCTGAGCGAGGTTCAGGTAGCCCAGACACACAATAGTAACAGTCTCCTAAAATCTTAATACGCAAACAGTGGTTGTCCTAAAATCAGAAAGATTTTAAGATTCAGCAAGTGAGAGATATCATAACATTACCTATAGAAAATACGGAAGTACAGTATCAGTGTCTTACATTAGCTAGCTGATCAAAGCGTCCGAATAATTCATTCAAAAGCCGAACAAGGTCTTGAGCAGTGCACTGTGAAGCCAAAACAGTGAATCCAACGATGTCTGCAAATAGAATGCTGACATTTTCATGTCTTTGAATGTATATTTTGTGGAACTGTCCCTCAATGGGTGACATAATATCCTTTTTCATTTCTACTGCCACATGTTGAGGTAGCACTGACAACAGTAGTCGTTCCTAGGAGAACAAATTGTGTGCATAAGTCATATGCATTTTCAAACACACATTAAGACAATAATGAATTATTTATAACAAATTCAAAAAACAAAATGCACCACGGTACCTACCAGCTTTTCATTCTCATCCTCCATTTCTAGACGGGCAGCTATACAATTGCGAGTGTCAAGGAAAGCCTTCCGCTGAGCGTGCTCCATAAGATTGTGGACAAACAAGCCAACCACGTTGACACACACAAATATTATAATATTTGCAGACACCTGAAAAGGAGGGACACGGCCACAATAACGTAAACAACTACCTCTCTGATACCGAGACACGGCAGTAAAAAAAAAATCAAAATAATAATCACAAAACAGAAAAAACAGTCAACTCACCTGTTGCCAGAGGAGGTGGGGGAACTCCCTGGCAAACGAAGCCGAGACGGCGACGTGCGTCACCGACAGGATCAGCCCGAAGGCGGTGGACACCCACGTCTTGAGGGGCATCATGGCGTACGCCAGGAACGTGACGAACACCACCTGCCACACGCCCTCGGCCACCACGCGCCGGGTGTCCACCCGCAGGCCCCCGCCGCTGCTGCCGCCGCCAGAGACGGCCGACGTCGCGACCAGCGCCGTGCTCGAGTGCGCGGCGTGGGCGGCGTGCTCCGGCAGCGGCCCGAACGGCAGCCAGACGCCGCAGAACGTGGCGCAGAAGAAGAGGACGGCGTAGCACACCCACACCAGGTACGCGTCCTGCGGGGAAAAATAAATTAATTAATGAACACCGCCGCAGAAAAATACACGACAAAAAAATAAAATCAAAGGAAACTTTTGCTTTACCTGCATGAGTTTGGTCCGGAGGAAGGCCAGCAGCAGCACGAACAGCAGGCAGTGCACGCCGTGGTACACGTTCTGCACCGAGGGCGCGTGCACGTAGGCCAGGCTGATGGTGGCCAGGATGAAGGTGAGGATGATGAAGAGCAGCACCACACTGGACACCTGCAGGAGGGGAGGGAGGGGGCTGTGAGTGCGGCAGCGGGGCGGCGGGGCGGCGCAGGACTGGCAGGACCCGCCCAGTGCGAGAGAGAGAGAGAGAGAGAGAGAGAGAGAGAGAGAGAGAGAGAGAGAGAGAGAGAGAGAGAGAGAGAGAGAGAGAGAGAGAGAGAGAGGGAGGGACTCACCGAGGAGTGCTGCAGCTTGTACGTGTACCGGCGGTAGAGGCGCTCCAGCTCGTCGTTCTCGAAGCGGTGCCGGTTCAGCAGCCGCGCTATGGACAGCTTGCTGTGCGAGTCCATGGCCTTGACGCTGTGGTCCATGGCGGAAGAGTGTCCCGGGCCGGCGGCCCGCCCTCGCAGCGCTTTACGTTTGGTTGATTTCCAGCTCGACTATTTGCCTCCCCCACCTGTTGGGGAATAGGCAATCCATGCTACCTGGAACGGGGAGGGGCGGCGTCGGTCACTACACCCGTTCACTCATTCACGATCACGCATCCGTTTTAATCCATTCATCACCACCCACTCCCCATCCGACCACTGTCATCTACCGCCATTCGTCATCACGAGTGTCATTATAATTCATTTTCATTCTCTCACTCACAGTATTTAGCGGAAACCAATAAATAAAACGAAAAGGAATGACAACTAAAATTAAAAATAAAATTAAAATCCATACCTGATCAACATGGCAGAGCAAGAGCAGTTCCAGCGCGAGCCCTCCGCCACTCCGCGATCGACGCTAAGACTTCAATGGCCAGACTGAACGCCGCCTGTGAACAAATAAACGGGGAAAAGACGTTAGATCATTTTAATAAAAACCTGAAGATGACGACATCAGAGACACTTCTTTTTTTTTTTCGTTTCGTTTGTGGATAGGGGAGCAGGCGGCTCGGTGCGGACTGGAGCGGCCACCACTGGTCAGTCCTGTCACTGACGGATCGTGCGGGCCCGGCCCGGCCCGGCCGGCCAGTCCAGTTGGCCAAGCGCGGCGCCGCGGTCGGGATACATTTCATTTAAATGCGATGCAACGCGATCCGAGCGGCCCCAGCGGCCGCGGCGAGAGAGAAGAGCGGCGATGCAGCGGCGGCGGCCGACACCAGACGGACAATACACCGAGTGTGGCGACATCTCACATCTCACTTGATAGCCGCGACGCGTACGGACGGCGCCATGAGCGCGGCGGCAGCGCGCGGCACAGCGGCTACACTCTCATGACGCCACCCGCCCCGCCCTCCCCGACACGCAAACCGCAAAAAAAAAAATTATACACGCACGTCATTTTCTTAAGGCGGGAACAAAAGAAAATTTGACCTTTTTTTTTTTGCTGCACAGCCTTAAACAAGGATAAAGAGACTGGGCAGCAGCAGCGGCAGAACGATGTAAAGACGAGAGGCGAATTGCCTCCTGCCGCTGCTGCTGCTGTCCAAACAGCGGAGGCGCGGGGGCGGCGCGGGGGCGGCGCGGGGGCGGCGCGGGGGCGGCGCGGGGGCGGCGCGGGGGCGGCGCGGGGGCGGCGCGGGGGCGGCGGTGATGGGGCGAAATGCAGCCTAATCAGCCCGTGGGTGGGAAAACTACGCTTAATCGGTGCCAAGTGGGGCGGGGCGGGCAGCGGCGGGCAGAGGCCACCAATCAGGGCAGATTTAGTACGACGTGTGCCGAAGGAAGGGTGAGTCGTTGAGGAAGAGAGAGCGATGGCCGCCCGTTTAAAGAGGGAGAGAGAGAGAGAGAGAGTCGTTGTGGCTTTCGACGAGGTTTGACGAGGCCAACGCGGCCCGGTGAGTGCGAATAACGCCCCGCGAGCCCCGGCGGCGGCTTGGACACCGGCCAGCGCCGCCGCCGCACTCCCCCCCCCCCCCGGCGCCTCGCTGCCCCTCACCGCCCTCCTGTAGTGCCTGCTGTCCCCCCCCCCCCCCCCAAACCCCCTCGGGCCGCTGCTGGAGGCAAAGGAGTGCACCCCGCGCCCCCTCGTCACACCCTTTTGAGGGGGCCAATTCATGCTTCCCCTCTTCCCCCCTTTCGAGAGGACCCCCGGGACCCCCCTCCCCTCCTCCACCCCCTACTTGTCACGCCGGCCGGACACGCAACGCAAACTCAAGCAAAGAGCGCGAGGGGCGGGGCGGGGCGCGGCCGCTTTTGAAGTGGAAATGTACGAGACAAGGCGAGGCGCCTCCGCCACCCGACCCCCCGGCCGGCCGACGCAGCCGGGCCGGACTCGGGGTGCACGTCGGCGCCCCCGGCCCCCGGGCCCCCGCCGGCACACGCCGGACCAGCAGCTCCCAGCGGCTCCCAGTCCCCGGCCACAGAAGACGGCCGCGGCGGGAGGCGAGCGGGCGGCGCCGCTATTATTTTGGCAGAGCATATGGAGTTGCGAGTGGGCCGTGCCTCGGCCGTGCCCCGACCGCGCCGTGCCGCATCTGCGTTGTGTTGTGTTCGGGTTCGATGTGATTATTTTTAGAGGCCCGACAGCCCGAGTCAATCCCGCGGCACGGCGGAGCGCGGCGGGGCCAGGCGGGGCACGGCGGGCTAATGGCGTCAAACCCACACGGCCGGGCCCCCTCCCCGTCTAGGGGGTCGTGCAGGTATCACGTAACGCCAGTTACCTCTCAGAGGGGGGTGGGGAGAGAGGGAGGAGAGGAAGGAGAGGGAGGAAAGAGAGAGAAGCCAGAGGGAGAGGGAGGAGAGAGAGGAGAGAGCGACTCTGCCGGACCGGAGCTCCGCCAGATAATGGCATGAGGGATGCCCACTGCGTGCTTCATGGACCGGGGACGGCCGCCCAACGGCCCGTGCTCTCAAACAGCGCGGCGTGTCGTGTGCAGCGACGCCCGGCAGCGCCTGGGCCTGGCCTGGCTGGGCCTGGCTGGCCTGGCCTGCAGCACACGTAAGCCCGGCCGCCGCAGGATACAGTGAAAACATAAAATAAAACAAGCAGAGCCGCCCTGTCGCGTCGTGTGGCGTCCGAACCCACCGGCCGCTGCTGCTGCTGGTGGTCCAGTACAGTAAGGTGGGGGCCGCAGTGCAGGTGGTGTGTACACAGAGCCGAGTCAGCGCTAATCCGGGGCAGGATACATACACAGGATACACCGAGCGCTGCGGGGGGTGCGGGGGGTGCGGGGGTGCGCGCGCAGCAGAGTTGGTCGGGCTTACCGCCGGCCCGGGGGCCCGGGGGCCCCGGACCACAAACACGGCGGGCACCGGCAGAGGCACGGCAGCCCGCCCGCCGGCACCCGCCGGCCCACGGCAGCGGAGGAGAAGGAGGAGGAGAAGAAGAAGGAAAGAAAAAGGTCAAGACAATTAAACTGACCCCACGACCGTAACGCGCGCGGTGGCAGCGGTGGCAGCGCCGCGCGGCTCAAACGCCAGGAAAACCGCGAGGCGAGGCGCGCGCGCAAAAGGAGGAACAAAAATAAAAAATAATAATGTATAAAAAGGGAGTCGGGTATAGCGACCGGGCCGGGCAACGAACAGAGCCTGGCCGCAGCCCCGCCGCGGGTTCAAATCCTTCTTCAACTCCCCCGCGGCGGGGGTACAGACAGGGCAGTGCGGTGGCGGGGCCGCGGGGCCGCGGGGCCTCCTGCCACCACCAGCGCCAGCAGCCGCCAGAGGCGGAGCCGCGAGAGCCGTGCAGAGCCGTGCAGAGCCGGGAAGGAGATGGAAATAGTCTGCAGTTGACGGCCTGCCCTGCGCCGCGCTGCTGGACTGGGAGGAGCGGGGGGAGGCGGGGGCGGCCCCGCGTGGATCTGGTTGGATCCCGCGCGGCCCGGTGCGCGAGGCACGCACACACTCACACACACACGCACGCACACACACGCGCAAGCACCGCGCGCGCGCAGCGAGCGCTTTCAATTGAAGCGTAAACGCTCTTGTTCTTTCATTTCCATCGCGTTTCGCGTCTCGTAGCCGGCTGTCTCTGTCTCTCTCTGTCGCGGGGTCGGGCGGGGTCACGGCGCAGATGGGGGCAAGGGGTCGCACGCAAACCATGGACAGAGTGAGAGAGAGAGAGAGAGAGACAGTAAGAGACAGTTGAGTGGGCGGTCGGTGCGGACCGATGGCCGGGCTGGGGCACGGCGCGGACAGCACTACAGCGAGCGCGCGTGTGTGTGAGTGTGTGTGTATGTGAGTGTGTGTGTATGTGAGTGTGTGTGTGAGCGCGCGTCCTCCCCGGGGGGTGGTTGGTTCGCCCCGGCCGGGCCGGGCGGCACAGCCCGCCCCCGAGCTCTCGACTCTGTTTACAGTGACCGTGGTCGGCCCGTGGTCCAGTTGGGACCAGCAAGGACCTCTCCTCCTCACTCTCGGCCTGACACCCTCCCCTCCCTCCCTCCCCTCCCTCCCTCCCCTCCCTCCCTCCCTCCCTCCCTCCCTCCCTCCCCTCCGCCGT
Source organism: Megalurothrips usitatus (assembly GCA_026979955.1). Lineage (NCBI taxonomy): Eukaryota > Metazoa > Arthropoda > Insecta > Thysanoptera > Thripidae > Megalurothrips > Megalurothrips usitatus. Next base: position 7,897,276 of record CM049597.1, on the reverse strand, counting down.
CTTGGACGTATCGTGCCGACGTGCTGGGGAGGACGCGGAGGCGGCGGCCCAATCGAAACAAACACACGAGCCGCCCCCGCGCCCGGCCGCCCGCCCACACGCAGCGGGGGGTCCGCGGGGGGTCCGCGGGGGGTCCGAGGGTGCGGCGACGACCCCCCGGGGCGGTCACGCGCACACACACAGCGGGGGCCGCGGGGTGCAACCAACCCCCGCCGCTAACCAGTCAACAGACGCCCACGCGAGCGCCGCTAGCGCCGCCAGCACCCCCCGCGAACACGACAGGGGGCGCGGCGCGTGCCGCCCACCGGCCCCACACACATCACTCACTCTCTCACTCCCTCTCCGACGGTCAATGGCTTCAAATAGAGCGCCGTATATACATATATATATATATATATATATATATATATATATATATATACCAACAACACACGAGTCGCAAGGGAGCGGCTCAAAAAAAATAAATAAAAAGACATAGACATCATTTTAAAAAAAAAATTTAACAGTAATAATAGAGACGCGCGGGGAATCGAACCACGGCTGCCTGGATGCGAAGAACAAAGACGAGGCATACTCGTCGCAGGCGAACGGTGACGCTTGCACTGCACACACACACGTACACACACAGACACGATCAGAGGTGCGGAGCAGGCAGGGTTTGACCCACTTCTGTCTCGTGTTCAGTTCGGTCCCCGCCTTGGCGTGCCTACCCCCTCCCCCTCCCCACACCACACGCACGCACGCACGCACGCACACACAGGCACCATCCACGGCGGTGCACAAGACCAGCAGCAGCATAGCGCGCGCCTCCTGTCATCGCCAGCAACAAACACGCACCATTTGCCGATTACCTCGCCAATACAAACGAGAGAGAGAGAGAGCGAGCGAGGGAGAGACGGATAGAGAGAAATGGTGGGAGAGAGAGAGAGAGAGAGAGAGAGTGGGGGGGGGGGCGGGAGGTGTACACAACACCGATCTGCCCTGGCCAGCGCCATCAATCTCCTCGACGCGTCACGCAGACAGGCACGCGCACCGCACGCGCGCACGCCACGCGCCGCGCCAGACCCGCGCAACCCGAAGGACACGCACACACACACACACACACACACACACAGAGCAGACGTGTGACGTCACCGTCGGTTTCCCTCCTCTCCTCCTTCGTCACTTTCTATACATCCTTCTTTTCCTCTGCGGCTGCGTGTCGCGTCGTCGCCGTCGTCCGCGCGTGTGTGTGTGTGTGTTGACACGTTCAGCGAGGCATAAGGGCGAAGACCTCTCGCCGTCAATGCGACACACACACACACACACACACACACACACACACACGCGCGGACAGAGCCTCATCAATCATCAGAGCGCTGAGCTGCGCTGCCCCGCGGACAGGGCAGGCAGGGCAGGGCGACAGTCCGCCCCCATGCCGCGCCGACACACCTGACGACTCACCGCCGACAGCGTGGAGCCCCGCACGGGCTCTGCTCCGCTCTGCTCCGCTCTGCTCCGCTCTGCTCCGCTCTGCTCCGCTCTGCTCCGCTCTGCTCCGCCGCCGTCGTCGTCACCAAGTGTATGACAGTTCGCACCTCATCCTCCCTGCCGGAGGCGGCCAGCCGAGCCGGCCGCGCTGCAGGCAGGCAGAGCTGCGGGCAGAGCAGGACCAGTCAATGTGACGGACGGGTCGGACTGGACTGGGCTGGACTGGACGACCACAGCGCTGCTAATAAGCAGGATCCCGGCTGCAGAACGAGTCCTCGTCACATCACCGAGGCACCTGCACAAACGGCATGCCATCCCCCCCACCACTACCGCAGCCGCAGTGCTCGCGGGGCGCGGACAGGCTACAGAGCGATGCGATGCACCTGCCAACCTGCCACCGGCTCCTGCGCGGGGCGTGCCGCGGGGCGTGCCGCAGGACGTGCCGCAGGACGTGCCGCAGGACGTGCCGCAGGACGTGCCGCGTGCCGCAGGACGTGCCGCAGGACGTGCCGCAGGACGTGCCGCAGGACGTGCCGCAGGACGTGCCGCAGGACGTGCCGCGGGCAGGACACGATGCAGACACACGCGCGGTGCGGTCCTGGTCCGGTCCGGCGGCCCGCACGGCGGGGCGGCGCCTGCCTCATTTTCTCCAGGCACGCCAGCGCGGACCAACGTGTTCGTGTGTGTGTGTGTGTGTGTCTTTGTGACGGCGAGCCGTGCAGCACACACACACACACAGCCGCGTGTTGTGTTATGGCTTAATAATGTCGTGCAGGAGGTCTAATCGTTCTCTCGAGGCACGGCCCGCGCCGCACGGCACGCGCCCGCCGGCCCGCAGGACGCGCGCCGTCCTTCGCCGGCCCGAACTTCACTTCCCTTCCCTTCGGGTTATTTCCAGCAGCGTCGCGGGCGGCGGCGGCGGCGGCGGCGTTGTCTCCAGGAAGGCATCCAGCGCGCGCCTTGGCCAGGCTCCAGCGGAGACGACGGTGCTGTGCCGCCGCCGTCGCCATGCGGTGACCCCGCCAGCAGGAGCCGTCCGCCACTCTGCCTGCGGGGCCGCGGGGGCCGCGGGGGCCGCGGGGGCGGAGAAGGGACACACAGGCCGTCGTGATCAACTCGCGTGTTTGGCGGCGGCGGGCGGCGCTAACACAACACAGCCTTGGCGGCGGCAACAACAAGGCGAAAACCTCCGCCACACCGCGTCACCCCGAAAAAACACACTCCCAAAAGGCCGGACAGTACCGAAATTTTCAAAGAAATTTTTGGTTAAAAAAAAATACAGAATTTTCACACACACACACACACACACACTCCTGCGGAGTTATTACGGCCGCCACTTTTACTTTGGGGTTCCCGACGACGACAACGACGCGCTCTGTATGCAGATCATCCCGGTGATGCGGGGCAGAAAGAGAAAGAACAAAGAGCGGGGCGCAAACAACAACAACAAAAACAAGACGTAATACAGGAGAAATAAAAACAGGGGGCCGCTGACGATTCGGGGCACGATCCCATAGACAGGGCCGGGCGCGGGCCGCCGCCGCCGCCGCCGCCGCCGCCGCCGCCGCCGCCACGGCGGGTACCACACTCGGTACTGCTGTCCCCGAGCAGACTTATCGATCATCTGTCACAGCGGCGCAGCGGCGCAGCGCCTCCACAAGGACGGCGCCTGCGGGCCGTCGGGTAGGCACGCCCGCAGCGCAGCCGCGCACGGCGGAGCTGCCCGCCTGCATACCCTGCCGGGCGCCGCCACCCCGCGGACCGCCTCTCGTACGCCTGCATGCGTGCCCTGCTCGCCGCCACCACCACCGCCGCCGACCTGCGGCGGCGGACGGCAGACGGCTTCATTACCGAGGCGTAAGACACGCTTTGGCGCACGCGGCGCGGCAGCTGGCAGCTGGCAGCTGGCAGCGGAGGCAGGCCCACATGGCCACCGCGGCCGGGGCACTGCACGGCCACGGGCCCGGCGTGACGCCGCCAACCAGTCCGTCCCGACCGCCGGCCCCGCGGGGAGCGAGTGAGTGAGCGAGTGAGCAGCGGCAGCGGCAGCGGCTGGCGGCGCCGGGTATAAAAAAGCAAATGGCAAGAATGCAATCTGGGAGTCCATGAACCCCTGCCGGGCCAGGCCAGGGCGGGGCGGGGCGGGGCCAGGGCGCTCCCGTGCGTCATGGGTCCCCATGAGCGGCCCGACAGAGTGCACGCCCTCACCCTCACCGGCGCCGCCGCGCCTCTCCTCATGGCACACGCGTCTCTTCACCCCGCCGGACAGGCAGACAGGCAGGCAGTCAGACGGGCGGGCGGCGGGGCCTCGCCGCGGGTCCATTGGCCCGGCCCGGCTGACGGCCGTATCACCCAAAGGCTTGCATATGCATCCGTCAGCCGCAAGCACCGCGCCGCACGGGCACGGCCCGGCCTCTGGCGCCGGCGGCGGCCAGCCCCCGTCCCCCACAGAAAGCAAACCATGTTGGCGAAACCGGACGACGGCCATGTTTAACCTCTCTCTCTCTCTCTCTCTCTCTCTCTCTCTCTCTCTCTCTCTCTCTCTCTCTCTCTCCCTAGCTGGGCACAGACCCCCGCTATTTCGGTAGCGAGGGTGCGCTACTGCTGCTGCTGCTGCCGCAGCCGCTATCTGCCGATGACGGACGCCCGATGGACGCGCTGTGACGTCGCGTTCGTCTCCCCCCCCCCCCCCGCCCGCCACGGACCGAACACAATAGACGGCGGCGAGCCACCGAAGCCGCCCGGCCGCCCGCCCGGCCGGCAACCCCCAGCAGCCTCAAAGTGCAAGCGCTACAAAGTGACAGGCGGGCGGGGCCCGGGAGCATCCTGACACTAAATATACAGCGGGGCGCCGCGGGGCCGGCGGGGCCTGCCGGCCGGCGGGGTGGTCAGGGGACACGGGGGCGGCTGGAGGCGGCTGGAGGCGGCTGGAGGCGGCTGGAGGCGGCTGGAGGCGGCTGGAGGCGGCTGGAGGCGGCTGGAGGCGGCTGGAGAAGGCGAGAGGGCTGCCCGGCTCCGTTGGCAGAGGGAGGAAAAGAGGTAAAGGCGGCGCGGCCCTGGCGGCGCACGGGGAGAAGGAGAGAGAGAGAGAGAGAGAGAGAGAGAGAGAGAGAGAGAGAGAGAGAGAAAGAGAGAGAGGGGAAGGGGGGGGGCATTTACAATGGATGACATTTCTCCCCCCCCCCCCTCTCCCCCAAGCCACTCCGGAGACAAAGGGGTATACAGCACAACCATGCCTGAACAAGGGCGGAGAGGGAGAGACAGAGAGAGAGAGAGAGAGAGAGAGAGAGAGAGAGAGAGAGAGAGAGAGAGAGAGAGAGAGAGAGCGTGTATATAACACGATTGGACTAAGGGCTCGCGACTGAGGGCCTCTCTCACACTGCCACGGCGGCACCAGCCCCCTACCTGCCTGCCGCGTAACCCTCTGCCTGCCTATACACCTCACCAACGCCCACCTCTCTCTCTCCCTCTCTCTGTCCCTCTCTCTGTCCCTGTCTAACGCAATCTTGGCGATGCGCCGCCGCCGGCTCCAAGCAAACAGTCGGCCACTACTGGAGACAGCGGCGGCGGCGGCGGCATGCTACACATCATCATGGCTAATCAGCAAGCCGAGCTGCAAGCCGCATGCTGGCCGCCAGATCGGGCACAGCGATAGAGGGGCGGGGGAAAGGGAGGGAGAGGGAGGGAGGGGGAGGGAGAGGTCAAGAAAGAGAGGGAGCGAGTGACGGAGAGAGAGAGAGAGAGAGAGAGAGAGAGAGAGAGAGAGAGAGAGAGAGAGAGACCGCTCACAAGAAAACTCCCCGCACCGCCAAACACACCACCGCCGACATGACTACAGCCCGTACGACCCTCGCATAGCTGGGGGTTTTTGCTTTGCCCGGCCCGCCAGTGTATGTCTCTAGCGCTAATGCAATATAACGGTCCACACACACACACACACACCAGTCTGCTGGGCCCCACGGCCTCTGCCTATAGGCACACATCATCTCGCATACCGGCGACGCGTGCGCGTTTTTGGGGGGCACACACACACACACACGCACACGCACACGGGAGGGCAGTCGTGAAGGGTATCGATCATATGCGGGCGTGCGCGCGCCTGCACACACACACACACACACACACGCGCGCGCGCGTGACGGCAGTAAACTTATTTTGGCCCCATGTCAACATCGCACACAGCACACGCCACCAGCCGTGCATAGCGGCGTGTTCAACGTTTATAGGCGACGGCGTCGACGACTTGGACGCCGGCAGAGGAGGAGGAGGAGGAGGAGGAGGAGGAGGAGGAGGAGGAGGAGGAGGAGGAGGAGGAGGAGGAGGAGGAGGAGGAGGAGGAGGAGGAGGAGGAGGAGGAGGAGGAGGAGGGAGGAGGAGGAGGAGGAGGAGGAGTAGGAGTAGGAGTAGGAGTAGGAGTAGGAGTAGGAGTAGGAGTAGGAGTAGGAGTAGGAGTAGGAGTAGGAGTAGGAGTAGTAGTAGGAGGAGGAGGAGGAGGAGGAGGAGGAGGAGGAGGAGGAGGAGGAGGAGGAGGAGGAGGAGGAGGAGGAGAGAAGGCCCCCCAATGGCTTTTGGCGCGCTCTTACAGGCCTGCGCGAAGCACACACACACACACACACACACGACACGGGCACCTATGGCAAGACCCGTGACAGCACGCAAGCGCCACCGCCATGACCGACATGAGGGGCGGCTCGGTCAGGAGGCCGGCGGCACCGGCGGCTGGCGGTGCGAAAACCGTGCCGTCATGATGGCGTGGCTGCAGGACCACACCACGCTGCAGCGGCAGCAGCGGCGGCAGCAGCATCTGTCACGGCCGTCCGAGTAGCGTAGTTACTCACCGCAAGGCCGTGAACAACAAGCAAAAACAACAACAACAGCAGCAGCAACAACAGCAACGAATAGGGACCGCGGTCCTCACCGCACACGGCGGCAAAGGGAAAAAAATGACTGCGGCGGTCCGGAAAACAAAGAAGAACCCATTTTCAAAATAATTGGCACAAACTCTTTGACGACGACGACTCGACAGATTGGTGGTCGGGAAACGATTGGTACAGTCAGGACTGTGTGAGTGAGTGTGTGAGTGTGTGTATGTGTGTGTGAGTGTGAGTGTGTGTGTGAGTGTGAGTGTGTGTGTGAGTGTGAGTGTGAGTGTGAGTGTAAGTGAGTGAGTGGAGCGGGGCGGCCGGTCGTCCGCTGTCGAAAACGGCACCGCCTTTGGTCGGTCCGGGTATCCGCGCGTCGCGGCCTTGGCGGTGTTGTGGGTACCCCCCCCCCCCCCCCCCCCCCCCCGGATGTCCGGGTCTCTCTCTCTCTCTCTCTCTCTCTCTCTCTCTCTCTCTCTCTCTCTCTCTCTCTCTCTCTCTCTCTCTCTCCCTCCCTCCCTCCTGCTTCCCCTCTCCCTCCCCCGCCCTCCTTATGTTGGTAGGATACTTTTCCCCATTACATATTCAGCGACACATTTCGCCCTCCTGCCCGCCTGGCCCGCGCCCGCTTGCCTTCTCGCTTTACCTGCAGGCTTGCCCGCGGCGACGGATAACACACGCACACACACACACACACGCGCGCGCGCGCGCGCGATAAAAAAAAAAGTCACGAAAAAGTGTGTGCTGCTCGCGCATCCCAACACGCGTGAATGGAACATTCCCGTCGGCACCGCCGCAAGAGTCGAGAAGAGAAGAGAAAAAGAGTTTAGGCGGGTTTACAACAAGAAGTAAAAAATGGGAGGGAAGACGCCTGCTTGTACGGGCCGCGGCAGTACACACACACAGGCGCATCATGGGAAGAAAAAAACAACAAGACGCACCGCCAGCTCTGGGCGCCTTAATGAGCGCGATGGGCCCCGGCGAGCGATAAGCGGAGCTGTGCTGTGCGGTACGTAGCGGTCACAGCGCGGCGCGGCCCGGGGCGGAGCGGGGCGCCTGACGGAGGCGGGGTAGGCAGCCCGGCGCGCAGCCACGCCCGGCGCAGCGGCGGCTGCCTGCCTGCACGGCGGCACACCCCACCGGCACACCTGGAGCCGGTCGCTGGAGCTGGAGAGTGCGGGGGCTCACGCTGGAGGGAGGGGGAGAGGCAAAGGAGAGAGAGAGAGAGAGCGAGAGAGAGAGAGAGAGAGAGAGAGAGAGAGAGAGAGAGAGAGAGAGAGAGAGAGAGAGAGAGAGAGAGAGAGGAGGGACTAGCATAGAGACGATAAGGGTCCCGTTCGGGTTCGGGTGCTTCCCCCCCGGGGCCCCCGGGGGGTCCAATACGGCAGGACAGAGCGGGCCGCAGCCGGCCAATAGGAAGCGGGTATTTGGAGGAGGCGGCAGCGGTATCCTGCGGTATCCTGCGGCAGCCGTGGCGGCGGAGGATACGGAGAGGTCTTCGATCGCGCCGACTGCCGGCGCCCCTCCCTCCCTCCCCCCGTGGGGGCCCCGGGCCCGTGCAGGGCGGACACGGTGAGCATCGTCAATACACCACGCCAGGATAACACTATCGTCAGCGCAGCGGGTCTTACAGCAGGAGCAGCGGCGGGGACGCCCACTGTGTGTGTCCTTATCGCACGGCACGGCGGACAGGCCCTCTCACTCGCACAGCCGGAGCAAGGCGGGCGGCGGCGGCGGCACTCCCACGGAACAAACAGCAAAAGGGAAGGGCGACAAATATTTGACTCGAAAAACTTTTATATGCAGATTCTCTGTGCCGGGCCGGCGGAGGCGGTTGGGGACACCATATCATCATGACTTGCACACACACAGACACACACACACACACACACACACAGAGACACACACACACACAGCGGGCACGTAGTGCAGTACTGTATGTGAGCCCCCTCCGTGTCCCTTTTCCTGATCACACCCCGACCTTCGCCACTCCCTTTGTATGCAAAAGGGAGCCCCCCCGCCGGGCCGCGTCCTCACACCGCCGCCGAGGGCCGCCGAGGGCCCCTCAAGGGCACCGACAGCAGGAGACCCCCCCCCCCCCTGCCGCAAGTGACCCGCATCCAGGTGTACGGCACATGTGAGTGTGAGCGAGTACGTCGCGGCGCACATCCCATCGCATACAGTTTCCGTTACTTCGGTGCCCTCCTCCGACTCACGTCCGATACCCAAAAGCAGGAGGATGGAGAGGAGCGTTCCCGTCTCTCTGTCTCTGTCTCTCTCTCTCTCTCTCTCTCTCTCTCTCTCTCTCTCTCTCTCTCTCTCTCTCCGTCTGTGATGCCACAAACGCCGTGACGGCAGCGCGGGCCCTCGCGGGTCTCGGGTAAAACGGCCCGTGGTCACCACACAACACAACACACCGGCAGCGGCGGCGGCGGCGGGGTCTTAATCGTGGCGTCGGCGGCGTCGGCGGCGGCGGCGGCGGCCGGCCGGCCAGAAGCGTGCGGGCGTACCAGCCTGGACAGCACCATGACGGAGCGCGGACACGGGCCCCCGCGGCCCCCGCGGCCCACGCAAAGCTTCGCGGCGAGGCGAGTCATCAATCAATTTGTACTTCTCCGCGGCTACGCGCCGGCCGGGCCTCTGTGACGTGTGGCAGCGAGTGAGCGTGTAGTCGGAGGAAATCGGGCGAAATAATCTGGGCAGAACGTGGAGGAGGCGGCCGGTTCTTAGGCCGCTCCCTCCGCTCCGGCCGGCGGCACGGCACGGCACGGCACGGCACGGCACGGCACACGCGACACACCCCCGCCGACAGTATACAGACAGCCAGGTATAGGTGACTCATGGAACCGAGTGTGGGCGGGCGGGCAGCCTTCTGCGGTCACCGGGCCGCGACACACTCACACACATGCACACACATGCACACACACACACGCACACACACACTAATCGCGGGGCACACATTTTTATTCCCAACATTATTTCCGCGGATCGCGCGCAGCTGTTTTTTTTTTTTTTTTGAGATGGCAAGAAGAAGGGATTTCAAAAAAAAAAAGCAGAGGCTCATTTTTTCAGACATTTTTTTTTCTGGGGGAAAGGGTAGGGGTGGGTATGAGGGTGTTAATTAGTGTCAAGTTTTTAAATTGGCCTGCGCTGCGCGCCAGTTCGGCCAACACTCTCTCAAGGCCGAGGCCGACGGCGGGCGGCGGGCGGCGCTCGGCACACGGACACGGAGGTGTTCGCAGGGCGGCGGGGGCGGCGGCGGCCAAGGGCTGCGGTGCATGAAACTCGTTTAACTTGGCGGCACGCGGACGGCCGTGATGGCCGCCCCCAAGTTCCCCCAGCTCGGCGCCCCTCCCGGCCGGTCCCACCTCAACTCCCCCGCTGCACAGCGCACACCATCCGCCAAGCCCTCTCTATACACTTGTTCGTGCCCGAGCACCACCAGCACCACCATACCATACACAAGAGGTGGGCAAAGAGTTCTGCGAGGATATTAGAGAGGGAGGGAGAGGGAGGGAGAGGGAGGGAGGGAGAGGGAGGGAGAGGGAGGGAAAAGGAGGAAGAGGAGGGCGGATACCGCAGAGTTCGCGTACTCGACGCGGAGACGGCAGAAATATAAAGAAATACACGACGACGGCTGACGGGCGCTACGAGCGCAGCCGAGGGGGAGCCGAGGGGGAGCCGAGGGGGAGCCGAGGGGGAGCCGAGGGGGAGCCGAGGGGGAGCCGAGGGGCCCGGCGCAGTCCCACTTCCTGCCGGACAACTAATTCCCTTTTCGCCTGCCCGCCTGCCGGCCTTCTCCCTTCGCTTCCAACCACTTCGCCTCATTTTCCGCACCCTTACATCCCCCATTCACTCCGCCCCTTCCTCTCCTCTCCCTCTCTCTTTCTCTCTCTCTCTCCCTCTGGGCTCCTGCTTCCGCGGAGAGAGCAGGGAGAGCAGGGCCGGCCGGGTCCACGAAGGCGGTTGAGAGCGGTCGGGGTGCCGGGGGAGGGAGGGGCCGCGCTTATCGGTTGGGGTAGCTGAGGGGGTCGACGACCCCGCCAGCCCGGCCGCGGCCGGCCCCCACCGCTGCTCCAGCATCCGCCACACCGCCTCACATGCCGGCCACACACACACACACACAGAAGGCAGGCGCCCCGGCCCCGGGCACCACTCACAGCCCAAATAAAACCGCGGAAATACAGACAGAAACGCAAACAAACCACCACCCGCCCCTCCCACCCAGAATAACAACACTCGGTTCGCAGTATTACGGAAGCGTTAGCAACGCCTCGCGCCCCGCGGCGCTGCGGGGGGCCGCGCTGCGGGAGGGGCGGCAGGCAGCAGGTAACTCACCCCTCCCCTCCCCTCCGAGCCCGTGGTAATTAAAAGAAAGGCCCACAGCCGGCTAGCCAGCGCCCGCAAGCTGCCGCCCTCCGCACTACATTTTTCACTCTTTATTTCCCAGCAGCGGCGCATAACCTCTGCCCCACGCCGCTTTATACACTCCCCACCCCCCGCGACACACGCCGCCTGCTGGGGACCCTGGGGACCCCCCGCTGGGCGCACGTGCCGGACGCGTGCGGCGCGCGTGCCGGAGGAGCCGGAGGAGCCGGAGCTGCTGGAAGTGAGGCACGCGCCGCGGCCGTGCCACTTCCGCGCCGCCACACCTTCCCTTACAACCTCTCCGTCTCTCTCTCTCTCTCTCTCTCTCTCTCTCTCTCTCTCTCTCTCTCTCTCTCTCTCTCTCTCTCTCTATTGGTCTGCCTTCTTTTTTAGTCCTGTTAAGTACCAAAGAGAAATAAATAAATCTCAAATCAGCCCTCTCAGTCCCTCACTGTGTGTGTCCCACCATCTTAAGGGGATGACCCCTCCCCGACCTGTGCGTGTGAGGGAGACAGAGAATCCCGGCGTCGGAGGGCGGTGGGGGCGCACTGGTCGGGCTTCACACGGGGCTGCCTGCCTGCCTGCCCGCCTGCCCGCCTGGCGTGAGGAGGACGCTACCGGTCGCCGCGTCCTCACGCAACACACACACTCACACACACATGCGCGCGCGCTCTGCCCCCCCCCCCCCCCCCGGGGGGTGCTTCAGTGTGCAAATGTTGCATTTCCATTTGTATGGGTGCAGCCGTGCAGCCCGGGGAAGATAGGCGGCGGCGGCGGCGGCGGCGGCACCGCCGTCCCAAAGGCCGTGTCGCGTAGTAAATCTGCGCCCGCATTGCATTGTCTGCCGCTACGATCTGGCGCGCCGCGCGCACTCACTTGCTGCGCACGAGACGGACTCACACGGACGGACGGACGGACATACAGACAGACAGACAGACAGACAGACAGACAGACAGACAGACAGACAGACAGACAGACAGACAGACAGACAGACAGACAGACAGACAGACAGACGGACAGACAGACAGACAGACAGACAGACAGACAGACAGACAGACAGACAGACAGACAGACAGACAGACAGACAGACAGACAGACAGACAGACAGACAGACAGACAGACAGACAGACAGACAGCGAAGGACCCCTCACAACGCGGCCACGATCTGACTTGACGGCGCGGCACACGACTTTGGGCTCCGGTTCGCCACGCCGCCGCCGGATGGCCTAACACAGGCTGGGAGTGAGGCCCCCCCGCCGGGTGGGGCATGATGCCATTCCCTCGCCGATATCGACTTTGCCAACAAATTACGCTGTTTAGCATTCTTGCCAAAAGTTTCGGGGCGCGGCGCCGGGAAGAACAACGAGGACAACAACAGAGGGGCGTGGCCGGCTGCTGCTCGGCGGCGGCTGAGCCCCGCGTCGTACCTAAGACGCTTTTCCGCGCAGAAACAACAACTGGCGCGGATCCTCGGCAGTTCCTCCAGTTCTCCAGCGGCGGGGCCCCCCGGGGCTTCCGCAGTGTGCGGCGACGATCGAGACTTATAGCCGCCACCGCAGCGCCGCGTCGGACGACCGAATGACTCGCCGGGAGCCAGAGAGAGACAGTGATAGAACGAAACACTGGCACGGAGAAAGAGAGAGAGGAGAGAGAGAGAGTGAAAGACAGACAGAGAGGAAAAGGGGAAAGGGCGTGGACGGAGACAAAACACACAGTGGTGGGAGGGGGGCGGGGGACTGCGGTTGACAGCGCGGGGGCTAGAGCGGCCCCGCCCCCCGCTCACGTAATCGCCAGGGGGCCGAGTCCCCCTCATCCCTCTTGACCCTCACCCCCCCCCCCCCCCCCTTTGCTCTGTACTGACCACGGCCCCCGAGCATCACCCCCCCCCCCCCCCCCCCAAAGAGCCGACCTGAAGCACCCTTTGCTTGCACTGCACTTGGGCCAGTCGTCATGGTAATCCGTTTAAACCTTGCGGCGGCGGTAGCGGCGGCGGCCACCCCACCCTCACCACTCCGTGGGGGGTCCGTCGGGGCCACCCTCGGCGGGGGTCGAACGTCAAACACGTCGCTCGGCGGGGGGTCCAACAGCTGGGCCGCCGCGGGCCGCCGCCGCGCGCCCAGCTGCCAACACGTCCCAATTCGCCGATAACGTTCCGCCCGGCTCTCCACGCCCTTTGCCCTCCAGCGTCGTGCCCTCCAGCGGGGCTCCAGCGGGGCTCCAGCGGGGCTCCAGCGGCATGCTGCCAGGACGGGGGTGCCCCCCTTCAAGGGGATTACTTTGGGTTTGCACCAGATGTTACGATGCCCAGGCCATACCCATCCAGGCGCCATCAGCTGACTGCCCCCCGCTCTCTCTCTCTCTCTCTCTCTCTCTCTCTCTCTCTCTCTCTCTCTCTCTCTCTCTCTCTCTCTCTCTCTCTCTCTCTCTCTCTCTCTCTCTCTCTCTCTCCAGATCTAGACGGAAATATTTCGCAACCCCCGCCCCCTCCCTCCTCTATCCTTTTCCTTTTCTTCAACCAGCCAGCAGCCCTTTCACTGGCTCCTCTTCGTTTTTTTTTTTTTTTGGTGCGTAAAAGCGCAGGCCAAAACCGGACGAGACCGGTGCGTATCGGGAAACCCTCTCGATCTCTAGCGCCGCACAACACACACACACACACACACACACACACACACACACACACACACAGGGGCCCGGCGAGGAGTGGGGGGGAACAACGCACGGCGCGGGGCAGCCGGAGAGCGCTGTGTTCTTTAAAGAAAAAAAAAAAAGCGGCTAACTAAAAGGCAGCGAGAGGGCGGCCGGGGTGCAGCAAAAACTCTTCCGTGCCCCCCTAAAGCCGTTCTCCAGAGCGGCAAGCCACAGGAGAAGGGGGGGGGGGGGGCAGCAACAGCAGCGGCAACAGCAGCGGCAGGCGCCTAATACATACGTAATGGAATCAGTGTCGGGTAATGGCACTTTGAGTTTTCGGCACATTCCATTATTCACCCCGCGGCTCGCGGCCCCGCGGCCCCGCGGCCCCGCCCGCGACACGATACGAGGCCCGGTCTCCATTCACAAACTTTCCCTTTATTCTTTACTCCGCGCTACACGCAGACGGCAAGCGGGGCGCGGCATCTTTTTATTGCACGCGAAATAACCAACGCGGCGGAAAATACACGAAGCACGAAAAAAAAATTATATTACATATATTATTTCGATCCGTTATTTTTTTTTGCACACCTCCTTTAACGAGGGGAAATA